>VWZI01000498.1:0-40801 GCA_013396835.1 Psilopogon haemacephalus
ACTCACACCGTCAACACCAAGACCCACGCCCACCTCAGGTACTCTCATTTCCAATTCACGTGCTCCACTTGCTGTCATAACTGCTCTCTTTGTGTCCTGTAGCCAAGTGACAGATTTCTTTCAATCAAAGTTTGGCGTATTTCATTGCTAATCCAGTCATACTGATCAGAGAATCCTTCATTTCTTTGTTCGCTTTCTGGGAGGACATGTACAAGAATCATGACTTGAGTGGGTTTTTTTGTCACAGTACTGAGTGTTTTTGGTGTTGTTGTGCCAGCTGTCTGATAATTATGTGATACAGCCTTTTTTGTCATAAATCTGTAAACCACCCTTTTCTATCCCAAGGTTTCACTTTTAACTCTACCTTAATGTTTTCAGGATTTTGAAATTTAATTTAACCTCCAATATTTTAAATATATTTTTAATATAATCCAATTATATGATCCTTAAGGAGACTGCATCATTATGGCAGTATTTACAAAATACTCTTCAATACTTCAGATTAAGTTTTCACTGTTTCTTTCCTCCAATTTTCAGCACTAGGTCTTCTGTCTTTGTCAGCTACTTAAGTGCAAGAGAGTTTTGGTGCTCGTTGTCAGTCTGGATGTCTTCCGTGTGGTTTTTTATATCTGTGTTTTGTGGATTGTTTAATAGCTTGTCCACGAGCAGTTAAGGTTGACATTTAGGCATAACCCTATGTTTAGCTACTTATGTAACATGTCATCTTTTCATTATGTGTTGTTGTTGATAAACACCACAAAGCCCTTGCAAGCTCAACTCTTCTAAGACTTGAAAGGAAGATTTTTTTCATTGAAAATGGGAGGTTTTTATTACAGCTCTCAGCCTCACCCTGCTCACCCTCACAAAGGCACACAGGCAATGTACTTCCATTTCTACAAATTAGCTCTGGGTAATTAAGTTCAGGGTTTTGTTGGGTTTTTTTCCAGCCATATGTAAACAATGTCTTGTTTATGCAGTGTTCAAGAGGAATTCCATAACTGATAGGAGTACTGAACCCCAGACATCTGGTAGTGCAGTAGTTTATTCTGGCTAACCAAGCCTTAAGGTTTTGGATTAAATTCTTCCTGTTTCGTCAGAAACAGCCTTTCAGAAATGGACACTGAAATCTCACTGCTCCACTTTATATAAAAAACAAAGGAGTTTTTTAATACCAGAGCTTTTTTTCTGTTTCTCCTTCAACATCTAGCATAGATTTCTTATACAAAAGAATACAGATACTTTATGGGTCCAAAGACAGGAGGATGGTTTTGGTTTTGGAATATTCTTGGCTGATGCATCACTGTTACATCTAAGAAGCAATCACAGAATAAAGCAAATGAAAAAAAGTAAGAACAAAGCGTCTGCAGAGATTCAGAGGTAATTCTTATGTCTTTCCTCTCAGGTCGTGCTTCCTGCAGTGCCTCTGGGGATCCACATTATAACACTTTTGACCACCGAGTTCATAATTTCATGGGAAATTGCACTTACACCCTCTCCAAAGTGTGCAATGTCTCTGAGAGCCTTCCATACTTTGATGTGTCCACAACAAATGAGCACAGAGGATCCAACACCAAAGTCTCTTACGTGAAGTCAGTGCAAGTGGAAGTCTACAGCAACCAAATTTCTTTGCTGAAAACCAAGAAAGTGAATGTAAGAAAATGCTTATTAAAAAGGCATATTTTAAAACTGACATGCAGACAATGGAATATTTTCTCTGTGGAGTTTATAGCAAACTTTCTCTTCTTATTAGTTAAATGCACCTAACTTAACAAGGTGCCTAATGAATTTGCTCAGATTAAGTGATTTTTAATTACTTCCAATTCCCTTGTGCACAAGATCGTATCTTTCACTAATCTCTTCTAACTGCTAGTAGTTGAGTTCCAGCAGTCAGACACTAACTTTGACAACTCACTGTGCAGGTGAATGGCAGGAGAGTGACTCTGCCTGTATTTATTGAAAAGAAGATCAGTATTCAAAGCAGTGGTGGATATGTTCTTTTGGAAACTGACTTTGGACTGTGGGTGAGATATGACGGCAATCACTACGCAGAAGTCTCTGTGCCCTCTAATTACAGTGGTCTGCTCTGTGGCCTCTGTGGTAAGTCAAAGGCTTAGTCACTCTTTAATGAGTTGTGGAGGATAGTGACTGCTTACATATTTTTTTCTTAGCATGTCATACTTGGTCTGCACATACCTAGTCCTTGTCAAAAGGACTAGAATTTGCAGCAATGAAGAATTGCTGTATTTTTTTTTTTTTTCCATTTCTGAGAACTGTTACTTGCAAAATTCCTGGTAAGGTGCTATTCATGTGGAATGTTCTGGGGTTTAACTACAAAAGAACATTTTTAGATTAACGATTCCCCTCACTTTAGTTCTACAGTTTAAATTTAGGTAGATGAGTTCAAGAATTCTACAAAACAGGTTTTCTGCTACTTACATTCTGACGTGTTTGTCTTTTGTTGGGCATGAGGAATGCTATACCATTTCATGTTGTGAATCCAAACCTTGAGAATGCTTTCAGAGCAGTAGCTTACTGCTCAAGGTTTCCTGCTGGTGTTTTCTTGTGTTGTTTTAGGAGGTGTTGATATAACTTGAGTGATCATGTTTATAAGTTCAAACAGAGTGGGGGGAGAAGAAAGAAAGAAAAAGGGAAAAAACAAAAAGAAAATGAAAGAAAAATGAGACTAAGGCTTATTTTTATCTCCTTTTTAGTCTAGATAAGATAGGCAGTGTCTACATTAAAGGAAAGCAGTGACAATGTGGATAAGAGACTTCATGAATAAAGAAGAAAACCATGCTATATTCTCCACCTCAAAATGCCACAAAAATATGAAGTGCTATATAGGGTATAAAATGTAGAGGACTTTGAGTCCCGTGGGAAAGATCAGACAAAAGGGGCACATTCTACCATGTTCTGTAAGAAATCCTATTGCAGCAGGATAGCAAAATAACTAAGAGTCACAGGAAGCTTGTGTGGATAATGAGAGCAGGAACATTATGAAATTAGCAGTGACCTGCAATTTTTCATAAGCAACATTGCCAATGCCTAAACCTGAGCAGGTTTTTTGGAACAATGTTTTGAAATCCAGATGATTGTATGAAAAGTACTTCAGTATGGAAATGGGAATGTAGAAATTACAAGAATAGCTTGCCTTGTGAGTTTCTGATCACTCTTTGATTGGGATCACCTGGAATTCTCTAGTTTGATTATCTCTCCATGGATTTTTCACACTTGCTGTTCAAGAAATCTACCTAAGAATATAATGGTCCAAATAACACCATTTGATATTTAGTCCTACATTCTACAGCTAGGATCCAAGGAAACCAGTTCAGATTATTTAACTAAGCAAATTTTACACATATGCAATGTGCTCTAGATACACAAGAACTTACAGCCTTCTTGCTTCGAGTCCTCAAGTCTCTAAGCAGCATTTGTCAGTGGTAAAGTTAAAACTCAGTTGAGCTCTTCTTCTTTTGCCCAATACACACTGATGTTGCGTATACACTCTCTGAAGTATATTTCACAGCCCGAAGCCTGGATTTGTTTGTGAACTTCATATGGCACATAAATCTCTTTTTGTCTTCACAGGTAATTACAATGGTGATCCAAGTGATGACAACCTAAAGCCCAATGGTGACATCGCAAGTGGTTCCAATGATCTTGGAGAAAGCTGGCTGGTGCCTGAGAATAACACCATGTATGTAAATTAATTTAACAATTTGGCATTTGCTAATGTAACTCCATAAAATCAAACATCTGTCTCCTGACTGGCCCTCCAGCACCATTTTGCATCTTCTACTGCCCATTAGGAGTAGGGAGTTTTTAACTTAACAGAAGAAGAGGGCTTGTGCCTTTTCCTTGTTTTGCAAAGCAGGAACTGTCAGATGACTGTGAGGCAGCTTTGGACTCCAGTCCAGTTTGTAAACCTGATTGGAAATCATAACTGATTGGCTGCCATAGATCCTTTTTTATCAGCTAAGAATAAGCCTTTGATTAGCCCAGAAGGCACGAAAAAGGGAGTCCATTCAGTGTCAGGGCTGACATCAGCTTTTCAAAGAAGCTGGATAAAGTCTTGTGATTGTATTAAAACAATCCTGTTGTGCAGAGTTCTCAAGTGTCAGCTTCCCACTGAAAATGCAATATTAAGAGATGTGAAAAACACATTTGATTTTGTTCGCTTTCCCCAGATGCTCCACTGGTACAGAAGAGCAATGTGATCCTGTGCTGGAGAATGAAGCAAAGAAGAACACAGCATGTGGCATGATCACAGACCCAACAGGTAGTATGCTGGAAGTTCTCCATGAGTCATAGCTCTATAGTCCCTTGTTCTCACATTGCAACCTCCAGGCCAACATAAAACTCACAGGTCGAGACATGTCAATCATTCAGACAGTGCCAATGTGTCCATAAAGATTATCTGAGATTGTTCTCAGGGAGCTACAGCTGCTCTTTGCATTATAGTGCCTTGAACTTGGCTTGCTACAATAAATAGTTCAGAAGGCACTGTCAGTGTGTGTGTTACAGATAATTTATCTGAAATTCTGTATTCCCTGCCCTGGACAGCCCTTGCACTCTGGAGTTAGTGGCTTCCCTAGTCAGCAGCTCTTCATTTCTGTAAGCTGTGTTGTAGTAATAATGGAAAAATAATAAAACCTGACCCAGAGGGCCAAGTATCATTGTGCAAGCTCCATTTCAAGTAGTTGGTTTGACTCAAAAAAATACAGAAACAGTGTTATCCTCATAATACATTTGTTATGACAGAAAATAGATGGTGTTGGTGGTGAACATATCATCCTCACTTTATTTTTTTTTTGTTCTACCTTTTTTTTTTTTTTTTCATTTACATAGGAATCTTCAAGGACTGTCATGCCAAAGTGCCTCCAGAAAACTTCTTTGAGAACTGTGTTTATGACATGTGCTTCACTGATGGACAGGCAACATCCTTATGCTATGGCCTGCAGGCCTACGCTGAGGCATGTGTCAATGCTGGCACATGCATAGAGTGGAGGAGTGCTACTCTTTGCCGTGAGTGTTGTGGCTTCTAAATATCTATTTTGGATTCCTACTTCAAAAGCATGCTCATCATTCTCTACTGTTTTCATGCACGTTACTTCATTTTATGTCATGTTTTGAGTGTAGTCTATCTTTTGTTGTGTCTTGAGCCTGCTTCAGTTTCAGTACCATTCAAGTATTTGTGTAAAATACTAATTTTCAAGAAAATTTGGGTACAGAATCACACAGAGCATTAGAGGTTGGAAGGGACCTTCAAAGATCATCCAGCTCAACCCCCCTGCCAGGGCAGGATCAGCTAGCATAGGTCACACAGGAATGTGTCCAGGCAGGTTTTGAATGTCTCCAGAGGAGGAGAATCCACAACCTCTCTGGGAAGCTTGTACCAGTGTTTTGCCACTCCCACAGTGAAAAGGTTTTCCTTATGTTCACACAGACCCTTCTATGCTCTAGCTTGCATCTGTTGCCCCTTTTCCTAAGATTGGGTTTCAGTAAAATGTAATGTCTTCCCTGGGGAGCATGCTTTGAAAGATAGAAGCTAAATTATACCATGAGCAGGTGGGATGTGGCAGAAGAACTTATCTTCCTCAGGGGGTCTCAGTGAAAGGCGGAGTGTGATTTTTTGCTCCATTAAAAAATATATAGCAGGTGTTCCAATAGTAACTGCAGTAATGCACTGCAGCAGCTGGTATGTGAAGAGACTCTCTTATTTGTTTAATGGAGTGACTTTATGTCACCTGCAGGAAAAGGTTTACTGAGCCAAGCACAGTAAGTTCTGCATGATCACAGCAGGCCTTCCCTTTAAGCAAACCTACAGCATTTCACACCTTTTGAGAGGGGAAGAGCAGGGTGGTCCACCTGTCTTACCCACCTTCACCAAAGGCCACCTGTCTCACATGGCTAGAAAATCCTTTGTGTACAGCTACCTTCAGTGTCAGTCTTTCCAACAGTAATTTTTTATATTGTCAGGAGCAAACAGTGAAAGTAACAGGAAAAGTTTTATAGTGATTTTGCCCTTTTGAGATATCTTACGTTTTCTTTTTCTTTCTAGCAATGTCCTGTTCTGGAGGCAGTATCTATGAGAGCTGTGGTACTAGGTGTCCCTCTACCTGCATGAACATTTCAGCACCTGATTCCTGCAGTTCCTTGCCAGTGGAAGGCTGCTTCTGTAAGGAAGGCTATGTTCTGAGTGGAGACAAATGTGTGCCAGAAAGCAGCTGTGGTTGCGTTGATGACAAAAAACAGTATCACCAGGTAAGTTACCTCAGACATTTCAAGAACAAAAGAAAAAAGAACAGAGAATTTCATTTTTTTATCACCATGAGAGAAAAAAAATAATAACAAGAATACAATAATTATTTACACTATTAACAATACCAAAGTACACTCATTTTGCCAGTTCTCTTCATCCATAAGTTGTGCGGCTACAATCGCCCAAATGATCTCATAGCATATACTTCTGCACTCTTTTTTCTCCTGCTCAGCTGGATGAAAGCTGGTTCACTGAAGATAGCTGCACTGAACGCTGCACCTGCCATGCTAATAACACCATTGTATGCACAAGCTGGAAGTGTGGAGTTCGAGAAGAATGCAGCATCAAGGATGGTGTGCTGGGCTGTCATTCCAATGGTAAGCCCTGCCTGAAAATGCTTCTCAATGTCAATACCATTACATCAAGAGAAGTGATTCTTCTGCCACTTTATTCTGATTTGGTGACACCTCACTTGGAGTACTGTGTCCAGGTCTGGAGCCTTCAACGCAGGAAGGACATAGACTTGATGGAGTGGGTCCAGAGGAGGGCCATGGAAATGCTCAAGGGGTAGGAGCACCTCTGCTGTGAAGACAGGCTGAGGGAGCTGGGATTGTACAGCCTGGAGAAGAGAAGGCTCCAGGGAGACTTAATAGTCACTTTCCAGTACCAGAAGTGGGCTAAAAGAAGCCTGCCAAGAGACTGTTTACAAAGGCCTGGAGTGATGAGGGCAATGGTTTCAAGCTAGAGAAGAGCAGACTTAGATTGAATGTAAGCAACAAGTTCTTTACAATGAGAGTGGTGGAACACAGGAACAGGTTTCCCAGGGAGGTGGTCGAGGCCCCATCACTGGAGATATTCAAGGTGAGGCTTGATGTGACCCTGGGCGACCTGATCTAGTTGATGATCTTCCTTCTTACTGCAGTGAGGTTGGACTAAAAGACCTTCAGAGGTCCCTTCCAACGCAGGTGATTCTATGATTCTCCTTCTAGCTTCATTATAAGTACCTTTGCCTATGTGATGGCAAAGAAGCCCCAACTGAATACTGCCAGTGCTGAGATGAAAAGACAATAATCCATCCTGCAAGCACAGATCCCCTTCTACTGTAGTGGGTACCAGCAAAAACTGCTGTTGCCCAAAGGCTTGCACTACAAGCTGTACATTTGGGAATAATTGAGAACTGCATTTCTGAAAGTCTAGCTGATGGGAAATGTAGTATGTATGTAGTTGTAAATTCATTGACATTTACATTTCCATCTATATTTATATACAGAATTAAGGATATTTTTTTATATATAGCTAAGTAGAAAAGCTCTGTATCACTCCCAACTACCATAAATCATAGCTACAACAGCACATGAAAATGTATAAGTAGATTCATTTCCTGCCAAGTTGGCAATTTGTACATGATTTGCAAATTAAACTTGAGAGATATTTTCTGGAAATTTCTTTCCAAATATGTGTCCTTGGCACAAACCTGAGGTAGCTCTGTGAAGGTTTGCCCACACAACACTGATCAGGATTAGGTTGTTGCACTAACGCAAACATCAGTGGTCATCTGAGTCCAAAGTTCTCATATAAATTTTTCACCTCCAGGTCAAGCAATATGCCAAGTGGCAGGAGATCCTCACTATTTCACTTTTGACGGAAGGATGTACACTTTCCTGGGTACCTGCACCTACACCCTAGTTGAGGTTGTCAACAGCAACAGTGTCACTCCTATAACCATCCTTGGCAAGAATGAAGACAGAGGACTTAGAGGTGCCACATACCTTAAAGAAGTCTACATAGATGTGTATGGTGTACGAATCACCCTTCAGAAGAATCAAGCAATCCTGGTAGGTGGTGGTGCTCTTTATTCTGGCAAGGAGTGTCTTTAAAATATCTCACCAGGGCAGCTGTAGAAAAGAAAGGATCTTCATGCTCCCTAAGGAATGCTCCATAAAGCTCCAGGAAGCTCCATAAGGCATATGCTTAATAATTATGGGCAGCTCCATTTTCTGGATATCATGGGGATATGTAACTTCTTACCAGTTCCCAGGGCTTCTAGTTTGGGTCTACTCTTCTGTTGGCTATATTTTGGAGATAGAGCCCAAAGTCTCCAGTCTGGAAAACTGTTGCCTGCACTAAAGAATGGAGCTCCTCACTTCAGTAGCTGTCATTAACCCAATCACCTATAGCTAACAAGACCAGAGAAAGAGCAAGTCATACTGTATTGGTCTAAAATAGCACAGGGTCCATGGCAGTAGTGGAGGCAAGGGATCTTTCCAGCTCCCTGTTGAAGGCACAAGCTGTGACTACTGCTTAGCTCTTCTCAGCTAAAGGCTGATTCCTGCAGCCCATAGCTGGAATATGCAATGATGGAAGCTTAAAGCAGCTAAAGCTGTCAAAGAGAAATCTTTAGCACTGTGAAGAATATAGAATGCAAGCAGAAAACTTTCATGGAAGGATGCCCATACTGACAAATGACATGTCTCTCCAGCTGAACAATGAAAGAGTCTACACTCCACTGGAGAACCGGGTGCGAGGTGTGTCCATTGAAAGCATTGGCAGATTTATAGTAGTGGAAACAGACTTTGGTGTGATAGTGAAATATGATGGCAGTCACCACCTGGAAATCACCCTCCCACAATCCTATTTCTCCAAGGTATGGTTTAGTATACAAGCACCTGGCACTGTTTCAAAGCTGCTGATTTGTGCATCTACTTTTAATTTCTTTTATTCCCATGGTTTGCAACTGCATCTTTGTTTGTAATTGTGTTGTGATACATCAGTTTTTTGGGGTTTCTGTTTTTGGGGGTTATTTCCCCTCTTCACAACCTGCTTGTGTTCTAAGGGGGTAATTAAAGAAAATGTCCTGGCTAGGGGAATACATTCACCTTACAAAACACCTTGAAGCCTCAGGGGACCACAGATTTTCTTCAGTTTCTGCTTTGTTTCCCTGTGGGTGCAGTCAGACACTAGTGAGTACATTTGAAATGTCTGGCACAAGACTCACGGTTGTTGGTGATTTGGCCACATAATTTCATAGGCAATGAATAATAAGTTATTGGGAAGATGATGCAGAACAGCTTGTGCTTAGAATATAGTTCTTGTCTGTTTGCAGGTACATGGCATGTGTGGTAACTTCAATGACAATCATGAAGACGAACTGTCCTTGCCCAACGGTACACTAGTAGGTGTCCCAGAGTTTGGAAACAGCTGGAAAGTGGAGAAAGACAGTGATGAAAGGTAAATTTAACTTCCTCCCTCCCTTCCTCTCTTAACTACCACTGTTTAATACCTTTCACTAGGAAAAAATATTTCAGTCTGCATCTTATGTATGCCTTTGAAACTTAAATGCAGCTGTGTCTGTGCTTTCATGCAGTTGTTTATCAGACTCGAGAGAAGATGATGTTTCTCCTTGCACTGCTGTGAATAAACCAGACATTGAAAGGCAGTGCAATGTCCTAAAAGCAGACAAATTCAAAGCCTGCCATGATCTAGTCAATCCTGAAGACTTCATACAGATGTGCATCTATGACATGTGTCAGTATGACGGCATGAAGTCTGCTCTCTGTGACGCAGTTCAAGTCTACGTGGACACCTGCAGGAGTAATGGAATCACCATTAAATGGAGGAACAGCACCTTCTGTCGTAAGTGCACAAGCAAGTGTGAGAAATCACAGAATCACAGAACTTTAGAGGTTGGAAAGGACCTCCAGAGATCATCGAGTCAAACCAGCCTGCCAAGGCAGGATCACACAGGGTGATTCACACAGGAGTGCATCCAGGCAGGTTTTGAAAGTCTCCAGAGAAGGAGACTGCACAACCTCTCTGGGCAGCATTTTCCAGTGCTCTGTCACCCTCACTGTGAACAAGTTTCTCCACTGACACTTGGCTGCCTGCTGGCATGAAAATCAATGAGCAATATTAGGAGAACAAGTTATGCAAAAGAAAATTAAGCCAAAAGTCTCACTGCATGCACTTCTAGTATTACCACTTTGTTATTGCACTGAACTATGTCCAAGGTGAGCTAAACACAGCAATAGCTCAGGACTACACAAGTTATGGATAGTACTGTGGAGTCAGAACAGCCTTAGTAGCCAAATGAGTACCATGAGACATTGTGATGAGCCTAAAACTGAGAAACAAGACTAAAACAGAGTGGGAAACTCTGTTAGGACACAGGACTAAATGCCACTCACTTGTTTTTTGAAGGCAAAATGGTAATATAAGCCAGCTGCCTATTTAGGGCCATAGACAGATTGATTTCCAGTGTATGTGCCTCACTCCATCTGTTCAAAAAAAGCTACAAGTTATGTAACAACGAGTGAAGATTATGCAGTGAGTTTCTCTTGGTTGTTTTTTCATAATTTAGCATTGCATAGTGGAATTCATTATCACAGTGTTGTGGAGGACAAAATAATTAACTGCCTCGAAACCAAGATGGATGTTGAATAGGTCCATCAGAAATTCCTAGTTGCCTCCTTGCTACAAGTGGAGGAAAATACAGAACCCCTCATCCTGCTACCCTGTTTCTTGAACTGTTCCCTTATACATCTCCAGCAGGAATAGGGCATAGAGCTAGATGAATCTTCAGTCCAACAGTGCTCACCTGCAGTTCTTGCACATGTGGTTAACCTAGACATACACCTTCTTTGCATGACTGGAGGGCTGAACATCCTAAGGAGTCTTCTCTAAAGATTCACATTTCTAGCAGTACCCAAGGAGACATTTGCAGCTGAAATACTGAATCTGAATCATCTAGCACAAGGTGCCACCAGTACAGGCATATTGTAATAGAACTGAATCAGCATCTCCATAGAGGGCTCTCTGTTTTGGTTTTGGTTTGATAGCTTTTGGATAAAACTAAAAAGTCTAAACTTGTTGATGACCAAAATCAATTATTAAAAGGCAATTCTGTACTACTATTTGACAGGCCAAGCTGTAGCTTTCAGCTAGGCACATTTGTTTGCAGTGAACTTTCTTAAATTTATTTAATTGCATTGGTTATGTTCTCTTCACCCACACAGCACTGTCCTGTCCATCCCACAACCATTACACGGAGTGTGTCTCTGCCTGCCCATCAACATGCAATGATATTTTTGCATCTTCCCTTTGTGAGAAGACAGAGGAGTGCACAGAGGGTTGTGAGTGTGATGACAACTATGTGCTCAGTAATGGCAATTGTGTACCTCTGAGCAACTGTGGCTGCAGGGATGATGACAACAATTATTACAGTGTAAGTAGTTTGTCTGTGGAGCAAATCTGGCTGCAGATCTTGTAGAAAGTTGGTGTCTTGTCCACCTGAATGAGAGAAGTCTTCAGGGTCTACCTCTTAAATACCTTTTGGCTAGAAGTTGTGGGCTTAAGTGTTGGGAGATTCAGGAGCTTGGTACTTTGCACTTAAGGCTGAAATTGAGGCAAATTCAAAGCTAGTCAATCGACTAGAGTCATCCAGACTAGCCCTGTTTTGTGTTCAAATTCTCATATGATAAAAGAATAAGATAAATGGGCTGAAATCTCCCCTCTCAGGCTCTTGGTGAGACTACACCTGGATTAATTAGTTGTGAAACTGGCCAGGTTGTACCTTTATACCCTTTTCCATTGAACTCTTACTGCACTGCAAAGCTGAGCACCTTCATAACATATTATTAACACAACTTTTGTCCAGGCTGGGGAGACCTGGATAACTCCACACTGTACCAAAAGATGTGAGTGTCAGAAGAACGGTGTCATCAAATGTAAGAGCTATAGCTGTGATTCTAGAGAAACCTGCGTGAACAAAAATGGAAAATACAAGTGCAACCCAACAGGTATGTGCAGGCAGATCTTCACTTGGTGCTCCATGAGGGCTGGAAAAGGAGAAAGGATGTGGGTGTCCATTTGTCCTTCCATGACACTTGAACCCTTTCTGCAGTGAAAGAAGGCACCTCTGATGGTTTTGTTGAAGACATGTTATAGAACACAAAAGTTCTTAGAATAGGAAGTTCCAGTACCAGACAAAGAATGTGTAGAGAGAAGTAGAAAAAGACCTTGAAATTTTACTTACATCTAGAATATTGACAGTTCAGTCTGTACCTAAACCAAGACTCACAAATGTCTGTGAATCCCTTGGCAATGATCCTGTTTTTCACTATTGCATGTTGGCTTGAGGACAGAAGAAAATAAAGACAAAACAGGACAGAGCAGATGTGAGCAGATAAATACCAGGGCTTTTTGTTCAGTAGATGCTTTGACTATGCAAAGTCAATCCCACATTCTTTAGGTAAATTGGATTGTTAAGGAGATAGTTTGATGCCTAGTGACTCTACACTTCAATTTTAAAGAATAGTATGGCAAAGGTCTTTATTGATGATCAATACAAGAGCATAATGCAAATCCAGCTTAGCCCTCCTCTACTTTGGCAAAATACCACCGCAGAGGAGCCTCAGCAGTCCTAAGCAGAGACTTGCTCCTGGGATAATGGTTTACTCTGCACTCAGTGGTCAAAGGTACTACTTTGGTGATAGTCAATGCATTTGATTGTTTTGTCTGGTGAACCTTCTAATCAGTTTTGTACCCTCAGAAGAAATCAGTGTGATAGCAGTGAGCCTGCCAAAATTACACATTGCTTTTCAAGTCCCTGTGGTCTTGTAGCAACACATTGCAGAGGGTTGTGAATTTGACAGCTCTACTGCAAGCCATGCTGTGTGGCAGAGATGTTCCTCTGCAGAGGATCAATGTGCACAGCTTAGTCATTACAGAGACGGTAAACCCAAATATTCTGCTTCTGTTCAGTTGGCTTAGACTAGTTCTCAGCAGAGGAATGAGTTTCTCTGTCTCTTTATTTGAGTGCTCCTTCACTAGGGCGATGCCTAAGCACCCATCTTTGCTTTGGAGACCTGCCTGTTAGCAGCTATTACTTGTATCTAACTTATTTCAAACTCACCTATGGATGGGATCTGGCACCTCCATATTTAGACTGAATAGTAATTAAGCTCTTCTCCTTTAGGCTTTGGGAAATGCCGGATCATAGGTGATCCACATTATATCACCTTTGACGGCCTGGTGCACCACTTCCAAGGGAAATACACATATATTGTGGCTCAGACCATCCCTAGCCTACCTGATACCCTGACACCGTTCAGAATTGAAGGCACGAACTATCCTTTCCGTCTACTCCGACGCCTTACTTACCTGAAAGAGGTTCTCATCGATGTTTACAATCACACAGTGAGATTCATGCAGAACAAGAAGCTTGTGGTAAGTCTCTCACTGCTTGCAAAGCACAGAGAAAAACTCCATTTGAGAGAAAAAAAACCCATCTGTTTTGAAGAATTTGAGGTATTAATGCTAACTGTGTTATTACAGCAGTGCTACACAAATGGGATTTTCAGTTGTGTCAAGTTCTCTTCTCTCTATAGCCATGAATTCTACTTCAAACAAATGAGTAAACAGAGATTTAGGAATAAAACACCAAATATCCCAAGACTTAAAATAAAGCCATAAAACTTTTTTTTGGTCAGTGACATGGAAAAGAAAGTGTCAATTATGCTAGGAAAAATGAATTTCTTTCCTATTGGTGCATGAGTGTATGTAGCTCACATATAATTTTTTCAGCTTTATGGTAGAAAGCTCTCAGGATGATACGAAAATGCTGTGTCCAGATAATTTTCCTCAGCATGTGATTTTCTTTATCTTAAAAAGATGGAATACTGATTTTTTTTACCTTGTTACATTTATACCTGTGTGTGTAAATATATACATACATACATATATACACATATATATACATATATNTGAACCTGGCTTATATAAATTCTGAATTGTAACCTATTTTTCCCCTTGTAGTTGGATGGTGTGAGGGTGAGACCTCCTGCTCATCCTCATGAAGGTATTCGTATATACCAGAGGACAACAAGAATTTACCTGGAGACAGATTTTGGCTTGTATGTGAGCTTTGATGGCAGTGAAAATGCAGGTAAGTGATGGTAAGACAGCATGCAGGAAAGCTTATGCAGTATCTCAACAATTGTCTTAATTTCAAAGCAGACCTGAACCCAAGGTAAAATTAGAAACCTTCATCTTTTCAGCCTATTAAAATTAATTAAATAAAAAGTGCTTCCCAAGAACCAGGAAAAAACACAAATCTGGCATTTCTTTATCTGGATCCATCTGAACTTAAAAGAAATGAGATGCAGAGTCACACTGGATTGCTTTTATTCATCTCAAGGCCTGAGTGATAAAAATAAAACCAAATCACTTTAAATTGCTGATCAGTATGATGGGGTGAAACCTGGATCTGCCCCTTTGCCAGCTTAAGCCATTCCTAGGACTGAGGGCCTCAAGCTATCCAGCTGTGAGTGCATCCTTTTACCTGCTTCCTCTCAAAACTATTCCAGCTAATCCCATTCTTCTGTGTATCTCAGTGGGACTCGTATCACACATTACACACCTCACTCACGTAAGAGGAACACACATCATTGCTTCCTCTGTTTAAGGCAGAGTTACTCCTGATGTACAATAGAATATAGCTGTGTGATTTCTGAGTGTATGGTGAAAGCACCAGACTGTTTATACATGCAACTATCATCCCAAACCCAAAAAATTCCAGCTCCAGAAAAGTCTGTTCTGTGAGAATTCTGTTTCCTAATGAGCAAGTGGGTTCTAAGTGTGGGGCAAAAAGTGGCTGATGCACTCAGTTTGCTGCAAAGCAGTAAGCAGTATGCACTAAGGGCACTCAGGTGGTGATACCATGTTGCTGATGCCTTACTGGCTGCACAACTCAACTTTTTCTCATGGTCCATGTTGCAGAGCAACAGAAACAGAACAGAAGCAGCCCTCTGAATGAATACATGTATGAACACAAATGTTCAGAGTTGTGCTCACATACTTCATATAAGGCCTGTGTCACATTGCCAAGTCTGATCTGAATCACTGCTTTCCACCTCTTCCACATGCTGAGAAGAAAAGATTTCTGGGTAATAGCTTTTTTTTTGCCTCCTGAACTTCCTTAGATATCAAGCTGGCCAACACCTACAGAAGCAGAGTGGAAGGCTTGTGTGGTAACTTTGATGGGAGATATAGAAATGACTTCACCAATCCAGATGGCGTTTGGGTGAAGAATGTGAATACGTTTGGTGAGAGCTGGAAAGTCCCTCTGAAAAGACACAGCACTCGTCTCAGGTACTGAATTTAATACTTAATATCCATGGCAACTGGAAGTGAGTGAATGAAGCCATAGTTAACATCCAGGAATAGCTACACATCATTATTTCTGGTCTTTATAGTCTCTTGGTCTGTGTGCAGACACCTTTCTGCTCATCACCAAGGTGAGCTACCAGTGCCTTTCTATCTAGCCAAAAGAGGCCTGAAGTATCCCTGCATGACAAAGTCATTACAAATACTACTGTACAGGCATGAATAAGAGAGGAAAAAACTTACAAAATATCTCTTGTGGTGGTGCTTCAGAGTAGTAGCGTGAACACTATATGTACACAAAACTAACTGATGGCTTCATGGTGACTTTACAGGAGAGATACAAACTCAGACGATGAGTCTGAGGAGGAACCAGATACAGGCCTCTTCCAAGGCTGCAGTGAAGATGAGCTGGGGCAACAAAATGGAACTTCAAGATGTCAAATCCTGAATGACTCAAATGGACCCTTCGTAAATTGTCATTCTACAGTCTCACCTGATTTCTATTTCACGTGAGTGCCTACCACAGACACTTGCTCACCCCATTTGCAAAATCATTCTGGTGCTTGTTTCTGAGGAGAGCTTTTCATCTTCAGTCTCTGGTACATTAATGGGAACTAGGGATAGTAAATATCTTTGGAGAACTGGGCCCACTGATTCTAGTATTGATGTACATCCATACATTCCCTTGTTTATTTTTAACTAATTGTGAAGATCTACCTTTCTATCTATTTAGAGTTTCACTTTTCTGTTAGCTCAAGAATATAGCTTTCCTCTTTTCCTACAGAAGAAAAAGCTACAGTGTTAAACACCATACCTGAAGGCTGGGAATTCCAGTGTACAGTCCTCCCCCATGCTCACTGAGAATTTAGTACCTGGCACTCTTAGCTTCCTTTTAGCAACTCTAGCTTCATAAAAATTAGCTTTCACACTATAGCCACAAAGTCTGAAGCTGTCGGTGACACCTCTTCTATCTTTCATGCAAAAGTGCACAACTAGAAAAGTGAAGAGTCACTAACATGCCATCGCCAAGAAAGTTCCCTCTGCTGTGTTTAAAGGCTGCTGTGGCCTCTCACATATACGATTTGTACACACCTGACTGCGAGCTGTAGGAAACCTTTTGATTCATACTCACGTTCATTATTCATCCAACACCAATAACAAAGAGTTTTCTTTAGAAATGTAGTTGTTCCTAACTTTGAAAGAGAGAGAATGCCAACCTCAGCATCCCTTCTAGTTGTGAGAAGAATGTGAAGAAATCTTGAGCCAAATAAACTGGACCACTGGCTTCAATATACATATCCTTATTCTTAACACAAGCCTACTTCTCTCCTCCCTCTGGAATTTGGTTTTGCCTTCTGATTTTTCTGAGGTGCTGCATACTTGCAGATTCCACTCACCTCAGATCTCAATGCCTCTGAAAAAACAGGATATGGATATTCAGATGATGAGCAATTCTGAGAGGTAGCACTGGCAAATAAACAAACACCGGGCAAAACAGAATTCTGTGTCACAACTCAAGGCATATGGACATGGGGAAGGCACCCATGTGTTGAAGTAAGTGTGGAGTCCAGCTATAAGACTGAGCAGCATTAAAAAGTGCAAGATGCAGCCATGCTGGCCCAAACCACAGGCCAATAGTGAAGAATAACTTTCTGTGACAAGCAGTCAAGTACCTAGAATCATAGAATGGTTTAGGTGGGAAGAGACCTCAAAGATCATCCAGTTCCAATCCCCTGCCATAGGCATGGACACTTCCCACTAGAACAGGTCACTCAAGGACTCGTTCAGCCTGGCCTTGAACAACTCCAGGGAGGGAGCAGCCACAAGCTTCCTGGGAAACTTGTGCCACTGTCTCACCACCCTCACTGTGAAGAACTTCTTCCTAACATCCCACCTAAATCTCCCCTCTGCCAGTTTAAACCCATTCCCCCTCATCCTGTCATTACAAGACTTTGCGAATAGTCTCTCCCCAGCTCTCCTCTAGCCCCCTTCAGATATTGGAAGGCTACTATAAGGTCTCCTGGAACCCTTCTCTTCTCTAGGCTGAAAAGCCCCAACTCTCCCAGCCTGTCTTCACAGCAGAGCTGCTCCAGCCCTCTGATCTTCTTCATGGCCCTCCTCTGGACTCTCTCCAACAGTTCTATGTCCTTCTTGTGTTGGGGGCTCCAGAATTGCACACAGTACTCCAGGTGGGGTCTGAGGAGAGCAGAGTAAAGGGGGAGAATCCCCTCCCTTGCCCTGCTGGCTGCGCTTCTCTTGCTGCAGCCCAGCACACAGTTGCTGTCTGGGCCGCACATGCACACTGCAGGCTCATGTTGAGCTTTTCATCAACCCAGACCCCCAGGTCCTATTCCTCAGGGCTGCTCTCCAGCCACTCACCACCCAGCTGGTATTTATGCTTGGGATTATGCTGACCCAGGTGCAAGACCTTACACTTGGCCTTGTTGAATTTCATGAGGTTGGCTTGTTGATTGCTTGCTCACAGATGAGTATCTGGCATGTTAGCACAGGCTGCAGGACAGATAACCTGAACTTCCCAATCATCTGGCTGGGAGAAGTGGGCTGTTTATTCTTCTGTTTGGAACTAGCTCAGAATCAAGCAGGAACAATAACGAAGCTATTGGGAATAAACTCTTTCTTATGTTCCACGTAGGAGCTGCCTATTCGACATGTGTGCGCTAGGAGATGACAATGCTACATTATGTGAGAGTCTGCAAGAATATGTGTTGGCTTGTCAACAGCAAGGAGTCAGTATGGAAGGCTGGAGGCAACAGACAGGTTGTGGTAAGTACAGGGAGAGCCCTACAGGAAGTATGTTTTCCACCTAAAGCACCTGAGCATCTGAGATTGGAGGGCTTTTACTAGACATACTAGTATCAGAACTTCTCAGGGAGCAAAATCATGTTGATTCACGCTTCAATCACTGTTCACAGTGTAGTATCCATACTTGCTCTGCTGGCCTTTATCCTGTCTTATGCTGGCTTTTGCATTTAGAACCCAGCTTAGAAAGTTTCTTAGGGATGAAGAGCTGTCAGCTCCCCTGTCATAAGTTTTGTGAGAGCAAACTGTCCCCATTACTGACTGGGCAAAAAAGTTAAACTTTCAGAGACCATCACAAACCACAAATCCAAAGGGAGAACATTTAATTTCAATCTCTTTTTAAATCTACAGAATATAATAATTCTCTTCTTTGCCTGTGAAATTTCAAGATTAAAAATAATTCTTTACCATGAGGGTAGTGGAACACCAGAACAAGTTGCCTAGGGAGGTAGTTGAGGCCTCTTCCCTGGAGATATTCAAGGTGAGGCTCAACAAGGCTCTAGGCAACCTGATCTAGTTGAGGATACCCCTGCTGACTGCAGAGGGGGTTGGACTGGATGACCTTTGGAGGTCCTTTCCAACCCAAACCATTCTATGATTCAGCCAAAAACTCCAAATCTTTCAGACTAAACCTTGCTGTCAAACTCAAAATAATCTCAAACCTTTCTTTCCAAAATGGTTTTATTTTCAAGTTGGGAGATTAAGCAAAGCACGCTTGCCCTGTGGCACCCACAGTTAGATAGCTTTGTATTCCTGGTGAAACACAGCTCCCACAGCATCCACAGGTGCTACCCTCAGTGTGTGAGAAGCTGTCTGAGAACAGTGGGCACCACAAATGAGAGCAGAGCATACAAATAGGTTTGAATGTGCATTTATTGGTTTCGGAGTGCTTTCCTTACAACTTCAGTCCTGTTGCATGTGGATGCACATCTCTGTGTATGTGCTGTCATTATGCTGCCTCCTACAATGTGGTGACATCCTCTGGATCTCAAAGGGTATCACGTTAAGCCATGTGCAGCAGCCTGCTGTAACTGGACTCTCCTTATTTTCACAGCTATATCATGCCCTGCCAACAGCAACTACAGCTTATGCACATCTGCATGCCCAGCATCTTGCAGTGATTTCACCAGCCCCTCTGAGTGTGAATCCCCTTGTGTTGAAGGCTGTGAATGTCTCCCTGGCTACGTTCTCAGTGACTCCGACTGTGTGCCTTACAAAGAATGTGGCTGCACATACCTTGACATATATTATGAGGTACAGTCTCCCTGTGGGTCACACACCTCCCACAGCACCTTCTTCTAATCACTTTGCCAGTCTCTTTGCTCTCCTCAGCATGTCATTTTGCACTAGAAACCAAGAGCAATTGATTAATAAAATTCTGGTCTCCACAGAAAGGGAAGAGAGTAGGTTTCTTGGTCTGCCTCTGAAACTCTGCCTGTCAGAATGCTCCAGGCAGACACTTGGAGAAAACATAGGATTACACTCTGACTTGCATGCTAATTACCCACCATTATAATACTAAATAACAGCCTCAAAAGCTCTAAAGGCTACAACACACCAGCCACAAAGGCATTCTGTCAGCAGCCTGTTTCCTCTCAGCAAAGAGTGGTACAGGCAGAGTTGAGAGTCTGTAGTTGGCTGTGGCATGAACACAGATGGATTATGAGGAATACAGAGACTCCTCCGTTGTCACTGCAGGACAGAACAGCTCCATAATCTCATAGATTTCTGGTTTTACACTAGAGATTTCTTACTGAAGAGGCCTAAGCCAGCAAAGATTGGTTTATGGGAGGAAAGAGACATTTGCTATGAACAGGTGGCACTTGCCAGAAAAATGGCATATAGCATTTCCATGTTTCCTTAGAGGCATGATGCCAGCAACAGGTGGGCATTGGTGGTTGCACAGGTACCCTATGTGGGACTAGGATTTCACAGGCCAAACTCTTTTTTTTTTTTGCCTTCTTTCTCTGATCATCCTTGAGTTTCAGAGACTTGGATTAGTAAGGTGCTTTCTTGATTGTACAAACAACCAGAAACAAAAATCCACCTTTTTGCCATTCATCAGGCATCAGGCAAAGCAGCATAGAATCATAGAATCAGTCAGAGTTGGAAGGGGCTAAAAGGATCATCTAGTTCCAACCCCCCTGCCATGCGCAGGGACACCCTACCCTAGATCAGGTTGGCCAGAGCCCCATTCAACCTGGCCTTAAACACCTCCAGGGATACGGCCCCGGCCACCTCCCTGGGCAACCCATTCCAGGGTCTCACCTCTCTCATAGTGAAGAACTTCCTCCTTGCATCCAATCTGAATCTAGCCTAGCATTCCTCTCAAGGTCTTTCTGGATTATTTTTTTTTTTTTTAATATTTAATTGCTGTCTTCCAGGTGGGAGAAACATTCATCACCGATGACTGCTCTCAGAGATGCCAGTGCACAGAAAGCTCCACTGTCTCTTGCACTGACCTAAGCTGTGAATCTGATGAAATCTGTGGTATCTCAAACTTCAGTCGTGGATGCTACAAGAGTGAGTCAATAACCATCACCCTGTCTTTGATGCTAAGAACTTATTGCGAGTAGTGGAGAGTTGCAATAGAGAAAATGCGGAAGGAAAAAGACAGCAGAGATCTTGCTCTGATATTTCATTGTAGACATCTCTGTTGTCATGTAATGGGATTTAAAATAGAGGGGATGTCCAGCACTAGGACTCAGTGCAATCCAAGCAATCAGGGTTGGATTATCAAAGAGCCTGAAACATTTCTTCTTCCTCTTTGCTAGGTGGACCTTGTATGCCAAATCCTTGTAAGAATGACGGAGTTTGCTCTGAAGCTACTTCCAACGCTAAAGCCTCCTTCCTTTGTGAATGTTCAGAACTTTACACAGGATCGACATGCGAGGATGAAAGGGCAGGTAACAAAACTCTTTTGGATTTCAATATCTTCATTGCACACACCTCTTTAAAAATGGGTGTGATTATGGAGAAGGCTGAGCTTGCTCTTCATTTCCATGCTCAAATCAGAAACCCAGTGAGTGAGGGCCTGTGGCCATCCAAGCAGAAAGGAGTCAGATCCCCCAGTGGAGACGTTCTAGAAGATATGACAGCAAGGCTCTGCAGGGCATACAGACATGGGTCTGACACTATTCCAGAAAGCCACGTTGATCAGAGAACACATAGAATCAAAGAATTGTCAAGGCTGGAAAAGACCTCAAGGATCATCTAGTTCCAACCTCCCTGCCATGGGCAGGGATACCTCACACTAGATCAGGTTGCTCAGAGCCACATCCAGCCTGGCCTTAAACACCTCCAGGGACGAGGCTTCCACCACCTCTCTGGGCAACCTGTTCCAGTGTCTCACCGCCCTTGTGGTGAAGAACTTCTTTCTAACATCCAATCTAAATCTACCCACTTCTAGTTTTGCTCCGTTCTATCCCGGTCCTATCACTGTCTGACATTCTGAAAAGTCCCTCAGCAGCTTTCCTGTAGCCCACTTCAGATACTGGAAGGCCACAACAGGGTCTCCTCAGAGTCTTCTCCTCCCCATACTGAACAGTCCCAGCTTTCTTGGTCTGTCTTCATAGCAGAGATGCTCCAGCCTTGTGGCCCTTCTCTTCCCGCATGTATACCAAGCAGACAGTGAAGGACTGAGAATAAATTTCTGTTAGCAGTATGGTTAACTTTCACTGACAGGGTTCTTGCTTCCTCCTCAGCTGAAGACCTTCCCACAGATCTTGGACACAATATAACTGCCATTGTGATTGCAGTTGTAACGGGTGCAATTGTTATTGTCCTCCTCATTGTCTTTTCAGTGAGCCTGCTCAGGTAAGACTTGGCCCCACTCTGCTGCGCTTAGAGTCCAGACATACGCAACCCTTTTAGAACCTGTAAGCCTCAAAATTCCCATCAATCACATACTTGCAGGACCAGAAAGGAACAGCAGAATTCAAGATCTCATCTGAGGATTGTAAGGTGCTGGGGTGAGATAGTGAGGAAGTCTGACCTTGGTTCTCACAGGTTGAGGAAGGCGGCCTGGCATAGGCCTGATTCTCATAACACGGCAGTTAACTCTCACAGGAGTAAGAGATAGAGAAACATCTGGGTTAGAGAATAACAACTTGTCATGAATATTAATAATGGGATTGTGCTTAATTATACCAACCAATTGGTATGCTTCTGGTTGGGATGGACCGGGTCCTGCAGAATCAGAATTGGACACGTTTGCCTTCGCTAATGAGCTAACAGTGTAAGAGTACAATCCTGTCTCTAACAAAGGTTTGACCTATTATTCACCATATTGGTGTGGTCTGTGTCGTTCTGGCCCTGCACGAGATAAGACAAGCCCGACAGCAAGGGAAAAACTTAGCTTTTCCTACAGATACAAACCTATCCATTTCCTTTGCACAGGGCATAGGCATCACTATCACAAAGCCCGAGCTTCTCCAAAACTTGACTTCAGACACAGTCACACCAATATTTGACTTATTACCGCAGCTAAGAACAGAAAGTAAAAATGTTTGGTCTTTTTTTTCTTTTTTTTTTTTCTTTTTTTCCCATTCTACAGAAGCAGGAGAAAGACAGATAGAGCTGTGATATCAACAGATCCTTCTTTGCGACAGTCAAGGGATGCATTGGATGACAGAGTACGTGAACAAGATTATGGCTACGTCAATAACACTGCCTTTGATGAAAATGAATCCTAAAATTCATACCTACAGTCAGAAATATTTTTCTAGCTCACCTGTGTTACTTTCTGCTCTTCTATTTAAACAGTATTTTGAGAAGAAATAATAATAAATAAACCATTGCATTTGCTGAAAACCTTCGGCGTCGTTCATCTAAAGCACCTCTCAGTTGTGAGAAGTCTCAGTCCTGTTGTGAGATGCAGGTTGAGACATGTCCTGACTCACAGAAGTGACTGAAAAACACCAAGCACACAAAAAAGTGCCTGCTCCCCCTGAGGCAATTGTGGCTCCTTCCCCAGCAGTGCCTTTGCCTGCTTCCCCCAAGATTGTGTAGTTTTTGTAGTGAAGGCAGGGGAATTAATGTGGCCGAGCCAGGAATTATAAAGATAGAATTGTTTTATTTCCCTGAAACCCTGATTCCAAACTATATGCAGAACAAGCTTGGGTTTATTAACAGGCTCAATTCAATTGGGAAGAATCTACACAAGGATGCTATAAACAAATTTAGGGTTTAAGAAGTCAGAAAATGGAAAAGGCTAAGCTATAAACACAGCTTTACCCCACTATCAATTGGCTGAGCTGAGAATTAAGGGAAACAGCAGACTTCACTCACAATGAGGAAATAGGAAATATTCCTTGCTGGATTCTCTGCAGCTTGATTGATTCTGGCTGTGAGTAATATTCAACTGCAGATCCAAAATGGCAAAGTCCAAGGTGGGCAGCAAAAAATCATCAAACTTAGTGATATCTCAGAGAAATGGTTTCCATGAGACAGAGATCTGTGGAAGCCACACTGTCTCCAGCAGCGACAGGGGACAGCCAAGCTGCTGAGGTCTCCCCAGCCAGAATAACACCCAGGAAGTCAACTGCAGCAAGGTAACAGAGCAGCCAGGTCCAGGTGCTGCTGGCAGCTCTCTCAAATGGACCCATGACTTGCCAAGCTTGCAAGACTGCACAGAATAGTGCAGGAGTGGGGGGACTGTCCAAAAACAGCAACAGTGCAAAACTCGAGAGCCATGCAAAAGGGTAAGGAGCCACCTGAAAGCTGAGACAGTCCACGGAGGGCTCTGTCAAAATGGGGAATTCTTCCCAGCAGGAACTTTTCAGGCAGGAACCCTTGTGCCTTTTCCCTCCCTTTATTTATGCTCTTTTAGACAAAGAGAGAAAGAAGGAATTTTGGATGCTCCAGGACAGTTTTCCTACACCTCTCCCTGGGGCACACATGATTAGGGTTACCTTTACCTGTGGACAGGCAAAAGTTACATATGGTTAAATAAGCTTTCAGTACCTGGCGATAGCACCTCTGTTTCAATGTCTAAGCAGATCTTTGCTTTTTCAGCAAGTGGGAGAGGGCATGGGAGAGAAGAGGCCTAAATACATAGGTAGGTCACTTGGGGAAGAAGGGCATTAGAACCTGCCATGTGATTGTGCTGATTCCCTGCCACTCCCTAAGAGTTGCTCACCAAGTGTGATGCTTGTGGCCCAGGTACCACTCACAGCTATTTCCACTCCCACTTGCTGGCACTCACCTGCCAACACAACTTCAGAGCTGATGCCAAGCACAATGCATATCCAGTCCCCTGTATTCAGAAATAGGCAGGACAAACTCTTACTCAATGCTCAAGTTTTATTCTAGAAAATTCAGAAGTTGAGGGTGTAGAGACAAACACTCCACAGTTTTAGAGTGCTTCTACTTTACATCCTCCCCAAAGCTTACAAGTGAGCAGCATTTATTGGCAATTATCTCAGGCACCTAACAGGCTATTTTTAGCACTCACTCCATGACAGACCACTCATAAGGTTCAGAGGATGGAGGCACTGCCTGGGCCTTGTCCAAACACAGAACAAACCTCTAGAGCAAGGCTTTGAGCCATGAGGAATGCACCATTAGGATTTCTCTAATGCTCTTCCAATTATTTGAGGCTCATTTCTGATTACAGTGAGCAACTGTGTGGGGTTTCCATTGTTTTTGCCATAGCGCTGGTTATTATTTACTTTCCCTTGTATCCATAAAATCCTGTGTGCTGTTAGCCAGAAGCATGTTTGTATTCTCCATGAACAGTCTGATACACAAAGGCATTTTGTTCTGGCCTGTTCAAGAACATGCCAGCTGCCCATGCACAGCACAGCTCGTTTGGAGAGGAGGTGAATGCAGAAAGGCTTTCAGCCTGATTACGTAACAAAAATGAATTGGCCTGAGAGACCTACTTGCATGCAAGTGAACTGCCAACCTTATGCTGGAAATTCACTGCAGTTACAGGAGCATCTTTCCTGCCCATTCAGTGGCAGCTCCCCAGCGTGCTCTCGTGCTTGCTAACAGTACGATTCCATGGATGTTGAGCAATGCCGAACAGTTGCCTCCCCTTGCAGCCACGGGGAGCACAGGCTGGTGCCCCCACACCACCCTCCCCCAAAAGATCCCAAACAGGTGCCAGCAATGCCCAAGCAAAGCAGATTTCTGGGTTTCCATGGATATTTTGGTTTTTGTTTGTTTTTTTTTCTGATACCACAAGAATTGCCTTAGCTTTCCACAGGGGGTTGATACTGGAATGCAGTGCTCCACTGAATGAACTCATGCCAACAGAAGCCAGAAATGGCAAATTTTCCACTGCTCTGATTTTTTAAAATCAATTAACTTGCTCACCTGGCTTCTGAAATGCCGGAGTTTAAATGCACCGCTCAGGCCATCTCACCCAGAGGGCAGTTTTGTGGTTAGTGAACTCACGTTTCTAGCACACTGTGGCAGCAACAGGCAAGGATACAGCCCAGCCCGCTCAGCTCTGCTCACTCCTCAGCTCAGAGGACTTTTAAAGCTGGACAAAATCATGAGACTCCGCTGATGCCCTGAAGGAAATTCTTGGGCCATAACATGAAAAGCCGTCCTAGAAATCTCTTTGCCCTAAAGCGTCCCTGGGGATTGACTCTGAGTTCCACGCCCTTTCCTAGGAGGCTTGCGGCTGAGGGATGCTGCTTCATCCCCGGCTCCGCAGGACAGCTACGCCGGCGCCGCAGCACCGGGGCCCACCTCCATAGCTGGCGAGGCATCGAGAGCCGCGGCAGAGCCACCCGGAGAGGAGGAGGGAGCTGGTCCTCCTTCCCAGGGCCAGGACGAGCTACCCCACCCGGCGGGCGGAGCCGAGCGGCTCCCCGGACACTCTCCCGGCCGGGAGGGGAGGGAATGCCACACAGCTTCCGCTGGTGGGTGTCCGCTTCCTACTCAGGGGCGGCGGAGCGGCCACGGTAGCAACGGGACGGGCGGAGGGGCACTGGGGGTGAGCAGATGTTAAGGGGGTATGCGGGGGAGCTCCGAGGGCGGGAGCAGGAGCAGCATCGGGGGAGGGGATTCTGTTCCTCTGCGTCTAGCCCACTCGCAGTGATAGGTCCGCTCAGGAGCTCTCGGCACTAGCAAGACGCGGACTAGCTGGAGCGGGTCCGGAGCCGGCCACAACGATGGTGCGAAGGCTGGAACCCCTCTGCTGTGAGGACAGGCAAAGAGAGCTGGGGTTGTGCAGCCTGGAGAAGATAAGGCTCCGAGGGGCGCATTATTGTAGCCTCTCAGTGTTTAAAGGGAAAGACGGAGACAACCTTAGCAGGGCCTGTTGCGACAAGATAAGGGGCTGTGGTTTTGAACTAAAAGAGAGGAGGTTCCAACTAGACGTAAGAAAGTGATTTTTATTACGGTGAGGGTAGTGAAAGACTGGCATAGGATGCCCAGAGAGGCGGTAAGTGCTCCAAAGTCAGGTTGGACGGGGCTCTGAGCAACCTGACCCAGAATTTCCCTGGTCACTGCAGGGGAGGGGTGGGCTAGGTCATTCTTAGAGATCCCTCCCAACACAGAGCATTCCTTGTAGAGGTAGAGGTGCTGNTGGGAACGGGCTCGGCATCCCGGGGAGCTGCGACCCCGCAGCGGCGCTAGCCCGGTCTGGGAGGGAATGTGCGAGGTGTCGGTGGGGGACGGCAGGAGCGGGCCGTGCGCTGCGAGCTGGCTGCCGGCCCCTAATGGCTTCACCCTGAGCCTGCAGCGCTTGGCAGCTCGGGTGGCGATGGCGTCGCTGGCAGGCGGGAGCGGCTGNGGGGGTGCACCACAGCAGCAGCCGGGTACCTCCTGACCATGCTCCGCGTGCGGTATGAGCCTGATGATGCTCCTGCTTGCCATCTCCCAGCAGATGTCCTGTGCGCATCCCAGACCTTCCCTCCGTGTCTTGCGCTGAGTCTGCCCAAAAAGAGGGACATGTCCTGACCTCACATTCTTGAGATGGCAGCTTACTCTGATGACCCTAGGCCTGGGGACCTGATCGAGATCTTCCGACCAGCTTACCAGCACTGGGCCCTCTACCTGGGGGATGGGTACATCATCAACGTGGCACCCATAGGTAAGGCTGCTGCAGCCCAGCAGGGTGTAGAGGGACCTTTGGAGTGGCCCAGGAGCCCTGTCTCCTTCCATGGGCCAGTGGTGGATGGTATGCGTGCAGATATCTTTCCATGAGCCTGGCAGAAACTGTAGTGAGGTCTTAGAGGGTCCGGACAGGGCCTGCCTGGCTCATCCTGTCCCTGCCTTCCCCAGAGGAAGGGTCCTCAGCCAGATTTGCCAGCGCCATGTCAGTGTTCAGCAGAAAGGCCCGGGTGCGGATGCAGCTCCTCAAGGACGTGGTGGGAGATGACACCTACTGCGTCAACAACAAATACGATGGCATCTACACTCCTCTCCCAGTGAAGGAGATCATCCGTCGTGCTCAGCGCTTCATTGACCAGGAGGTGTCCTACGATGTGCTTGGCAGCAACTGCGAGCACTTCGTGACGTCTCTGCGCTATGGCAAGGCGGTCTCTGGCCAGGTGAGTAACGTGGGATTGTCCCTGCAGGCTTCACACTGCATCTTCTTGCTGCTCTGGGTGGGAGGGTGAGGGGAAGGAGGGGTCCTGGACTGTAGCCGAGCCTGCATATTGGATGGGTTCCAAACCATCATTTGCTGTGGCCTCTCTGGAGACCCTGAACGCAAAGGTGCTCTATGGACTGTCTGCACCCTGACAGCGCCCTCCTATTGAATGTTGCAGCCCAAGGGTAAAAGCTTGGGTGTTGCCACGTACGGGGAAGGTGTGTCTCAATAATTTCATTGCTTTGTTATATCTTCTCTTTGTTAGCATGCCTTGGGTGGGGAATAAAACACAGCCTGGAAGCATGATGAAGTTTTTTAACTTCCTTCTTGCAGGCCGACAGAGCAATCGCTGCCGCTGGGGTTGTGACAGTTGCCGCTGGTGCCATCTCCTTGCTGAGCTTACTCTGCAGCAGAACCAGAGAGAGACAGTACTGACAGGCCACCAGGATGAGCTAGAGCAGGGCAGGAAGCACCCTGGCCTCGGAGAGACCTGGGACAATTTGTGACCACAGCTACCACTGAGACTTACTAATGACTGTCACCCTTGCTGAGAGCAGCACTAACCTGTTTGCTACATCTGCTTTTGTTTTACCCCCTGTGATGATTTTTGTGGTAGGCTGGAAGCACTTGCAAGGAAGTTCTCCATCCGTACGTCCCCATTGCTCTGCTGAGGGCTGGCATAGGCTTTCTGCCCACATCCTGTGGGCTCTTTCAGTTAATGACCTACTTTAATTGCTTTTTAATTCAAAATTTATAGGGTAATACTGCTGATGGTTTATTATGTTTCCTCCAGCTGAGGGTCTGTGCAAGTGGAAAATGTCAGGTTCCTAGGCACACAGAAAGGTAGACGGGGCTTGTGGTGCCTGAACTGAGCTCTTCCTGTGACAGCAGGAGATAGGAAGGAAGGGAAGGTCTTACAAGCCGTGCCCTTCATAGTTTTAAATTATATTTTTGGCACAGTGGTGTTTAGCTCAGATTTCTCCTGCCTGGAAAGTGTTCCTTTCCCTGGCTTCCTTGACTCCTTTTGGGATATACCTGGGAAATATCTGACAAAACCTCCCAGCTAGTTTTTTTCTCTAGCTGCTGTTTGTTCCACTGAAATCTTCCTCTTTGTGCCTCTTAAGTGCAGTAGTTGTTTGCACTGGGCCTTAACAAGCTTGTTAGATCACAGAATCAGTCAGGTTGGAAAAGACCCTCGGGATCATCAAGTCCAACCATTGACCTTGCTCTACAAAATTCACCCCTAAACCATATCTCCAAGACCCACATCCAGATGACCTTTAAACACATCCAGGGTTGATGACTCCACCACCTCCCTGGGCAGCCTGTTCCAATGTCTGACCACTCTTGGTTGTGAAAAAGAATTTCCTAACGTCCAATGCAAACCTCCCCTGTTGCATCTCGAGGCCGTTACCTCTTGTTCTATCACTAACTGCCTTAGAGAAGAGACCAGAACCAACCTCTCCACAACTTCCTTTCAGGTAAGAGTAGACAGGGAGGGTGTCAGCCCTCAGTCTCCTCTCCTTCAAACTAAACAGCCCCAGCTGCTGCAGTTGCTCTTCGTAAGGTTTACTCTCCAGGTCCCTGCATTGCTGTGAGTTACGTACTTGCAGAATTGAGCACCTATATTCCAGCTCCAAATGTACCCATCTCCACTATTTCCTTGTCAGAAAGCTGCTGTGTGGCTTGTCTTAGAAGAAAGCTGGTTTGAAAAAGCGAGCTTTGTGACTCTTTATGAGGAGTATCTGGCTTAAGCGTTTGGAACCATTTATTTGCAGTCTGAGTGTAAGAAATTAAATCCCGTGTCGCTTTTACCACAAGCAGCTGCCCTGGACTGTTAGGAGAGAGGAGTGCAAGAGAGGTGTCTGTGAGAGACTTTGCTATTTCTGTCTGCTCTTAACATCTACGTAACGGGATCAAAAGCTGTTTTTAAACATGGGATGTCTCAGTGTCTGAATTAACACAGCCAAGGCCTCTGGTGGGGTTTTATAGTGCCCTCGATTATTACATTTGAATAAAGTTGTTGTTAATATTTTTGTAATATGGGGAAACACGCTGAAATAAAGCTGAATCTGAAAGTCCGTTTTTGCTTCCTGCCAATGCAATCAAAAAGTTATTTTGCAGCTAAGCTGATTAGGTGGTCAAACAACTTCAAGCTGGAGAGTTGCTTGTACTTCTCCAGCAGCCATGAGCCAGAGCATGGTAAAACCCTTGCTTCGTGGCATGACCTAGTTAAGAGGCCAAGGCTTGGCCCTGCTTTCTGTTGTGTGACACAAAACCTGGGCCAGGCTCTGGCAGTGGCAGAGCACAAACTCAGGGGGTCATGTGCAGGTGTGTGCAGCAGCTGTGTTTTCCTCTGCCTTTGCAAACCTAACCCTCGCCAGCCTTCCCAGCCTGCTCTTACAGCTTCAACTTTTCCTGGACTTGGAGCCTTACGTCTGCAAGAACTGCCAAGGGAGAGCTGGCTGAGGGCAGCCTGTGCACCCTCTCACAAGTGTATTTCACTTTGGACACATAACAAACATTGGAATTACTGCATCCAGGGCATGTTCTCACAGTTCTTGGAAGCTGCAGCATTTCACTGCGTGCAGGGTTTTGCAATTTTGACCACCAAGTGGTCGAGACCAAGCCTCTTGTTCTGCATTGCCTTTCCATTAAGCCTTGCAAACTCCTTGAAAGGATTTCATAGAATCACAGAATGGTTTAGGTTGGAAGAGACCTCAAAGATCACCCTGTTCCAAACCCCTGCCATGGGCAGGGACACCTCCTACTAGATCAGATCGCTCAAGGCCTCATCTAGCCTGGCCTTGAACACCTCCAGGGAGGGAGCAGCCACAACCTCCCTGGGCAACCCATTCCACTGTCTCACCACCCTCACTGTGAAGAACTTCCTCCTAATATCCCACCTAAATCTCCCCTCTGCCAGTTTAAACCCATTCCCCCTTGTCCTGTCATAACAAGACCTTGTCAATAGTCCCTCCCCAACCCTCCTGTAGCAGCCTTCAGATACTGGAAGGCTACTCTAAGGTCTCCTCAAATCCTTCTCTTCTCCAGGCTGAAGAGCCCCAACTCTCTCAGCCTGTCCTCATAGCAGAGCTGTTCCAGCCCTCTGATCATCTTTGTGGCCCTCCTCTGGACTCTCTCCAACAGTTCCATGTCCTTCCTGTGCTGGGGGCTCCAGAACTGCACACAGTACTGCAGGTGGGGTCTGGCGAGAGCAGAGTAAAGGGGCAGAATCCCCTCCCTTGCCCTGCTGGCAATGCTTCTCTTAATGCAGCCCAGCACACAGTTGCTGTCTGGGCTGCACATGCACACTGCAGGCTCATGTTGAGCTTTTCATCAATGCAGACCCCCAGGTCCTTTTCCTCAGGGCTGCTCTCCAGCCACTCACCACCCAGCCTGGATTTGTGCTTGGGATTGCACCCACCCAGGTGCAGGATCTTACACTTGGCCTTGTTGAATTTCATCAGGTTGGCCTGGGAGGCTCCTTGGAGGAGCAGTGACTGATATATGGGGTAAGAGCACGATGTGAGGTAGCAGAAGCCATCACTTCACTCTATTCAGTATTTTTGAGCCTTCATAGATGCTGACAAGGTCCCAGAGCTTGCTGTTGCCATAAAGTAGTCAAGGCTGTTGTTTTACCTCCAGCTGGGAGATTAATTCTTGCCTGTGCTCCAGGCCTCATCCAGCATGGGTCCAGCCTGCCTCTGAATGCAGAGGATTGTGCAGGGCTTTCAAACACCTATATCTGGTGCACATCAAAGGATTAATACAGACTGTTCAGTGCAAGCTGGGGAAGATGTCATTGGTGCAGTCTCACACGCAGCTGCAGAGTCTCGCCTAGTCCTCACTGCTGTGGGCATAGGTGGGGTTACTGTAAAACTGCTCTATGCTTTCTGCTGCTAACTCTTTGGTGTTCACAGGAGGCCAGCTGGGATCCCTTTGCAGCATCCTCTGCCGTTTTTACTGTGGGCTGTTGGACTGGCACCCTAACCAGGTTTTAATCAGCAGCCAGAGGTGCTTGTTCTGCAAAGGGTCAGTGCTGTTGCCCTTCAGTGGAAGGGACCAAAAGCCATCCATTGCTACAGGTGCAGCCCACCCTAAGTCTCACAGGACTGGGTGGGTGCGTGCATTCCCCTTCAGTAACCACGGCCAAATGCCACCTTCCTCATCCATAGGAAGGCACTGCTCAGTTTTATCCTGTTTAGCTAAAAGGGATAATCAAAGGGCAAGATATTCCTTTGGAGGTGGTAGGGCAATCAGGCACTGCTGCTTTTTGTGGAAGAAAATACTGGGTGCTGGATGCAGCCAACCTTGACCCACAAAACACTCTGGGGCTTAATCATTATTGCATTAGCCAACAGCACAAGTCAGCACAATCCCTGGCCTGGCTGATTGTAGGACAAGAGGGAAATGATTGTTTTGAAAGCACTTGCTGAGTGACTGACCCACACGTGCTGCCCTGTAAGCCAGGACAGGAGGCTCCTCCTGAGCACCTCCACTTCAGCTTTCTCCCTTGCTAGAGACTTGAGAGACGTGATTTAAGTCACACCTTGAGGGCTGCATAAGATGGATTTGACTGACACTCATTGAATCTTAAGGACCAAAAAAAGACCTTAGTGTGTATGCTTCTGCAGAAGAGGACTCTGGCTGGAAATGGGGTACAAAGACCTGCCCTCCTGTTCACCCTGAGGAACTGGAGGCAAACAAATGTGCTCACCTCTGTAAAGAAAGCTATGCAAAAGGTGAGCAAGAGCATCAGCAAGATGTAAACTCTCCAGGTCACAGGAGTGCAAAGAAAGTGTTGGAAAAGACACAAACAGCAATTAGGCTTAAATGCCTTGCCAAGATTTGCATCTGTTCCTAATGATTTGAAACGCTGACTAATACTTTCCCAGTGGCAAGTGGGGAAGAGGCAGTCAGAAGTGTCAGTCATTCCTTGTCACAGAGATCTTGGAAGGTTTGGTGCCACATCCTCCATGGCATGCAGCTGCATAACTCTGCTTTTTAAGCTGCTGCTGCAACCTACAGGTCAGGTGCCCAGGGCAGTATTTGGTGCCCAAATACTTCTGGGGAGCTGAAGCTAACACACAACATGCAGCTCCTCTCCCTGAGCGTGCTTGCCCTAACACCAGGCCTTCACTTAAATTCACCCCATGCAGGAAAGCTGGGGATGAGTCACAGGACTTGGCTGTACCCAACACTGGGCAGCTGCAGGCAGCTGCTTGCACTGTGCCCTGGCTGAGCCCTGGGAGGGCTGAGGCAGCCTCATGTGGGTTTTTGGAGGTTGAGTCAGGGGCAGACACATTCCCTGCCCACTTCTCAGTCCAAGAAGCCTCCTACAACATGCAAAACCACAAGGCACCTATTTTGCTTTTCTGTTAGGAAAAAATCTCAGCAAGCCCTAAGTACTTTTTCTCCTCCCATTTGCCTTCCAGTCATTAGAACAGAGCAAGACTACCTCATTAATTAGGCCCTTGTCAGACGGATGTTAGTGAAGTTTGAAAGGACTGCCCAACCAGCACCAGATCAGCAAATTAATTGCCAAAGTGACTATAGCTTCTGCTCTACCTGCATAGGTAAAGAGGCAACAAAACAGGTGGCATGCAGAGGAGATGCACATTTGGTTTGTGCTTTCCTGCATGCCACTGTACCTGGCGTCAGTGTCAGCGAAGAAGAGGAAGAGGCAGATTGCAAGCTGGAGGGCTAGGAGGACTGAAAACACATCTAGGAAAACAAGAGCACTTGTGGCTTTGGGAAGGAGTTAGATTAGTGACCAAAGTCTACAAATAGGCTGGCAGGAGACTCAGATGCTAGTGCCGTAAAATTAGCATCATGTAAAATGCCTTTCTTTCCCCTGCCCCTGAAAGAAGAGGTGTGGAATTGAAACTAGAGGATCCCATTGCAAACCTCAGCACCTACACTGTTCTTTCTTGCACAAGAGGTTTGCCCCATTCTTCTATAACTGCAGAAAGCTTCCTTGAAGGGGCAGCTCACTGCTGTGAGCCACACCGGCATCCCTGCCCCTGTTCTTGCTCCCATACGTGCTCAGCCGTGCTCCTGGAGCCTAAGAAGCAGAGAAGATAAGTTCTTCTTCTGGGCTGCCCTCCTAGGCAGATCCAGTTGCTTCTGCAACTGGCAGGTTGCAAAGGTGGCATATACCCGTGCCTTCCACAGGAAGAGCTTGTCAGGATTTGCATCCTCTTCCAAAGGAGATGGAGGCAACAGAATGATGGCAAACGGCTCAATGATGGCAATTGGCTCAGATGTCTGGAGGTGTGAAACTCCTAGCAATTACATGGAGCTAAGTGTCTTAAAACTAGCTCACAGGTTGGGTCAGCAGCTCTCGGCAGCCTCTTTACTGCCAGGGAGCAGAATGGACAAGGCTGAGTGAATAGCCCTTTGCTTCCTCCTAGCACAGATGAAACACAGAAAAGTGCGCAGATTTCTCAGCTGACAGAGTTCTCTGTCCTGTCTCAGCCTGGCTACATGCAGGGCAGCTTCTTTCTGGTCTCACCTGTCTTCTGCAGGTGATCAGTACTCTGTGAAGTAGGCTTGGGACCTGTCTTTTCACAAAACTCCTAACTAAATCAGCTGCCAGGATGAAGCAAAGTCCTGCCCTTTCATCCGTGAGCTGCAATTGCAAAGAAGCCATCAGTCAGCCAATGGCTGAAAGGGCTACATCAGCTCTGCAAAACTCAAACAGAAAAAGAAAGGTTATTGTGAGAGGATTTTAACTGTGATATTATCACGGGCCTTGCTTTCTTATCTCTAGGAAAGGAAATCAGGCAAAGTAAGGCTGTGAATCTCAGAGGAACTCCTTTTGATAGATATCAAAACAAATACTCCTGATCCCCATGTGCTCTCAGTTCTCAATTGTACACAGTTCTGCACTAAATCTAGCCCGTTGTCTTCTGCAAAGCACACGTTTTCCAAAACAAAATACAGGCTCCTTTGTGAGCTCTGCAGCTTCTTATCTCAAAGGGGAAGCTGACACAAGCCGGTGCTCACCCATCTCTTCTGTAATGGAGCTCACATACAGAGTCACAGAATTCGCCAGGTTGGAAAAGACCTTTGAGATCACTGAGTCCAACCTATCAGCTAACCCTTCTAATTAACTAAACCATAGCACTAAGTGCCTCATCCAGCCTTCTTTTAAACACTTCCAGGGATGATGACTCCACCACCTCCCCGGGCAGCCCATTCCAGTGCAAATCACCCTTGCTGGGAAGAACTTCCCCCTAATATCCAGCCAAATCCTGCCCTGGTGCAGTTTGTGGTTTTGTCCTCTTGTTCTGTCACTGAGTGCCTGGGAGAAGAGCCCAACCCCACCTGGCTACAGCCCCCCTTCAGGTAGTTGTAGAAAGCAATAAGGCCTCCTCTGAGCCTCATCTTCTCCAGTCTGCACACCCCCAGCTCCCTCAGCCTCTCCTCACAGGGCTGTGCTCCAGGCCCCTCACCAGCTTCATCGCCCTTCTCTGGATACGTTCAAGCACCTCAACATCTTTCTTAAATTGAGGGGCCCAGAACTAGACACAGCACTGAAGGTGTGGCCTAGCCAGTGCCGAGTACAGGGGCAGAAGGACTTCCCTGATCCTGCTGACCACACTGTTCCTGATCCAGGCCAGGATGCCATTGGCCTTCTTGGCCACCTGGGCACACTGCTGGCTCATGTTCAGTCAGCAGTTGATCAGTACCCCCAGGTCCCTCTCTGCCTGGCTGCTCTCCAGCCTGTAGAGCTGCATGGGGTTGTTGTGGCAAAGTGCAGCATACACCAACTACTTTTGACATGCCTGTCACTGGTATGGATAAACAAAAATTCACAGCTTCCCTTCCTAGCAGCATCTCCTGTCAGGCAGGAGTATGTTACTCCAGCTATTCTCACAGCTGCCGTAATGGGCTTCTGGAAATGCTTTCCCTTGGAAAATACAAAAGCCACAATGATGCAGTTGATAGAAGTCAGTGGCCACAGTGTAGTGCTGTCATAAGAGAGGACAGGGCTTTGGGCACTGCAGCTGGCACTGCTTTCCCCTGAGCTGGTGGAGGACAGAGTCTGGTTCCCTGAAGAGCAAAGTCTATAAGGTTAACACCCAGCATTTTGTTCCTGTTCTCTCTGCCAACAGCAATTCCCTCTTCTTTCCAACCCAGCCTGCTGTAATCAGGTATTGCCTGCAGGAGTGAAAAAAAATGACACTTAAATGCCCCCAGCCAACCAACCCAAATTAAAATCAGCTTCATTTTCTAGTGTGTGCATTGTCTCATCTGAGGCCGGCAAGGCTGGAGTGTCCCCAGCACACATCAGCAGTGTCATCTGCAAGCTGGAAATCAGAGACAAAAGCAAGGATTCACCTCTGGCTGGCCAGTGCTACATACCAGGGCTGCTGCTTCACCAGGAGGAAGTCACAAGTTTGCAGGACAAGGGTAAAGCACACATTGCAGATGGTGGAGAGCAGCAACGGAGGAGGAGAAATGAGCTGCCCAGGAGGGCGATAAGGTGCCAGCTTTGGATAGGCTTCAGTCAAGCTCACTGCAGAGAAAACAGAAGCATTTACAGCCTCTGTCAGCCCGGCTCACCTTGCATGCCTCTGCATTTGTTGGGCAAGCATAGCCACACAGAGTCCCCATTCACTCACCAGAAGAGAAAGCTGCAAAGCTAATAAGCAGGCCAAAAAATGGCTTTGAGCTCCACTGTTCTCACCAGAACCTTATATGAATAGTGCTCTCAGGGAAACACACAGAGAAGACGTGGAATAGGATTCCATCCATGAGTTTGTCTGTGGGAGTCCAAGAGCCACTAGGTCCCATGCTGGGAACACAGAAGAGAGCCAGGAGCCAAAGTGTGGTGGTTTAGCAGTTACCTGCCTCCCCCACACTTTGAAATGATCCAGGCTAGGACTCAGGCAGCTGGAAGGTAATAAATGAAGCTTTACATTTACAGCTATGCACAATGTACACACAGATATTTACAATGTATAACAGATATTTACAGATATATATGGTAAAAAGGTAATACAGAAACACCACAGCCCTCTTAGAGATCAAAAATCCCCAAGAGAGGTTTCTAACCACCCCTACCACCTTTCCCCCCCTTCCCCAATCTTATTTCACCATCTGTTTATGCAGCAGATAGGCAAAGGTAGATCAGCCAGGGGGATTAGCAGTAGAAAAAGAAGTTAGTGGAATTATTTAGAATCAGCTACAAAAGGCAGGCAGAAAAGAGCCATGCAAAGCCTGAGCCCAGAGCGGTCTGAAACCATCTGACTGTCTGACTTATCTANCCCTTCCCCAATCTTATTTCACCATCTGTTTATGCAGCAGATAGGCAAAGGTAGATCAGCCAGGGGGATTAGCAGTAGAAAAAGAAGTTAGTGGAATTATTTAGAATCAGCTACAAAAGGCAGGCAGAAAAGAGCCATGCAAAGCCTGAGCCCAGAGCGGTCTGAAACCATCTGACTGTCTGACTTATCTATATTTTGGTTACAACTCTTAAACAATTGTTTTTCTTTCTCAGTAAAGCTATGAGGAAAGTAGCACCATCAGTGCTTTCCTCTCTCAGCCTATAGTCTAATTTCTCATTCAAATCCTCCAACTAGTTCAAACCAGCACAGGAAGTTACCCCGCGCCCCACCAGCATTCACCAGAGCAGCTGCTCCTTTTCCAGTCGAGTCTCCTTTCCAAACTATCACTTATGTACAAAGTTCTGAAGCTTTCTTTGCAAAGAGCTGAGAGCCAAATCTCCCAGCCTAGGCCCTAGGAGTTGGCCTAGCATCAATGGTTATGATCTCACTGACAGCAGAACCTACCTCCTTGGTTTGATTTTTATTGGGAAACAAAGTCAGGTATTTACACTCTGAAAGAAACACGGCTGGCTTCCCAAGGTGCTTACTTGTTAGGCAGACCAGAAGGGTAATGATGAACATCTTGTATCAAATACTGGCAATTCCCAGAGACTTGCAGTTGCTGGAACAAAAGAACCAAAGACAACTTCAATGGTACAAACTGTAACACCTGATGCTATTTCTGAGCAATGCCACACCAGCAACAGCAACCTCACAGCCCTGATGCAGCCTTGTGAAGATCAGCAAGTCCAATTTGCCAACTGTCAGCCTGGTCCCACTGAGCCTCTTATTGATTCACAGCTCTTGTGGGCAACCTAACATTATCACTTGGCATTTGAATGACTTTGCACCCTCCTGGCAGATACCAGTGCCTTTTGTACCATTTAGATTGGATCATGCACTCCTAGCCCACAGTAATAGCACAGAGAGAGTTTTGCTTTGTGCCAGGCTTGAGATATCTTTGGGTAGTGGAGGCACTAATAAAGTTGGTGTGCCCAAATCAATGCCTAGGGAAGCTGTGCCCGTGTGGTGACTCACCAGTAGTCCCTGTTTGCCAACAAGACTGGGCCACGCCTCACAGATTGACAGCAGCTCACTTTGCTTCCTGCCCTTCACCATCCGTGGGGCTGTGCATGGATGTGTGTGAAACGAGGCAAGAGTAAATCCATGCATGAATTTTCCTTGCTGATTTTTACATTTTTAGAGAGTTCACCACATGCTGGTGACACACCATGGCAATTCTTCTTTCACTAGCCTCCTTCATCACCACCACTCACTCGTTTTTCAAGCCCTTTTTCCAGCAGAGAGAGGCAGCTGCTCTCCCAAAGCCTCCATCTCATAACAAGTCCCGCTCCTGAGTCTCCACCACCCAGCTAGGCAGGACTCAACCCGCTTCTAATTCCCTCCCTCTTGCTGCAAGAGATGAAGTCTTATTACTGGGCTTTTTCTCTGCACCCAGGTGTCCTACAGTCAACCTGCCCCATGCCAGTACTTACCCAGCTTTTGACACCTCTGTGATTCTCTGAAGAGCTGTATACCTTTTCTTACCTGCTGAGTAATACCACTAAAGAACCGTGGTGAGCACAGTGTACTGATAAAAGATGCATGAACCACTTACCCAAAAGAGCAGAGCAGTAGCAGCAAACTGGTTCAGGCCATAAAGGCTCAGGTACTTAACCACACTGAAGGAAGCAACCAAAGCAGCTCGACCTTCCCTGCTCAAAAAAAAACCAAAAGAAAGCAAAAAGCCCTGCAGACATCTTCAGTACCGTAGGGTTAGTGCTACAGATGCTTTCTGCTTTTAGGATCTGTGTTTGGCATCTCTAAGAAGCACAGAAAACAGTACAAACTCCATAGACAAATATTTTGGCCTTAAGATACTGCAGAGCCACTTAAGCCCTCTTCATCTGCCATGTCTTATTTCTTCAGTTTTGTTCTGCAGGTACAATTTTAATACCTGGATTTAACTGCTGTTGCTTTTGCATTACTGATTTGCTCAACAGTCCTGGGAATCAAGCACACTGCTGCACAAACAGGTAACTGTCTTCTCATATTGCAGCATATAGATTTTATTATTTTTTTCCAAGCAAATCTATTCTGTGGCCACTATTGTACTTGCCCTTTAACGTGGCTCTCTTGCTGTACCTGTTCCAAACATATCAGCCACCACAGGCAATGCTGTCCTAAAACTACAAAAAAGAACCTCCAAGCATCAAAATTTGTGGATCAAATTTTGATCCCTTCTGCTACGCTTTCACAGAATCACAGAACGTGAGGGGTTGAAAGGGACCTCAAAAGATCATCCAGTCCAACCCCGCAGCCAGAGCAGGATCACCTAGGGCAGGTCACACAGGAACACATCCAGGTGAGTTTTGAATGTCTCCAGAGAAGGAGACTCCACAACCTCTCTGAGCAGCCTGTTCCAGTGTTTTGTCACTCTCACAGTGACAAAGATTTCCTTGTGTTTACATGGAACCTCCTCTGCTCCAGCTTGCACCCCCTGCCCTTCCCGAGACACCTATGTACTATTTTTGAGAGCAGCTCTGATGCATGAGCTATACCTCTGTTCCTGAGTGGCACTTGAATTTCCTAACCTTGAAGACCAAACCATACATTTAATACAGTTACTGAGAGGTTTATGTGCATCTCTTGAGAGCAGTGCGCTGCCACCCATGGTCCTGCCCTCTTAGCCGATAGCAGGCAGCAGCTCCCTGACTATGCATTGGGCTACAGGCAGCAAACTCACCTGATCAGCTCTGGCACATGCTGGATGTTGGGGATTTGAGAGGTGAAAGGCAAAGCCACAGATACCTCCTGCTCTGACAGCAGTATCTGTGCATGGGCTGTTTTCAAAGCCTGAAATCCATGGGCATCGGAGGACAGAGAAATCATCCATCCCACCCCACACAGTGTTTACTGCTGCCCTACAAGTACTGCTTCAGGTGTCCTTTGTAATTGATCCTCCCCTATTCTGTGGCCCAGCTGATCTCATTTTCCAAGTACTTTCCCTCCTCTGGAGTTTAAATATTTATTTTGTGACTTTAATCCTATTTTACCTCTTTAAAACCCTTTGAACTAACCTGGGTGCTGTTTCCCACACTGGAGTTCGGGCATACCTCTCCTCTTAAACAGCCTCCTAAACCATGTGAATTAGCACATCTCTCTATCTCCCCTTCACATTTCTTTTCTTCCTCTTCTAAGCTCCCTGGCCTTGTCACCTCTGGTTCAATGGTCAGAAGTAGGCTATGGATAACTTTGACAAAGTAGGCTAATGCATTATTATTAAATAATAATATGACAACATCTTTATGGTTGAAATATAATAATATTCTTGAATTTTATTACGATACCATCTTCATTGTTAAAATATTGCTTGGTATTGGATGATCTTCGAGGTCCCTTCCAACCTAAACCATTCGATGATTCTGTGATTCTATATCATAATATTATTAATAAATTACAGTGTGATAATGTCTCTATAATTAACACGTTGTAATATTATTATTAAATTATATTACAGTGATATCTTTATTATTTAAACAACACAAATGTGCGTTGTATATAATTTACTAGATAGCTAACAATATAGAATAGTTTATGATTATCTCATAGGCACTTATTATTTTCACAACTAAACCCCTCAAATTTACAGCTGGGCAAGGAAAGGTT
>VWZI01000498.1:40812-59700 GCA_013396835.1 Psilopogon haemacephalus
AGATATTTACAATGTATAACAGATATTTGCAGATATACACAGTAAGGAGGTAATACAGAAACACCACAGCCCTCCCAGAGATCAAAATCCCTAAGAGGGGTTTCTAACCACCCCTACCACCTTCCCCCCTTCCCCAATCTTATCTCACCACCTGTTGATGCAGCAGATAGGCAGAGGTAGATCGGCCAGGGGGGCTTAGCAGTAGGAAAGAATTAGTGGAATTATTCAGAATTAGCTACAAAAGGCAGGGGAAAGGAGCCATGCAAGGAGCCAGCCACAGCCCAGAGAGGTCTGAAGCAATCTGACTTATCTATATTTTGGTTACAACTCTTAAAACAAATTTTTATTTCCTTTCTCAGTAAATCTGTGAGTGGAGTAGCATTTTCAGTGCTTTCCTCCCAGCCTATAGTCTAATTTCTAATCCAAATCCTCCAACTAGTTCAAACCAACACACCCCAAAAGAGTAATTCCATGTTGCTGTATATGTTAGTATTAAAAGAATGCATGTGGAGAGTATTTTACAGTGACAGGCTGACAGAGTGTATCCGGGGGCTAACTTGGGAACTGACAAGGGATGTTGGGCAGGCTCTTGTCACAGCACTCCTTAGGCTGAAAGAGAAGAAATCGAACAAGAAAAGGAGATGAGCTCCTACATACCCCACAGTCATTGGCGCCGTCACCACATATACCCACGTAGTAACTGATGGATGAGAAAGTAGAAAACCCTATCACCCTTGCAAGGCACTGATTCTGTGGTGCAAACACCTGCTGGCCTAACTCCTGTGGATACTGCAGGGCAGAGTCTCCCTGTCGGCCCTGGAGAAGGCAGTGGCTATTTCCAGAGGGCAAGTGGTACGTGGGGGTGACGTGCACCAGCCAAAATTAAGTATTGAACAAGGCTGTAAGGGGAAAGGGAACACTGCCACTTCATTCCAGACAGTGTTTTCCCTCTGGTTCCAGGATAAGGAGCCATGAGTAGGGAGCAGGGCATGCACATTTGCAGCAGCTCCTGGGGCTGCAGCTTGGCTTTCACCAACATTTTCTCCTCGACTGTCTTTGTGGGCTCAATGACTGCCGAAATAAAACAGCAGCTCCCAAAAGACGGCACATGAGGGCAGGGAGGATCACCCTCAGAGGAAGCACCTGGTAACCAATAATGGTTTCTTTTTCAGAAAGGCATAGTGTCCTGTTTATGCTTAGCAAGCAATAGCCATAGTCAGTGTGAGTCCTGTTTGGGGGAGGAAACAGTCCTTTGGGGACCTGAAGGACAATCTTGCTTCCATCTGTGTCAGCTTGTTTTCAGCTTTGCTAAAGCTGCAGCTGAGACAGCCCTGGTGGCCATGAGGGAGTTGCTAGGTGTGGGGAGTGTTTGTGTAGACAAGTGTCTGCCCCCGGTGTTTTCATCTCAGAAGGTGGCCATGAAGGATGCAAACAAGGTTGAGTAGAGGAAGCGAGGGTTTGGAAGATGGGCATGGACATGGGGCAGTTACACTGGATTGTTATTGGTTTGGTTCAAGAAAAAGAAAAACAAGCAAACAGACAAACAAAAAAACTAACAAAAACCAACCCCCCAAAACTCCCAACCAATCAACCAAAACAGAACCTTACTGGAGTTTCTGAATTTCATCAACAAGGCCAGGAGACATTCTAGCAAAGAGTGGTGTTCACTGCAAGAAAGAGCAATGGGCTATCTTGGGCAGGCATTTGTGTCTCCAGCACTCCCCCAAAGCAGAGTTAGTCCTCCCTCAGGCATGCCTGCCACATCTGTAAAACCCTCTAATAATCCTGTCTCCCAAGCCCTATCATGGTTTTTCTACCCTTAGTATGGTAGTTTAAGGCTTGTTGGAATATTCTAATAGGAGAAATTGGTACTTTCCTGAAAGTTCAGGGCAGCATCTGAAGGAGCAGAGCGTTGGATGTGAAAGAACAACAGTGACAAAGTCTATTTCATCCATTGGTTTGCTAAGAGGTGTAGAAAGCCAATGTATAAACAGTTCTTTCTTCTCAGCTCTTGAGCACTGGATCTGTTTGCTGCTCCTTTGCTTCTCTCTCTAACTAACCTTGGCTAACCAGATGCCAGGTGAGCTTTGCTGCTGGTTTTTCTATCTGGGGAGAGAGAGAAGAAGGTGGTGTTGGCCCCTTCTGGGCTTTCTTTGTCTGGGGTGGGGGGAAAGATTAGATTTATGTATTATTTCTAAATTGTACATAGTTGTAAGTACACGTAAATACATTGTGTATATATGCTTGCAAATTTAGCTTTGCTGTAAAATATAGCTTCATATTACTTCCGAGCTGTCTGAACTGCTCCGGTAGATTTTAATTGGGGTGGAGAGTTCCTAACCCACCACATTTATGGTTCAGGTCTTCTGCTCTTTTCTGTGCATTGCCTCTTCTGTGAGAAGTGCTGAGAGGCCAGCAATCACCACCTGCTCTGCAGCAGCCTTCAGAGCAGCAAGGCATGGCAAGTGCTTCCCAAGTGCAGAACAGATGGTTAATGACAGTAGCAATAACACTGCTCAGCCTCAGGTTTCTCCTACCTGAAAAATCTCTCCAGAAAGTATAAAATCTGAAAATCTGTGCCAGCACCAGCTATTTTATAGACTGGGTGACACGAACCGAAAATTTCTGCTGCTGGATGTGGGTATTTCATGTTCCTGATGCAGAGGCCATTGCCAGCTATGGTAATGAACACATGGGAATCGTGTTGATGTTTTTAATTAAAGTGAAATCGAGAAGGTGACCATGGAGCAACCACTGCACAGCTGCTCACAGCACCACAGCCACCCCTGTCATCGAATGGGTCATAGAAGAGGCTAAAAGCAAACTGTTTGGGTTAAACCTGAGGTATAGTGGGAGTCCACATGGAGCTGTCAAAATAGAAGTGTCAATGTCACAGGTACAGACAGAAAATCCCCTTTTCCGGCTAGAACACCACTGCCACTTTGCAATACAGGGAGGGCAACCAAGTGCTTTGTTTCTTCTGAAACCTTTGGCAGCAAGCTGCAGAAGTGCTTTATAATAACCTGATAGGACTTCCCATTCACTGCAAAATGGAAGTTGCAGGTCTCTCCTTCCAAGGTAATCTTTTCCTCAGCACATACCTCCTAGAAATAAGGCAGTGTTTATTCTCAGGTCATAACAGGCCACTTTGTCAGCCTCCCACCAGGCAAGCCTTTGGCAGCACACCTTTGTAAAACTTTCACCTGGCGTTGCTTGATTTTATTCTTGTGTCTCCATGCATAGCTAATCCCTGCTAGCCACAGGCTGCTGCTTGAGCACTGAGGTCTGGCCCAGCAAATGTTTACACAGATCTGTAGATGTAATTGCATTACAGCTGCAAACTACAAGTATGATTGAAGTGGCCACGGCAGGCACCTGTGTGGTTATTTCACACAGGTTGTCCTGAGCAAAGCACCACTGGACTGATGAGTTCTCTCTAACAGGGGCATGGTGCATACCACACCCCCATGTACCCTGGGGTTGGTACAAACTAATCCCCAGGTTCCCTCTGTTCCTCAGAGCTACCTCCAAATCCCCAGCAAGGAGCCAGTTTATACATTTAGAGCTCCATTAATTCCTCCTGGCACTCTAAAGCAACCAGCCTTGGCTGAGCTTACAGCGGGAGCAGCTGTGTTTGCTTTGCAGTCATCTGCCAGTCGCCAGGAGATGGAAGCTGGAGCAGAGCTCTCTGGTTCATTGGCTTCAACAAGGATAACTCTGATGCCTGTGAGAATCATACTTGCATTTCTGGCACAGTTGTCTGCAAGTTGTCCCCTGCAAGGATTGGAGAGAGACAGGTTCCTGCCATAGCACAGTGGCAGCCCAGGTAGAGACTGTGGACGTGCAATGGAGGATGCTGCAGACATTAATCTCTCTCCTGTGTGCCCTGTGGCAGCCAGCATGGCCACAGAAGGAACCTGAGGGACTTACCTGTGACCATGACACTTGATGTGGGCAGCAGCCAGCTCTTGTAGAGCAGCCTTTGTCTCCTGCTTCATCACCAGGAGGCCCAGGAACTCCAACCCAGACTCTGCCTCCTCTCTTGGAGCAAGGACAGAAACAGATGTGCTCTTTCCTAAGGATGGCTCAGAGAACAAGACTCTCCCGGCAGGTTTTGCTCAGCAGGAAAGCTGTGCTTAGTGGGAAACACACCTGCTCCACTGGGGAACACAACTGCTACAAGTTCAGAATGGGCAGTGATGATGATCTACCACATTGCTGTCTCTAGAAAGGAGCAGCGAAGATTTGTGTGCAAAGGGAGGGGCAGCAGTATGCAGGAAATGTCTGGCTGAAACCAGACATTTAATGGCTCACAGGATTTCTGTTGCAGTCCCAATCCTTTGCCATAAAGAAGCACTGCAACCAGCTTTCATTACCCTTTGATGGCAGATGATGAATTCCAGCTCAGTGAGCCTTGCAAGAGCAGTAGCAAAGCAGGCAATGAATGTATCTGCTGAGAGGAAGGTGCTGTATGGTCCAGCTTCAGCAGGAGAGGAGGGCAAGGTTTGGGACAGGTCATAACAAGCAGAAAAGAAAGCAACTCCACAGTGATCCCAGCAGCTGACCATCATACCTTAGCTCTCTAAGTCACTCATGTCTGCATCCTTTCCTAGGTTTAGCACTTTATGGGCCAGAGCCATGACTGAAGCCTTGACTTGTGTACCTCTTGAGCTCTTCTAAGAAATCAGCTGGGACTGTTTACAGAGAGGGGAAAAAAGTGGCATGGTTAGAATATTCCATCCTTGCTGACAGCTTTTCAGGGATTAAACACCTGTCCTTCAAACTGCTTTCTAGTCTCCATTACAAGCCACGTGGCCTTTCACAGAAGCTATTTGTTTTGTACCAAGGTTGCGCAACTGTCTTGCCAAATAACTCATCGCTGCTTCTGGTGTGTAGTTTCTGAACCCGTGTTAAAGTGCGGGTAGATAGGATGAATTACTGGGCAGAGGACAAACAACTGACTTCATAATTCTGTCCTGAATTACCAGGGAAGAAGACAGGTGACGGCCTTCATAATTCTGAGCTTTACTGCCTGCATGCTGAGTGTCCAAGGAAATGGTATTTGTGTTTATGCATTCATGTGAGAACTCTCCTAAATACTTGATTCCCTCGTCATTCCTGGGACTATAGAAGCAAAGGGTTCCTTTTAACTTCGCAGTGTTTTGTACTCACCCTGTGCTGCAATCGCAGTTTTACACCGCGGTACCTAATTATTAATTAAGCTGCAATCAATAGAGAAACGATCAGGACAGGATAAGAGGAGGTGTTTAGAAACCCAAGAAAGTGCAACGTAATTCTGAGGACATTTTTCTCGCTGAGGTTGACTCATTAGGAGGTTTGTGTCATTAGTTCCTAGGTAGTTCTAAGTTAAGTCTTTTCCTTGTCCCTCAAATCTGTTTCCACCTGTTTTCAGGTCAGTGCCATCTTTAATAACAAAGCACACAGCATTGGTGCCAGGTTTGCTTGGCATCCTTTTTTGAAGTATTTGGTGAGCATCACCCAAGTTTCAGGTATGCAGACAAATTTGAGTACAAGCTCATAATGCTGCTCACAGACAAAGAAGAAAAGCTCCTATTTACTTGCAGAGGGAGGGCAGAAGCCTTGGCTTGAGTGTTAATACCAATTATCCTTAATAACAGTAATTTGCATGTCCACAGCAAGTTTTCCATTACTGAGATTTAAAGCCTTTGTGAGCTGGGTGAGTAACTCAATACTGAATCTACAGGGCAATAAATCAGGAGGAAATTTAAGACCTTGTACAGCACAACACACTTGCTGTGACATGTACAATTACCATGGTCCTGTGTCTGCTCTGGGTGCTTGAAACTATCAGCATTATTTATGTGCTGAATCTTCAGCTGATGCGAGTCAGCTGAGGGGTGGATAGTGGCTGAACTTCTCTGGCTGTGCCTCTCTCTAGCTGTTGGGCTGTTTGCATCTTCAACGAGACCCCACCTGGAGCACTGTGTCCAGTTCTGGAGCCTCTGTTACAAGGAGGGTATAGACATGCTGGAGTGTGTCCAGAAAAGGACCACGAGGATGATCAGAGGGCTGGAGCTTCTCTCCTATGGAGACAAACTGAGAGAGTTGGGGCTGTGCAGTCTGGAGAAGACAAGGCTCTGAGGAGACCTTGTTGTGGCCTTCCGGTATATGAAGTGGGCTACAGGAAAGCTGGGGAGAGACTTTTTAGGGTGTCAGGTAGTGATAGAATAGGGGTGAATGGAACAAAACTGGAAGCGGATAGATTCAGATTGGATGTGAGGAAGAAGTTCTTCACCATGAGAGCGGTGAGACACTGGAACAGGTTGCCCTGGGAAGTGGTGGAAGCCTCATCCCCGAAGGTGTTTAAGGCCAGGCTGGATGTGGCAACCTGATCTAATGTGAGGTGTCCCTGCCCATGGCAGGCAGGTTGGAACTAGGTGATCCTTGAGGTCACTTCCAGCCCTGACCATTCTATAGTTCTCTGAAGTCACAAACAAGCAATGAGAACTTGTCTGCAGCGCTGACTGGTGACAGTTAACAAGCCCAAGGCTTGTTTGTGGGAGGAGTCAAACACATGCAATTGCAGTGTGGCCATTGGAGATCCTTTTGAGATTTCAGCTCCAATGCAATCTGCCGTTTGGATGAAATGCAAACTAACACTGTAGAGTTCCCCTTTCCCAGTTCTGTACCAGCATCTTGTCCAGCAAAAGCTGGACACTGTTTCTGGTGCTCCTTTCATGTACAGGTCATACTGTTCCTCTCTGATCTTCTGTGAAACAACAGATATCCTCTGAAGCCCAGATGAAAATGGGAATTGGTGTAGGATCACTATCCCCTCCACACGAGCCTGAAAGAAGTCAGGAAAGTGACAGGTTATCCAAGCCATTGATTACACAAAACAAACCCATTTTTCATTCTAGCTCCTCTGAGTCTTGCTTTTGTGAAGATGAAGAGCAGTGTGGCCAGCAGGGCAAGGGAAGGGATTCTGCCCCTTTACACTGCTCTCCTCAGACCCCACCTGCAGTACTGTGTGCAGTTCTGGAGCCCCCAGCACAAGAAGGACATGGAACTGTTGGAGCCAGTCCAGAGGAGGGCCACGAAGATGATCAGAGGGCTGCAGCAGCTCTGCTATGAGGACAGGATGAGACAGTTGGGGCTCTGCAGCCTGGAGAAGACCTTATAGTAGCCTTCCAGTATCTGAGAGGAGCCTACAGGAGGGCTGGAGAGGGACTATTCACAAGGTCTTGTTATGACAGGACAAGGGGGAATGGGTTTAAACTGGCAGAGGGGAGATTTAAACAGGGTGTTAGGAGGAAGTTCCTCACAGTGAGGATGGTGAGGCACTGGTACAGCCTGGGGAGGTTGTGGCTGCTCCCTCCCTGGAGGTGTTCAAGGCCAGGCTGGATGAGACCTTGAGTGACCTGTTCTGGTGGGAGGTGTCCCTGCCTATGGCACAGGGGGGTTGGAACTGGATCCAACCTAAACCATTCTATAATGCTGTTATCAATAGGAGACTGCTTCACTTTTGCTGCTTTCTGGCTTTGGGGTCAGATCGCTGAACACAAGCTCAGGAACCACAGTCTCAACAACTCTGTCTTCCCTGTATACTCCCCAGGAACCTCAGTGTTTTTCTTTATAGTTAACTTGTTTTCCAGGCTTTGCCCCAGCCTTTCTCTTAACAACCACATGTTAAAGTAATATTACTGAATCTGCAGTCCTGGGAACTGAAATTTGATGAGCTACAATAACATTACCATAGGAACAGAGCAATCCTAGGAACAAGACTGATTTCCTTGTTGCCACAGCACTGCCTGCCTGATATTGCTAGCAGAAATCACAGTCCTTCCACTGGGAAGAAGCTGGCTGGATTGACACTTGGACTAGAAACATGATTTTCAACTGTCAAAACACAGAGCTTCCAAGAGACCTTTTAAGAGGAAGAGTGAAGCAAACACCACCATAATTTGGGGCGAGGCCAATAAACCTGCTAGTGGGTTTGCATGACCAATACCAGCAGGACTCATGGACCCATGTCCACCCCTCTTGATGCCTTGTCCTCAGTCACATTGCCTCCTTATCCAGACAAACTCATCCTTTAGTACTTTATTCCGTTTGCATGGTTCCTCTGCATTAGTTTTTACTTAAATTGATTGAGTAGCATCATTTTGCCAGGGTGAGGGCTTAGAGAAGTCTGCATCTTTCATTAATGCAAATAATAGAGCTGGGAATGGGCCCACAAAATGTTTTCAATGCCACTTCAGGAGCAGCATCTCCACTTTCAGTCAGAATTTGCTTTTCTGGTCCTACACTTCCAGCAGGTCTGTTTTGGGGGAGATGCCACGCAGTACCAAGAGTGGTTGAAATGCATTTTGCAGCCTTCATTAATTAGCAGTGAGTGTGACAGGAGCTTGCACTTTCTGTAGGCTGAAAACACAGAATATTAATTCTCAGAAAGAACAGGACTTAACACTGCTGACATCCGGCCCCAGTCTAGCAACGCAGGTGTTGAGAGCACCAGCCCCATCCTGAGCTGTGCTGGAGTCTTTTACCTCCTATACAAAGAAAAGTATTATTTGTGATACTCTGGAGGGGCTTCACACCTGTCTACTAAAGCAGGGACAGCAGCACAGGGAAGTGTGGTTCCCTGTTGCTGTTGGCCTTCAGCTGCAGAAGTAATTTGTGGTGATCTAAGTACTTTGTGGTCTTTCTACTCATCATCAGTGACAGCCTCCCTGCAGCCTTGTCCCCAGCAGAAGCCTGCATGGCCTTGCATTTTGCCTTGCATTTTTTCACTTGATGGGAGTGAAAATACGTGCCAAATCTTGTGGTTTCTCTAAAGTCAAGTTCCACATAATTTTAGTACCCTAAGAATGATGAAGGTGAGGAGAAATAATTGTCCTTATCTAGGTGGCTTTCTCTTTCAGCTTCCTGCTTTTAAAAGACTCTGGCTGATGTTCTGTGTGGAAACAGGGTGCTAATTTTTGACGTGGGATGCTTTTAAGTCCTCCAGTTAAAAAAGGGCTGCCAAGGTTCATTTACCCTTTCACATTCCCCTTTTGCTGTCATGTGGCTCTGCTGCTGCCTGCTCTGCCACAGGAGCAAACAACAGCCTGATGCCTTCCTGCAGTGCTGCTGAAAGAGCTGCCAGCTCTTGTACTTATTGACTAATCTGTCTTGGGCAAAAGCTCGAAGGAGAAAAAAAAGCAAAGGGGTTAACTACAGAGACCCAGAGCTCCTCCAGGCTAGGATGCAGCAGGCAGAAGGGCAGCTCCTTTCCTTCTCATGCCTCCTTTCATCCTGTGCAGCTCAAGCAACTATCCATTCTTGCCGGTGAAGCTCAATCTCCCATCTCTTCCCCAGACTTGCTGCTTGGAGGCTCCAGCCTTGGTTTCTCCAGAGGATCCAACTGTTGCTAATCAGAGATAACAGCCTTCAGCAAAAGGGCACCAAAACCTGTCTCTGTGGCCTGTGCACCCTTCTTCTTCCAGCAGGCAGCAACCAGGGTCCCCTTCTGCTTCCTAACGTTCCAGTGTTTCCAAATCAAGTTAAGAGAGCAGCTCCAGGAAAAATGATTGCTGGACCATCAAAAAGCAGCCATGGTGCTGCAAATCTGCCATGCATTTAGTAGAAATATCCCTACAAATCCCAGCTGTTACGAGCAGGAATGCAAAGAAGACCCTGCAGGTGTGTGTTTGAGCTTGACTCATGAGTAAACCCCCACAGGTGGAGTTGTGCTTTGGATGCGTGCAGAGGCTGAGAGAAACCTTACCCAGTGCGTGCCCTCAAACATCTTCAGGTCCAGAGGATCTCCATGGATCTTGTTATCCAAAACCACCAGTGAATGACAAGAGGCCATGGCTCTGCACAAAGGTCCCCAGGGCAGAGGAGTGCTGGATGGAAACCTCTGGATTTCCTGAAACCTACTTAAAAGCAGAGGTTAGAGAGACCACTTACAAGAGGGATGTGAACAGGGGTGCACATCCTCCTCTGGTGCACACAGGTGCTGCTATGCTGTATTTAATTGAGCTGAGCTCAGTAATTGCAAGCAACAGGCTGTCCTAACCCATACTTCTGATTAACAGGTTGAATGCATTCAGGAGGCCAAAAAGTAGCAAATAATTAACTGGCACAAATTCAACTTGATGTGAAGGAGCTGAGATGGTAAAATCCTGCTTAGCAGCTGCTGTTGGGGATTAGACAAAGCAGAGGAGACACTATCAGAGAGGAAACAATTTGCAGCAGAGGTCTCAAAGAAGTATGGCAATGTGCCCTAGAAGATTTCTGAAGCTGTACCACATCGAGGAGGTGTACATCTGCTTGTGCTGGTGTGCACCTGCCAGGGTGGATAAGCACCACTGGTCTGCTTTCAGCACCCCTGGGAGTGTTCTGGGAGAGATGTGAGTAGCCCCAACCTCTGCTTCCAGCTGTAGATTTTACATCTACATAGCCACAGACACCAGATGTTTTTTTCTAACACATTAGTTTTAAAAGTGAGCACCTTAGTTAACTCACAGAATCAGAGACTCATAGAACTGTTTTAGATGGGAAAAGATTCCTAAGATCATTGAGTCCAGCTATTGTTGTGACACAGCCATGGCCATTAAACCTTGTCTTGAATTGTTATGTCCACACATTTTTTTAACACCTCCAGGGGTGGTGACTCCACTACCTCCCTGAGCAGCCTCTTTCAATGCCTGACCACTCTTTGAGTAAAGAATTTTCCCCTAACCTCCAACTTAACCCTCCTCTGGTACAACTTCAGGCCATTTCTTCTCTTTCTGTCACTTGATAGTAGGGAGAAGAGACTGACCCCTACCTCTCTCCAACCTCCTTTCAAGGAGTTGTAGGGTGCAATAAGGTCTGCCCTCGGTCTTCTCTTCTCTAGAATAAACAACCCCAGTTCCCTCAGTTGCTCCTCAGACTTGTTCTCCAGGCCCTTCACCAAGCTCTGTTGCCCTTCTCTGGACACACTCCAGCACCTCAATGAATTACACCGAGGCACAAAGGTTCATCCCTCAGTTTCTTTCTGTGCACAGACTTCAGGTTTATTCCATCCTTGACCCCACAGTGCATACTGAACATGTGCAGGGCTGGGCTGGGTGAAGGCTCCATATTTTTATCATGGGCATTGTTTCTTAGAGTATTCTCTTCTCACACATAGATTTTCCTCTAAGAAACTGGCTGTCGCCCTGTGCTGGTTTGAACTAATTGGAGAATTTGAGTGAGAAATTAGACTATTGGCTGAGAGAGGAAAACACAGCATGTCACTTCACCCAGAGCTTTACTGAGAAAGAAAAAAAAAATTGTTTTAAAAAGTGTAACCCAAACATAGATAGTGAGACAGTTTCAGGCTGCTCTGGGCTGTGGCTGCTTCTCTTGCATGGTTCCTTTTGTCTCTGCCTTTTGTAGCTGATTCTTAATAATTCTACTAACTTCTTTCCTACTACTAATCCCCCTGGTTGACCTACCTCAGCTTATCTGCAGCATCAACAGGTGGTGAGATAAGATTGGGGAAAGGGGGAGAGGTGGTAGGGGTGGTTGGTTACCCCTCTTGGGGATTTTAATCTCTGAGAGGGCTGTGGTGTTTCTGTATTACCTTTTGCACTGTATATATCTGTAAATATCTGTTATACCTTGTAAATATCTGCTTGTATCTTGTGCATTGCTGTAAATATAAAGCTTCATTTATCAGCTTCCAGTGTTTCTGAGTCCTAGCTGGGGTTTATTTCAAAAGATGAGGGGGGCAGGTAACTGCTAAACCACCACGTGCCCCAGCACAGCCCACTAGCATTTAGGCTGGCAGGGAGAGGAGACATTTAAATAGATGTTCTTTGCCTGTGATCACCACTAGCATCACCTGTTAGTAACACAGGTGCAGTGAGAGGAGTCTGGAAGCCAGCAGCACGATAGCTTTGCCACATGACTGAAAGGAACAATGAATCAATGACCTGCTGTCCCAGTGAGCCACCAAAGCCTGCTGTGTTTCCAGCAAACTATACCTTGCTCCCAGCCTGGTCATAACTGGCTTATTAATTAATTAATTCATAGTCAGGAGGCGCTGTCTAACTGCTAACTGTCACATGAAGCCGTCAAACGTTTGTGCCTTATGAAAGGTACAATAGGACATTTTGCTAATTAAATGAAACTCCTTTGCTGTCATTGCCTCACAATATCCAGCTTAGCTGGAAGCTAGTCTGAGAATCACTTTTTTTACTCATAATGTTTGAGAAAGAGCAATTATGCAAATAGGCTAATGAGATCAATGCAGACAGCACCAGCTCCTCCTTGTGTTTTGGCAGGCCACCAGCACCAGTTCCCAGCTGGGTGTGGACTGGACACGGCTGCAAAGAGAGCTTCGTGCTTGGATACCTTACAGAGGTTTTTATTGCACAAATTTATGTAGATATATATAGGATCCAGATTTGTTCTGCTGCTTACATAAGCAAACCCTACCTGCAAAGCTACTCTGCAACTGCCCCAAGCTGTCTGTCTTCTGGTGGGCTCCAAGCCTGCTCAGCCTGCACCTATTCATTGTGGCCTCCCTAATGCACTGGAGGAGGGCCAAGAAGAGATTGTACAATGTGCCTGCAGTTAGGTCCCACTGGAAGAGTGTTTTATTGGTTGACACTTATTAATTTCTTCTCATTAATTTGCATTGGATTGTAATTTTCTCCCTGTCCTTTGAGGAAGCATTTGGAATGTGATTTTTCTCCTCTCGTAATGAATTCCTCCTTTTATTCATTACAGCATGATTATCTCTGTGGTGTTGAGGTATCTGATATATTAACAGCTACTAATGAAAACTCTGGGAGTGGAGATGTGATGTGTGATTTGTCCTGACCACTGGAAAAAAAAAAAAAAATCACTCTTTTGAATTTAGCATAGCAGGCACTACAGAGCTGAAGTCTGTTATTGTATTATGGTAATAGGAACTAAACAGTATGATTCTGGATACCATCAAGTTCAGTGATTGTATAGTGGTTATTTCTTGAGGGTTTTACTGGTCTTTGGCCTTGGAAGATGCCATGGGTTTTTAGGGAGTTCCCTCAGGACACCCAAACTTTGCAGGTCTGATCTGGGGACTCAAGGATTTTTCACAGCATTTACTGTAGGTAGATGAGATTCAACAGTCACCAAAGTCAGCCACGCTTAATTTCACCAGAAGGAGCATTATCCTAACATTTAAATGATGAAAGGTTTATTGACTAGATTAAGAGTATTTATTGAACTGTGCTGTGAATGGCATAATTGAAAAGCTCTATGTATATTCTCCAAATCCCCTCTGGGTAATTAAAAGCACTCATGCGGCTTCTGTCTTCTGTTTGTCTTGATTTAGCAGCAACCTTTACAGCTATGCCTGCCACAGCAGCACCCAAATGCCCTCCTCAGAGGGAGGGAGCTGAGCAGGAACATCCATTGCACTCTGCCTCCCCATACACACCTGAACATCTCTTGCTGCATACTCTTTGCAGTCTCTCCCTACCCTATGCAATGGCCTCTCTCCTAACTAGACATTTGGGCAGCACATTCACACTGAGGTCAGTGCTCACTGAACCAAATCCTTCCTTACCATCTTCCCTGGGAAGGGATAACACCCCACAGGTCCAGTCCTTCCTCTGTCAGTGTGCCTGTCTGAATGTAAATAAAGGTCTAGTTACCCTTCTATTGCCTACCCCTTCCTCTTGCATGCCCCCAGAGATCCTTCCCCAGCTCCCCCAGGCAGGTTGAGGAAAGCCTCCTGCCTGCTGTGTGATCCTGCTGCATGAGGGTCCTGGAGAGGATTTTCCCCTGGGGTTAGATCAGGGTAGATGGGTGGGGAAAAAAAATAATCCCATGTTTCTAGCAGTCCAAAGCATCTTTCAGTGCCCCAGGAAGCGCCTTACTTTGTCAGAGCAAACAAGGTTGATCTGCCCACAGATATTAATCCTCTGTGGGCTGATGCAGAAAACCTACTTCAGCCTCCTTTGGGCATAAACAGTGCCTGTTGTCAAGGCAGCAGGGATAGCAGGAGACACAGTCATGGTGAAGAGAAAGAGGGACATCACCACCATCTCTGCCACTGGCTTCTGCAAACAGGGAAAGCAACACGGTGGGAACAGCCTCCATGTTCTGCTTACCACCACTCTTGGATTGCCTGACCCTCCTGCCCGGGAGCAACACGTCCCAAGCTCTGCCTCTGGGGAAGACAGATGTTTTTCTGCTTTTTTGTACCCCTCTCCCCATCTCCTGTGCTGGTTTGAGCTAATTGGAGAATTTGAGTGAGAAATTAGACTATTGGCTGAGAAAGGAAAACACAGCACGGCACTTTACCCCAGAGCTTTACTGAGAAAGAAAAAAAAAAGGTGTTTTTGAGTATTGTACCCAAAACATTAGATACCAGATGGTTTGTGACCGCTCTGGCTGTGGCTGCTCTCTGCATGTTCTCCTTTGTCTCTGCCTTGGTAGCTAATTCTCAGTAATTCTAACTACTTTCCTGCTACTAACCCCCCTGGCCCATCTACTTCTGCTTATCTTCAGCATCAACAGGTGGTGAGATAAGACTGGGAAAGGGGGGGAAAGGTGGTAGGGGTGGTTGGTTACCCCTCTTGGGGATTTGGGTCTCTGGGAGGGCTGTGGTGTTTCTGTATTACCTTTTCATTGTATATATCTGTAAATATCTGTTATGCCTTGTAAATATTTGCTTGTAGATTGTGCATTGCTGTAAATATAAAGCTTCATTTATCAACTTCCAGTGTTTCTGAGTCCTAGCTGGGGTTTATATCGAAAGGTGGTAGGGCAGGTAACTGCTAAACCACTACACCTTCCCTTATTTCTGGAATCTGGCAACTGAATTACAGAAGTGAATGATTTCCCAAGGATCCTGAGTAACCAAGGACACAGAGGCACCCTTCATACTCACCTTATGGGACATGCATACAGTGTAGATGAGCCTTAACAAGCCAATGACTGAAAGTCCGATGATGAACTTGAAGGCTTCTCTGTGGAGTTTGAAATTCACTGGCTTAGGGTGGGGGATGGATCTCACTAGGCCACCTTTAGCCATGTTGAACCCTGCATAAAGACATAGTGTAGGTGAGTCAGTAGCAGCATGCTGCAGTGATTCTCTTCCAAACCAGGTAAAGCTGCACAAGCCTGACCAAGAGCGGCAGGACAACTTCTGCCAGCAGAAACCTGCTGTGCCTGGATCACAAAGAGAAGCCAGCTCTCCTGCCAGCCTCTCAGGCTGCCACTTTCCCTCTGCTGCTTAGCAAATTGTGGAAGTGATACTGGTTTGCAGCATGACAGCTCTTGCTGGCCCTCTGCCTTTCATCTTCGTCTGTATGACTTCTGTCCACAATACAGGACATGCCTCTGGTAGTGTTCCACACTGTGGGTTTCCCAAGACATTGGACTCTCCATGAGGGGCAAGGGGGTTTTAGTAACTGGGATGCTCTCACCTAAGAATGACAGCATGAAGCTTTGCTTGAAAGGGGTTCACAAGTCTGATGAGTTCTGCATATTAAAAAGTGGCAGCAGCCTTTAGGAGCTCCAGCTTGTCTGGTTAGCCAATCTATCTGCCTACACACGTGGAGTTATGATGACAAATCTTATAGTTTTACTTTTCAAAGTACAGCATGAGGTTTCTCTGAGCATTTTGTATTGAGAAGCATGAGTCAAATCTTGCCCCTGAATCAGGTTCATGCCTCATAGTAGCTCTATGTTTAGGTATAGTGTTGCCCCCTGTGCTCACACATGACCTGCTTGAACAGAACTGCTGCAAGATGAGAACCCAAGACCTTTAAAAAATAGTTATTCAATGTATTAAGAATATCTGCAGCTTATACTGCTGGCAGTATATTAACGTTACCTGTTTTTAACAGGGGCATGAAATGCACATTACACTATGGCAGTTTAAAAGCCCAAGACAACTCTGAATTATTCAAGCCACAATTTTTTTTTTCCACCTCCTACTGCAAATGGTTCTAATAAACAGCAAACAATTTCCTTTTAGGACAGATAGAGACATCTCCCTGACGGGGAGCCTGCACACGCCCTTAGCAATTCGAACTGCAGTGCTGCACCTGTGAGCACTCCTTCATTCACAATGCAGCTTCCATCAATCAGGGCAGCATCACACGGGAGAGAGAGAGCTTTTTCCCTGTCTAGAAGCAACATGTCTCCAGGGACTAAGTAACAAGGTTCCAGCCCGTTGCAACCTGTAGAACAATACAAAAATGAAAATTGTGTGCAAGTTCTGAGCAATTAGGGAAAAAAAAAAATTGTCTCAAAGCACACACCCCTCTAAACTTCTACACCGCTTGAGTTCAGGTCAGGGATTCTTAGAAATCATGCTGGCTGAAAAGCAGTAATACTGGCAGAGCAAAGATCAACCCTTGTCTAAACATCTGTCTCCAGGTGGGTGTCTTCAGCTTCATTTGTTTAGCATCTGACCAAGAAAACCCTTACAATGCCTTTGTGTCTCCCCTCACCTTAGCAGCTGCCCATCTCAGCATCTCTGGGAGGCAAAAATGGCCATAACCCCTATTTTCTGGACAATGATCTAAGATGCAGGAAAGAAAACACCTAGCTCAGTGGGAGCCATGTATCCAGACTGCCTGGAAATCACTTGCTAGCTACTTGACAGGATTGTGGGAGCAGCCTATAGCAGAGCAGGGAAGCAGGTATCAAAAGGCCAGAGTTGTTATCTAGCTGCTTGTTTGTGAAATTACATTTTCCAAGCTGTTCTTGATCCTTAACACAAATTAGTAGGTTCACCTGCATCATTACAGATGACGCAGATAGAGATGATCACGATAGGGAGGCATCATCACTGCACTGCACGGGCTGTACCCCCACTTCTCACCGCCCTGCCCACCTCACCTCCCTCTGCCCCATTCTCCCGGCAGCTTGCCCTTCACCATTTAGCAGGAGAAATCAACAGGAACTGTGTAATTGCAGGTACATTTCAACACATCAGTTAATTATACAGGCTGGTGACGATAATGAGATGTAGATGACTCACCTGCACTCTTGGTGCAGACTGTAACTTGAACTTTGTATGCTCCTCAACGAGGTTGTGCAGCCTGGCAGACTGCTGTTGATGGGAAAGCAATCGCAGTGTTGTAACACCAGCACTCAAACCAATCAGCAGGTTACAATTCAGTGGTCATGTTAACACCACAGAAAATGAACTCTAAGGAGTTGTCCAGAACAGGTTTCATGAGGCTTGTTACAGGTCAGGATGGGAGTTCATTGAGTTAATCTGGAAGAAGCTGCTAAGGCGACACAGACCTAATTTTCTGCTTGCTTCCAATGCTTGCTGCTTTATCTCCCTTAATCTCCAGGGGGCTATTCTTGCTTCCTGCCAGAGTAAGTCTCCTTAGAATAATAGAATCATAGAATGGTTTAGGTTGGAAGAGACCTCAAAGATCATCCAGTTCCAACCCCCTGCCATAGGCAGGGACACCTCTCACAGGAACATGTCACTCAAGATCTCATCCAGCCTGGCCTTGAACACTTCCAGGGAAGGAGCAGCCACAACCTCCATGGGCAACCCGTTCCAATGTCTCACCATCCTCACTGTGAAGAACTTCCTCCTAACATCCTGCCTAAATCTCCCCCTCCACCAATTTAAACCCATTCCCCCTTGTCCTGTCATTACAATACCTTGTCAATAGTCCCTCCCCAGCCCTCCTGTAGGCCCCCTTCAGATATTGGACGGCTACCATAAGGTCTCCTGGAAGCTTTCTCTTCTCCAGGCTGAAAAGCCCCAACTCTCTCAGCCTGTCTTCATAGCAGAGCTGTTCCAGCCCTCTGATCATCTTCGTGGCCCTTAGCTATCTGCAGTCCTCTGAGTAGGAATGCCTTTGTGCTCAGCAGTTAGCCTCCGAGCAAGGCTGAAGTTAACAGGACAACCAGATTGTAAAGAGTATTATTATACAGCAAGAACAGAAAGAGCAATTCTAATTTAGCTGGGTGCTTTGCCAGTGTTTGCAATCTAATTCAGTTACCTGTCCTGAGATAATGATGAAGTCAGCTGTCACTTCAAGGCCATTAAGAAGAATGCTTTATCTTGATTTAAAAGTTGCAATTGCAAAAAAAAAAAAAAAATCTAATCCTCGAGTGTGGATGTCTTCATTAGCATGTGAAGATGTCAAGCCAGTGTCAAGCATATCTGGAGGCCCCAAAGATTGCAGTTCTTCCTGCCAAAAGCATCAGTCACACAACTGAAATCAGTCTGGCCAAAGGAAGCTGAGCAGGCTGTGCACGTTCTTCGTGCTCAGCAACAGCATCACACACCCCAACACTTTAAGCACAAAGGTGTGCTCAAAGAGATGCAAATGCTTGTTCAATGTGGGAGTGCCACTCAGTCCAAGGTATTACAAATACTAAAAGGTGACCTGTGTTGGAAATAAGCCCTCACCAAGATAAATCCCTGGCTGAGATCAGCGTGAGGCAGTGACCGAGGTTGGGAACTAGGGAATGTTAGGAGGAAGTTCTTTACAATGAGGGTGGTGAGACACTGGCACAAGTTGCCCGGGGAGGTTGTGGCTGCTCCCTCCCTGGAGGTGTTCAAGGCCAGGCTGGATGAGGCCTTGAGTGACCTGATCTAGTGGGAGGTGTCTCTGCCTATGGCAGGGGTTTGAAAATGGATGATCTTTGAGGTCTCTTCCAACCTAAACCATTCTATGCATGATTCTATGATAAATCACCAGACTAGCTCAGAAGGTTCGGAAGCAGAATGAAGCTGTATTTACAAGCAAGCTAAAAATCTAAAAGCACAAAATACAATGTATATGTACAAAATACATTTACAATTATTTATGATTCAGAAACAACAACAAGAGCTCCCTTGGACAAAGGGAAAAGTAAAATAGCTCTCCCTCCCCCCCCCCCCTTTTGTTAATGGAAAAAGAAAGAAAAGTA
>VWZI01000498.1:59718-94070 GCA_013396835.1 Psilopogon haemacephalus
CCATCTGGTATAAGAGAGAAAGAAAGAAATCAGAAAGATCTCGCTGCCATCTACTCAGCCATAACAAGAATCTCAGGCAAGGTCACCAAAGCCATGCAAAGGCATTAGCCAGCAGGCAGAGTGAAGAAGAGAAAAGGAAGGATGAATAGTTTGTGCAGCAAATTACATCCTAATCCAACAGGCAAGTGGAACGATATAGGCTTATTATTTTTCTTTTGTATCCAATCCCCTATATTATTTAGCTTCTACTTTTTTTTTTTTTTCCTATTTAACATCTCTGGAATTTTCCTATTCTATTTACACTTTAGAACCAGACTCTAATGTTGTGCTGGTTTGAACTAATTGGAGAATTTGAGTGAAAAATTAGGCTATTGGCTGAGAGAGGAAAACACAGCATGTCACTTCACCTAGAGCTTTACTGAGAAAGAAAAAAGAAATTGTTTTAAAAAGTGTAACCCAAACATAGATAGGGCAGAGGGTTTCAGACATCACTGGGCTGTAGCTGCTTCTCTGGCATGGTTTCTTTGTCTCTGCCTTTTGTAGCTGATTCTTAATAATTCTACTAACTTCTTTCCTACTACTAATCCCCCTGGTTGATCTACCTCAGCTTATCTGCAGCATCAACAGGTGGTGAGATAAGATTGGGGAAAGGGGGAGAGGTGGTAGGGGTGGTTGGTTACCCCTCTTGGGGATTTTAATCTCTGGGAGGGCTGTGGTGTTTCTGTATTACCTTTTGCACTGTATATATTTGAAAATATCTGTTATACCTTGTAAATATCTGCTTGTATCTTGTGCATTGCTGTAAATATAAAGCTTCATTTATCAACTTCCAGCCAGTCTGTCTAACCTGGGTTANTCCATTGAATGGCTTAGGTTGAAAGGGACCTTAAAGATCATCTAGTTCCAATGCCCCTGCCATGTGCAGGGCCACCTTCCACTAGCCCAGACTGCTCAAGATCCCATCCAGCCTGGTCTTCAACACCTCCAAGGAGCGGAGCATCTGCAGCCTCCCTGGGCAACCTGTTCCAGTGCCTTTCATTCACATAGTTTCTCTTTTCCCTATTATATCCTTTATCCATGTGATTTTTTTTTTCCCCTTCCTTGTGTATTTCAAGTGAGTTCAGAAATTAAGAAACGTTTTCTAAATTCCCAGTGAGAATATTCCATGATCCCAGCAAGCAGCACTCGGGTCCTCCCCTGGCTGCATGAGGATGCTCAATGGCAGGCAAGCACTGCCTAAGGCTCAGCTCTATCTATATGGCCCATGCTATAGAGACTGAATGTTTCAGGTTTATCACGGGTGAGTGCTTTAGGTCAAGGAGTAAATGAGTTGAGACTGTTGGAAAATTCTTCCAAGCAGCTGCATCCGTGACAGAAGTGTCTTGCTGTTAAGACATGTAATTCAGCAAACCTAAAGAGGAGTGAATCCTCCCAAAATTACAGTAGGAACCAAACTCATGGCTATAAACCACCTTCATAAAGTCTTACAAACCCCAGGTATCAGACTTCAGTCTTTAATTCTTGGGAAGTTCAAAACCCCTTTAGCTCTTCTATAGCAATAAATCTGTAGCAATGCAGCAGAACACGCAGCGCTGAAAGAAATAACCATCAAGAGCATAAAAATAGCTGCTTGTGTCTGTGATAGATGAAATTGCAGGATGGGGAGCTGGCAGGTTGTACAACAAACTCACCTGTATGAGGTCGTACGCAGTTAAGCCAATGGAAGTGATGGACAGGATTGTGATGGCCACTGAATACTCAGTGTAGCCTTGGCTCAGCCACAGGGTGAGGGTGAAGCCTTGAAACACATAGAATCAGAGAATCATAGAATGGTTTAGGTTGGAAGAGACCTTAAAGATCATCCAGTTCCAACCCCCCACCATAGGCAGGGACACCTCCCACTAGATCAGGTCGCTCAAGACCTCATCCAGCCTGGCCTTGAACACATCCAGGGAGGGAGCTTACACATCCAGAAGGGGCTTAAAGTCTGCAAACACAAATGTAACACTTCAGAGGATGGACATAACACATCATAGAATCATAGAATCAATCAGTCAGGGTTGGAAGGGACCACAAGGATGATTTAGTTCCAACCCCGCTGCCATGGGCAGAGACACCCTATCCTAGATTAGGCTGGACAGAGCCTCACCCAGCCTTGCCTTGCATCAGGAGAGGCAGAGTTTGGGAAGGGGTGAGCATTTCCTTACGCACAAATTTAAAGAATTGATTTGCTATCCCAAGGCAGCAGCTTTTCACGGCTGTGTTAACAGCCTCCAGCTCTGAACTCAGCAGCTTACACGTAGTTCATGGTGTTTGTTATTAAAAGCTGTGTTAACCAGTTACTGTGCAGCACCAACTATGCTGGCACCTTTGAGGCGGGCTTCAGGGACTTCAGGACAGTTGATTTCCCACTGTAGCCAACCAACAAAGGTGACCTTAGTACTTCTGATTCCAAGTAATTGCTACACAGGAGACACTATGCAAATGTCAGGGGGGAAAAAAAAGGACTGAATTACCATAGCAGGCTTTAATAGGTTGTGATTTAAGAAAGTCACTCTGAATATGGTTACTTGGAAAAAGAGAAATGGCAAGTGGAGGAAGTGTGGCTGGGAAGCTGTCTGGCACAATGGGGCCTGGGGGTTCTCAACAACAAGCAGCTGAATCTGAGTCAGCAGTGTGCCCAGGAGGCCAAGAAAGCCAATTGCATCCTGGCTTGTGTTAGAAATGTTGTGTCCAGCAAGAGCAGGGAGGTGATTGTCCTCCTGTACTCAGGACTGGTGAGGCTGCACCTTGACTGCTGCCTCCAGTTTTGGGCACCTCGATACAAGAGAGACATTGGTGTGATGCAGCCAGTGCAGAAGAGGACAGGGAAGTTGGAGAAGGGGCTGGAGAATAAATCTTGTGAGAGTGACTGAAGGAGCTGGGGCTGCTTAGTTTGAAGAAGAGGAGGCTGAAGGGAGACCTCATCACTCTCTACTCCCACCTGAAAGGAGGCTGTGGAGAGGTTGGTGCTGATCTCTTCTCACAGGTAATTAGCAATAGAATGAGAGAGACAGGCCTCAAGCTGCAAGAGAGCAAGTTTAGACTGGACATTAGGAGAAATCATCGCAGAAAGATTGGTCACACATTGGAACAGGCTGCCTGGGGAGTCACCAACATCTTGGATGTGTCTAAAGGTCTTTTGGATGTGGTGCTTGGATATATGGTTTAGGGGTGCACTTTGTAGAACAGGGTCAATGGTTGGATGATTCCAGGAGTCATTTCCAACCTGAATGATTCTATGATTCTATGAAAAGAACAAATAATCTGTAAGGTTATGAATAATCTGCTTTAGACTACAGGTCTTGTAATGACAGGACAAGGGGTAATGGGTTTAAGCTGGCAGAGGGGAGATTTAAACGGGATGTTAGGAGGAAGTTCTTCACAGTGGGGGTGGTGAGACACTGACACAAGTTGCCCAGGGAGGTTGTGGCTGCTCCCTCCTTGGAAGTGTTCAAGGCCAGGTTGTATGTGACCTGTTCTAGTGGGAGGTGTCCCTGCCTATGGCACAGGGGGGTTGGAACTGGATCTCAAGCATCTTTGAGGTCACTTCCAACCTAAACCGTTCTATGATTCTATGACACAGTGAAAAATGAAGGTTTGCTTTTCTCATACTTCCACACTCACCTACTCTGCATCATGTCAGCCTTACAGTCCTTGCACACTTGAACATCTTACACTTGAATAGGCCACAGAGCCCCACTGAAGCTGGAGTTGCTGAATGTGGGCTGTGGTGCTATCTAGCTAATAATAAAAGAAGGAGATGAAGTTTTTCAGAGATCTGCCCACCACTTGGTTTGCCTGAAGGAGTGACAGATCTTTCTCTGGAGCTGACAAAGCTAAAATAGCCTCTGAAAGAGCAATCTGCATAAAGACTGGAGCTGAGATGAATTATTCAGCTGGCATATGTGGTCCCTCCGTGAAAAATTAATACTTTCCTTAACATTCACTAGGGCAAAGAGTCAGACACTAAATCAGGATTCCAGCCTTCAGACACCAAAGCTGTACCTGGACCGAAACACCACAAGCTTATGAGGACAGACTGCCTCCAGGCGTTGGTTACTTTCAATATTTCAAACGTGAAGCTTCAGCCCCTGGATAGAAGTGCGATGTTCAAATTAAATAAACTTTTTAGAGTGCTGCACTGGAGTTTTCTTCAAAGCCATCTCCAGAGGGTAGGTAACACCAAATCCAACCAATTTCAGGAGCTTTGTAGCTTTTAGTGTATTTTGTAGCATCTCAAACAAACTCCGCTTAAACTTCGTACATAGCTACCTTGGACTCACAAAATCCACAGAATCACAGGATACATCTGGTTGGAAGAGACCTCAAAACTCACCCAGTCCAATCCTGGACCCAGCACTGAAGGGTCCACACCAAACCATGTCCCGAAGCGCCAGCTCCACAGGCTGCTTAAACACCTCCAGCAATGTGTGCCAGTAGCTGCAAAGGAGGTCCACCAACTTTCCTCCATGATATGCCTTGGCAGCACCAATTATCCCATCCCAGTGTGCCCAGCTAAAGCCTTCAAAGCACTTCATACATGCCCCACTGCTAGCCTGGCTCACTGACATCTTTAAAAAGTAACTTCCAAACAGAATGAATTTCAACTTCAATGCCATTAGGTCCACACACCAGCTGCCTGCAGGAAGGTGAAATGTTGCCCATACTATTCCTTAGTCATCTAGCTTAAGACTTCATGTGGCAAACTGAGCCCAAAACCCATGAATACTACCTAAAACAGTAAATCCTGGGGGCACTGTACGGCTGAACAGGACAAATAAACCTGTCAGGAATCTATTGTAGCCAAGAGGACCTTACACAGAGGTGGAATTTTACTGTCTCTTTGCTGAAAAAGTCATCACTTTGCTGCCAGACACTCTGATGAGCTTTCCAGAGGGCTTTAAAGAAGGAAATGGCAAAGGAAGGCAGTCATAGCTTGCTGTGCCCTGAGCCCCAGGTGGAAGTGGTGGTGTTTCCCCCAGACTTAGCCTGGCATCACTGAGAAGATGGAGAGCTCAGCAGTGTAAGGAAGAAGGTATTGCACCTTTCTGAATGTCACCTATGCAGTTTGCACTGTCACACTACGAAGAGGAGTAGAAAGAAGCTCACCTGAATTTGAAAGGAAGAATTAATAAGGTCACACTGTCACAAATCTGTGACCTCCACTGTCCCAGGGAGGTGATTGAGTCACCAACCCTGGATGTGTTTAAAGGTCGTTTGGATGTGATTTAGGGTGCACCTTGTAGTTCTTTACAGTGAGGGTGGTGAGACACTGGAAGAGGTTGCCTAGGAAGGTCGTGGCTGCTCCCTCCCTGGAGGTGTTCAAGGCCAGGCTGGATGAGGTCTTGAGCGACCTGTTCTAGTGGGAGGTGTCCCTGCCTATGGCACGGGGTTGGAACTGGATGATCTTTGAGGTCCCTTCCAACCTAAACCATTCTATGATTGCAGAGTAGGGATATCAGTTGGCCTTGGTGATCCTGAGGGGCTTTGCCAGCCTGAATGTTTCTGTGATGCTGTGAAATAATGCATACGTCTCCTCAGGCCTTACCTGATCTTCTGTTCTTCTCTTGTAAGGCCAGCTCCAAACTTGCAGTGTATGCTGTGACATGTGTTGCTGTCTTCTAATGATCTGGGATAACAGGAGAAAGTTCAGACCTGGGATTTCCCAGCCACTAAAGGCTTTGCGATAGGCTGGTGACACTCACCCTACTTTCTAGAATTCTTTTTTTCAGAAAAGTCCCAAATGTAGTGGATTTTCTGCACCTGGATGCACCTCGCCTGCAAGATCAAATAGCAAAAATTCCTTTTGCCATTCAAGGGAAAAGCATCTCACTGTTACAGAAATAATTTCCCATGCTTTAGGAGGAAATCTGCTCACGCAAGCAATATTTGCAGGAGGATGCTGACACAGGTATCACTCCTGGTGTCTTGACTCCTGTTTTCACCCGCTTCCTCGCTGCCTTCTTGCTTCTCCATTTCATAGATGAGTTACCTTTAGCTGAGGCTTCATTACAGCTCTGTTTATGGCAGAGTCTTTATCAGCTATGTAAAGGGTTAAGCCTACCTGGAGCCTTATACTAACTCCTCCCTGGTGTGGTCTGACCTGCCCCAGGTGCCATGTGTAGCCCTCTCCCACTTCCTGCCAAGACTGTCTCCTCTCTCTCTCTTGGTCCTTCCTGCCTGCCCAGCTCCTCACTGCCCTGCTGCCAAGCACCATGTGCTCTCCAGCAGGCATGTGGAGGGGTACAACCATTTTCTTTTTGGAACTCTAACTAAATGCATTTTCACCATCAAAATCCTGCATCCGGCTTCATCCACCATCAAATCATCAGTTCTCAGCATTTGGATCCAACTCCCATCCATGGGTTGTATTCTATTATTGTGCATTTTGCTCCTCTTTTCCCCTTTATCCTCTGTAATACCTCACATTTTCCATATCTGGTATTTTGGTTCCCTTTTCCCCATCCTATATACCTCCCCTTACCTTCTCTTTATTGTTGAAGTTTATCTCTTTTTAATTCCAAATCAAATGAAGTATTTATTCAGCTTTTGAGCTCAGGGTGGGGTTAGCTTTAACCCAATACAAGCTACAAGAGGACCATCTGAATTACTACCAACAGGTGTTGCCAATGTGGACAGATCAATCCAGGTCATCTTCTTCTAGGTTTATCTCTGAAACTCATCCTAGAGAAACAGAACACAGTTCAGTAAGAAGCCAAAGTGCTGCCTGTGTTAATGTTTCCTGAACCTGGGTGTTTTTATTTTTCTTTTTCACAGGAAGAGTGGTCAGGCATTGGAACAGGCTGCCCAGGGAGGTGGTGGAGTCAGCCACCCTGGATGTGTTTAAAGGTCGTTGAGATGTGATGCTTATGGGTATGATTTAGAGGTGAAATTTGTACAGTAGGGTCAGTGGTTGGACTCAATGATCCCAGGGGTCTTTTCCAATCCGAGTGATTCTGTGATGATATGAGAAGTGCTATCAACCTGCTACATCATGCAAAGGCAGAGAGGCTGCCCTATCTGTGACCTGCAAATAACTGGAAACCCAGAGGGTTCACCTACTGTTGTTCTAAGCAGAACAGTGTCAGCTTCTCCCAAGCTGCAGCGGATGCAGTTTGCCCACACATCCCACTCTGGCTTCCAGTAAAAGAGCAGCAGCAGAGCCCCACACGACAAGACGTAGCCAGCAATGCACAAGGCTTTTTGGCAGCCTTGGGATTTGTAGCCAAATACCTCCTGGACCACAAAGAGTAAACATTCTTTGTTATCAGGTTTGACCTCGGCACTCATTCATCAGGAAGCAAAAGCTGAAAAGAGAGGCTAGAGGTGACTGATGCCCTCTCTCATAGCTCAAGGTCATTTTTGGAAATGAGAGGTTGCTGATTGATATGACATAGTTATGAAGGCAGCAGAGCTACTGAAAGGAGGATGCTGCTGGGCTGCTGCTGGCAGAGAAGCTTTCTCACATCACCTCTCCCAGGACTGATGAAGAATTAACTCCAGTCTGGAGCTTTTACCATCAAGACTGCAGCTGAGCTGTCACAGTAACAGTTCTCTCTCAGCAGTGCTAGCACTGAACAGCTCTGCCTGCCACAGAAGAGGATTCCTCTGTGTGAACTTAGTGCTGACTGCCGACATTTGCTTTGCAGCAGAGGCACAGAATCTGCCTCAGGGAAAGAAAACTGCCAAGCCCTAAGTAACGCCTTTCATGTAGCAGGTACCATATCTACTGGTGTGCTATCTTCCACCACAGACACCTTATCTTGAAAATAAATATGGAGGGGCTCTTTTTGCTCTGTACTGTCTCTTCCTCCAACTCGTTTCCCCAGTCACCTCTCATCTTTCCCACTTGCCCTTTCATTTCAGTATCACAATAAGCCATCCATTCAGTGATGCTTTGTTGTCTGTGGAAGAGAGGGGTAAGTTCATAGCTTTAGTTTTTTCCCCTCGAGAAAAACTTTGGATTTTTTTTTTTGCCTTTAGTTTGCTTTAAACCTACCCATAGAGCTAATAACAACTGTAATGCCTGCAGCATAACTAGATCCTCGTCTACATGCTGAGTGCTTTCCCAGCCCTCTCTGCACCCCGAAGGGCATGAGGGAAGAAGGGTGAGATACTCCATCTGCAGCTGGTGTCTCACAGCACCCAGAGATGCCACCCTTTGGACATATTACACACATCCAGCCTGATCACAGCTCTCACAGCCATGAGATAGCAGCTTTGGTAGCTGCCATCCTGCCCTGCAGCCCTACATCCCCTGACTCAGCAGCTGTGTGAGCATCTCTTTTTGTTTCCTGCCAGGCACCAAGGCAGGAACCCAGACAACACCTACACTGGAGGCTGCTTTGTGCCACCCATGTTATGGGAAACTGTATAAAAGTTATTTGGGAAAAGAAGATTAAGGATTAAGTTGAAACCTAGGGGGTTTTGTGTTGCATTCACTGCTGGAAAAAAAAAAAACCACCAAAACCAAGAGTTGACCTGCTGGAAAGCAGCTCTGCAGAGAAGGATCTGGGAGTTCTGGTGGACACCAAGTTTACCATGAGCCAGCATTGTGCTCTTGTGGCTATGAGGGCCAGTGGTATCCAAGGTGCATAAGGAAGAGTGTGGCCAGTAGCCTGAGAGAGGTTCTCCTCCCCCTCTACTATGCCCTAATGAGGCCACATCTGGACTACTGTGTCCATTTGTGGACTCTCCAGTTCAAGACAGACAAGGAATTACCAGAAATAGTCCAGTGGAAGGCCACAAAGATGATTCGAGGACTGCAGCATCTCTCTTAGGAGGAAAGGCTAAAAGACCCTAGTCTATTTAGCCTGGAGAAGAGAAGATGGAGAGGACATCTTATCAATGCTTGTAAATACGTAAAGGGCAACCATCAAGAAGATGGGGCCAGACCAGTAGCCCCAGACAACAGGACAAGGGGCAACAGGCACAAACTAGAACACAGGAAGTTCCACTTGAACATAAGAAAAATTTCTTTAGCATGAGGGTGACAGAGCACTGGAACAGGCTGCCCAGAGAGGTGGTGGAGTCTCCTTCTCTGGAGGTGATCCAAACTGACCTGCACACAACCCTGTGCTGCTTGCTCCGAGTGAACCTGCTTTAGCAGGGAGTTTGGAACAGATGATCTCCAGAGGATGCTTCAAACCCCTACCATCCTGTGAAGCAGTGGCATCACAGGTGAGCAGTTACAGTGCTGCCCTGGTGATGCCTGGTCCATTGCCCTGGCATCCCCATAGATGCTGCCAGTCACCCACTTACTGCTTGTGGATGCTGCAGGGCAGGCCTGTGTGAGAAGCTGCAGGAGCAATCATGTGTCATCACCAAGGTGAGATACCTAGCCCAGACCACAGACAATGACCCACCAAGCAGCATCTACTTGTGGCTACACTGAATGTTCTCCCAGAGTAACACAAGAAAGCAATTAATTTGATTTATCTGAACTCTGATCATAATCAACATAAACTAAGCTGAAATTAAGGCAGCTCAACTGAAATGGAGTTCACCAAGTAGCCCTTGCATCAGGTTAGCAAAATTCCATCCAAAGCAGTTCTGTAGCTTCCAGATGTACAGTCCTGCTGTCCACCAAATATTATTCTTTCAGCGACCACAGAGCTCGAAACAGGTAACCACAAATGCTGTTTTTTCAGGGTGGGAAGACAAACCATGGTGTCCACGATTAAAGATATTCAAGGAGATTTTCATTTGCTTGCCTTTTCATAGCAGGATTTTTTAATAAGTGCACCTCAAACACAAGTCTGTTACGGGGGCAGCTGGAATGACAGGTACGTGTGCCTGTGACTCATCTGTCACCCCACAAGAACGGGAGGGGATCAAATCTGCAGCCGAAAGTGGAGGAAGGCTGGGCAAGAGCTGTGGCATTTGGGAAGGTGAGTCACCTGGGGAGAGCATTCAGGGATTTCCAGCATGAGCCAAGCAGGGCCTCCTGCCAGCAAGCAGGGCTCTAGTGCACACCTGTACACTAAGCACAGCAACTGAGGAACCCAAAAATGCATTAGACACGATGGAAGACATCCAGCAGAGATACACTGCCCAATGTCTAAAAGGAGTAGTGCTGTGAGATCCTGACCTCTAGAGTGCTGAGGAGGTTGCCCCTTCCCAGATGCTGTAGGACTCCAGCACAGCTACGTCATGCAAAGTCACAGAATACATCCGTTTGAAAGAGCTCTCAAAGCTCATCCAGTCCAGCCTTCAACCTGACACTGAAGGGTCAATGCTAGCCCACGTCCCTAACCACTAGGTCCACATGCTGCTTAAACACTTCATCACTGTGCCAACAAGGGGCCAGCAGGAACTCAGTTCTGCTCTTACAGGCTGCAGCTCAAGTCTCTCAGGCTAGAAAGATGTTCTTGGCTGGTTTGTTCCATTTCCCTATGGCTTCACCACCTGGTTGATCAAGGGGATCTTGTTGCAGATGAGAGTACAAAGGCAGCTTGTGTCAGTGCACAGAACATTCACAGCATACTCAGCAGGAAGCACTGAAGGCCAGAGCTGAGGAAACCCATGTTTATGACTGGGTTACCCACTGAATCTCCCCGCAGTAAGAAGAGCTTTCCCAAAGTACAGCACTTGGAAGCAAAGCTGCTCCGACAATCAGGGCCACAGGAAGATGAGCTGAGAAAAACCCAGCTCAGCCTGACACAGACACCTTTGCACGAGGCAGCTCGTGTCAGCAGCACTGAGGGCAGAGCCAGCAGTGTTGCAGTCAGGGATGGGGCAAGAGAGGTGTCTCCTGGGTGCAGCTCATCAGTGGTGCACAGACTTGTTACTGAAAGGCTGCTTGTGGCAACAGCCTCACTCCACTCATCCATCCATCCTGGCTCTCCAACTTCAGCAGGCAGCTGACATCCTCTGTGCGTCTGTTGCAAGTAGCAGCAGGTATAGAGAGCCATATCCACAGGCCAGCTAAGGACACTGTAGCAAGCAGCACGACACAGATGATCTCTAGCTAACTCCTTATCTGTCTCCCACAGCAGATTTTTCATTTTGTGCTGGATCCAGGCTGTTGCAACTGGCCCAAGCTCACAGGAGCAGTGCTCAAATCCCAGCAGGAATTCACTGAAGGCAGCCAAGAAAGTCGAAGCTCTGCTGCTATTAGCAGCCCCTGCAAGCCTAATACAGAGTTGCAGATGCGCTCTGCAGGGCAGGATCTCTCACACCTGTGCATGCCTTGAGCACCCACATGCCCATGACAGATGCACTTTCCCAGTGCCCAGGCTGGTCAAACAGTGACACTGGAGATGCAGGGAGACATCTTTTGGCAGCTTCTTCTTGCAGAGAAGAGAGATTCCTGTCCTGAGGGAGCGTGCTGCTATGCTTCCAGTGCATGCAGCACAGACAAGCCCCTAGCAAATACAGGACTGTTTTAGGGGAAATCTACTTTTATGCCCACTGTGTACGCTGTAAATAACTGCCCCAGTTGTTCCTGGCAAAATGCTGGAGTAGGAAGTCTGAACAATCACCCTCACCAGACTCTGTACAAACAGCCCATGTTAGCAGGTAGAGGAAGAGTTTCCAACTCACCGTATTAGAAAAGCACTCAGCACAACCCTTCCAGGCTGCTGCACATAAATAATAATAAATCACAATCAAAGAGAGAAAGTAGATCCAATTAACATTGATTTTAAAACCTTGTAAGGACAAAGCAGCTCTAAAAGGCTGCTGTAAAAGACTGAGAAGGAAGAGACTCCTGCCGTGAGCACTGTGCAAGACTTTGGTCATCTGCCCAATCTTCCTAGACCTGCTAAGCAGCACAGAGACTTGCATTTCAGGAGAAGTGACTTGACCACTGCTTCAGACAGTTGTCCAAGACAAAACTTACTTGAAAGCACTTTCCCTATAATTTGTTTTTTGACACATGATGACACAGCAAGGGAAAGTAGAGCACACTAGTAAAGGTCTTCACAATTAGGATGGAACAGACATTAGAACAGACAGTGAGAAAGGGACACTGCTTCCTGACCAGATGACTGCTTCAGGGCAGAAGTTTCATATCTCTGGGCTGAAGCAGTTTGTTGCTCCCTTATCCCCTACTTTGAAAAATCAGCCTCCAAGTCAGCAAGGACTGATCAGGACTATGCTGCCTGAATGGGGAGTGGAGGTGTAGAAGAAGCAGAGGCATATAGAAAATGTGAAAAGAAGTGCAGAAGGAAACCAAACTCCAGTGTGGTCCCCCCACTGCTTACCAGCTCGTTTCCTTCATCCTTGTTGAGAAGCACACAATGATCCTTCCAAAGTTTCTCCTCCATCAGACCACCTTGTTACCAGCCATGGATGTCCTTGTATGCTGGGGTTGAGCAATGAGGAATGCAGTTAGTGGCTTGATCTCAGGACAGTGTTAAAAGTCAGTTCTCACCATGGTCCTGCCTGCTGCCTTTGAACACCTCACAGTGCATATGCTTCTTATTAGGCTCCTAGGAGAGGGAGGCAAATCCACCCTCACGTGTAAAGCCCTTAAATGCCTGGCTTATGTAAGAAGTGCGTTTCTCTGCCTCCTTGGCTTTGCTGTGCTTGCCTCAGTGGGACTGGCTGGAGCAGAGCTCTGATGGCCAAGGCAGGGAGGGCACCTGCTCTCTTGTGCTGGGGAAATGGTTCTGCACAGGGCTCAGAGGGAAATCAAGCTAAAGGCAAGGACAAAAGTGGAAGAGTGCCACAGCCCTGCCCCCACCTGACCCCAGAGCAACCACCCTAGCACTGGGAACCACCTCCAGCATATCAGAGAGAAGCACCTGCTCTGGCAAAATCAGTGTTTCAGTCAGATCTTTGTTTCAACACAGTGGAGGTTTGTGTTCAGACAGTGATTTTCAGGTGCCCCATCAGCTTCAGGCATTGTCTAAAACAAAAGCTTTAAGTCAAATTACAAGGAAAGGGGAACGGGGCTGGATTACTCCTTTGGAGAAGCCCAGGTGGGTAGCAAAGGTCTCCTGAATAGCTGGCAATGTGAACCCCTACACAGCAAAGGAAAATGGAGGTTCCCACCAGTCCCCCAGGCTGAGATGGCAGTGGTAGGCAGGATTTTAAACTCCTCTGTGCATTTTGCAGTCTGTCATGTCCCAGCTCTCACCGTTGTCAGAGATATTTTTCAGGCATTAACCTGAAATTGCTCTGTCTCTCCTCATTCCCTTTCTGCCACAAAGTCTGAACCCCACCATTTACACAGGCAGGAAGAAAGCACTGCATTATTTCCTGGAATAAAGTACACGTCTGTGTGAAAAGAGACAATGGCTCTGACTTTGCTCCGAGCCTTTTTGGCTCAGCCACAGGGAAGCAATTCTCTAACACTGATGAGACCAGGGGATTCGACTCCATACAGGTAAATAGTCTTTGTGCACAGTGTATGTCCCTGGTGATGGCAAATCAGAGATTCTTCCAAAGTCTCCTTCCTCCCTGCTGGGAGAGAGCACAATGCCCAGGAACTGCAGTGCTGCTTGTCTGAAGTCCTCTAAGTCTCTCTTGATCTGCAGCTCCATCCTGAAAAGAACTCCCAACAACAGAAAGAAACACCTTTCACTAGGCACTCTGCTAACAAAAGCATCAATCCCTGTTTCTTCTGTTGGAAACAGAGCAAGGACAGGCCAGGATGACTGAAGAGCAATTGCCACTCTGTGGCATCCTGAGTCTACCCGAGGCTGGCCCTGAGCAGTGCAATCACAGCCATTTTAGAGGGTCCTGCCAGCTGCAGGAAACAATCCTGAAAAATCAGGCAGGTTCTGGAAAAAAACAGACATTTTCCTTTGTGTGTGGTTGGGTGTTATGCTTGGTTGGGGGGTTTGTTTGTTTGCTTGCTTGCTTGTTGGGGTCTTTTTTAAGCATTGCCATTGAACAGTCTAGAGCCTCAGCTGAACTGGTTTTGCTGAGAGCAAACAACGCCCTTCATCTCTACCTCTCCTCTGAGACAGAATCACTACATTCACCCACCACACTCTTCTGCACACCAGCAACTGTCAAGCAGCTCCCAAGGTCTGACATATTTTTGCAGCCATTCCACTGTGATTTTTTTTTCAGCAGAAACACCCACTTCTAAGGGTCTGGCACTTGGCCCTTACGTGAAGTTCTGCTGGGTCGTTCGTGGCCATTCTTGGGGCAAAGGCTTGTGCACAAATAGATGAAGAGCAATCCTTTGTAAGTAAGTGATTGCCTACTACTGGCCAATACCTCCTGTAGCTCTCCAGGGGAAGGAAACTCAAGAGCAATCTTTAGCTGGGCAGTGACAAAAGTTCTCTCTGTTTTGATCATCCAAGGTATTTACAGGAATATGACCTCCAATCTCTAGAACAGAGTCTTAGCAGTTTCCCTGCATGTGGCAGCAGGATGCCCATCACTACCAGCACAACCTGCACATGCCAAGTGCTCCCCATGCCATCTGGGACACCTTCAGCCCCAGGTCAGCAACTCAGTGAGAGGAATACCTTTAAATTGTCTTCTACATCCTGTTTTGCAAGCTGCTAACAAACATGAACGCTTTGGGTCACCTGGGATGGAGAGTGAACCACTGACACATGCTTACAGTTCAACCCTTCAGCCCATCATAAAAGAATCCTATTTCTCAGTACCTTCATATCTCATGGGGAACTCTGACAAAAGCCTGAATGTGCCACATTAGCTTCTTCTCTCTTGTTCCCTGGAGCACCTCCCTGTCAGGGAGGAAATGAGATTGAGTTGTTAGGATCTTCCCATGACAGATCTATGTTAGCTGCTCCTTATCATTTTATTATTCCCTAGGTACTGACAAACTACTTAAGAATTTTCTCTCATATATCCACCTCTACGTCCTGCATTAGAGCTCAGGCTCTAGGAAAGTGTGACATAATGGCAAGAGATGAGATGTTTGGAAAGCATGACCCGTGAGGAATAACTGAGCTTGTCTAAACTGGAAAAGAGAAAGCTGCAGGGTAATACAGTAACTATCAGGTAGTGACAGGACTAGGGGGAATGGAACAAAGCTGGAGGTGGGGAGATTCAGATTGGATGTGAGGAGGAAGTTCTTCAGCATGAGAGTGGTGAGGCCCTGGAACAGGTTGCCCAGGTGGGTGGTTTGGGCCACTTCCCTGAAGGTGTTTAAGACCAGGCTGGATGAGGCTGTGGGCAGCCTGATCTAGGGTAGGGTGTCCCTGGGTGGCATGGTGGCGGGTTGGAACTAGATGATCCTTGTGGTCCCTTCCAACCCTGACTGATTCTATGATTCTATAACATGCAAAAGAAGGAAACCAATTTATTTTCCTCTTATGCTTGTTAGAGACAAGGAGGAATCAGAGTAATTTCATGTTAGATTAAGCAATTAGATTGCCTGAGTTAACTGAGGCATTTAGGAATTTTTTTATCTAACTCAAAGGTTAGCAAAACACTCTAAGAGGATTTTTCCATTTCACAGGCTCTGCAAGTGGGCAGGTGCACAAGGAGCTGGGAGGGAGCATGGCCAGCACACCTAACTCAAACTAGCCAGAGGGATATTCTATGCCACAGAACATCGAGATCAGTATAAAATCTGGGAGGAGAGAGTTGACTGAGAGAGGATGATTGCTGCTTGGGCACCAGCCAGAGTGGTGAGCTGCTGCATTGTGCAGCACTTGTCTCTTCGGGTTTTACTTCTCTCTCTTTGTTACAGTTTATTAATTTTATTACAGTTATCATTAAGATATTTATTATCATTGGTGGAAGGCTTGTTTTATCTCAAGCCGACAGAATGCTGGGTTGCATCAACAAGGGCACCACCAGCAGAGACAAAGAAGGCATTGGAATGGGCTGCCCAGGGGGGTGGTGGAGTCACCAACCCTAGATGTGTTTAGAAGTCATTTGCTGTGCTGCTTGGGGATATGGTTTAAGGGTGAACTCTGCAGAGTAGGGCTAATGGTTGGACTTGATGATCCTGGGGGTCTTTTCCAACTGGAATGTTTCTGTGATTCTGTGAATGGTCAGGCAAAGAAGCAGGCAGGACCAGAGGGAGGCACAGTGTGAAAAGTGAGCAAGCAAGAGAGCAAGAACACTCTGAACTCTCAGCTATAGAGAAAAAGAACAAGGCAATGGAATGGGACAAACCTGTCTCTTCTATTTCATTCATCTCCTTAAGGGTCCATCCTCCTGAACCCTCTCTAAATAACTCTCTGGAAAAACCTTGATTTACAATTTTCAATGAAGAGACTTAGTCTTACAATGGTGGAGCACCTGGGCCCTGTTGCAGTCTCCTCCCACTCCAGGTGTGGCCACTTTGCCCTCCCTGCCCACTCCCCTTTATAATCAGCCCCAGGAAAGGCAGAAGCTCCAAGTTTGCCCAACTGGGCAGAGGGATCCTCCTCCTGACATCACTGGTGAGTGTCCATGATGCACACTGGGTGAATGGTGGTGGGATCTTAAAGGCTGGGGGGCCTGGTGGCCCCCCAGCGAGTTAGGAAGGGAATTACTGTTAATGATTACTCCAACATTGAATTTTTGGGGCTGGAAGGGATTTGGTGGTCATCTAGTTCCAAGTCCTGTTGATATTTTTAAATTATTATTATTTCTTAATAACTTAATGTAAAGCAAAGTTAATTAGAAAAAAAAATATTAAATCTCATAAGTCTGTAGCTGTGTGCAGTTTTGTTTATTCACAAAACTTAACTGATTTCCTATTCTGTTCCTGAGACTGCAGGAAAATGAGTAGCCATGTTCTTTGTACCACCTAAATGTGTAGCCTAGAATTCTTTCTCCAAAAGCTTAGTAGAAAGACTCACCAAGTATAAAAAATGAGTTGGCAAGTGAGTAGCCATGTTCTTTGCACCACCTAAATGTGTAGCCTAGAATTCATTCTCCAAAAGCTTAGTAGAAAGACTCACCAAGTATAAAAAATGAGTTGGCAAGTGAGTAGCCATGTTCTTTGTACCAATTAAATGTGTAGCCTAGAATTAATTCTCCAAAAGCTTAGTAGAAAGATTCTCCAAGTATAAAAAATGAGTTGGCAAATGAGTAGCCATGTTCTTTGTACCAATTAAATGTGTAGCCTAGAATTCATTCTCCAAAGACTTAGTAAACAGGACCACCAACTATAAAAAAAATCTTTTTAAAAAGGACCCATTACCAGAGTAGATAACTCTGCCATATGAACCTCCTTTTTTTTTTTTTTTTTCCCCTTCTTCTATTTTTTCCCCTCCTGTTTTATCCTGTTTTAAGCATTCCTGAGTCCTTAAAATCACAAGGGTTTTATTTTATTGCATGGACCCCTCCTTTTAGAAAGCAAAGCTAAATGTGACACTTTATTGCACTTCTAAAATGTGAATTTAAAAAAAAAAAATGTAGGGCTACAGCTGTCTGCTTTGGAATCCTCTGAGAGTTTTTAAATGAAGGATCAGTTTTTGAGTCACCAACCCTGGGTGTCTTTAAAAGTCCTTTGGATGTGATGCTTGGGGATATGGTTTAGGGTGCACTTTATAGTGTAGGGTTATTGGTTCAACTTGGGGATCCTGAGAGGCTTTTCCAACTGGAATGTTTCTGTGATTCTGTGAAAGGGCTTTTAGACAGGACAGGATCCTCAGGAGAAATGTGGAACCGCTCCAGGAAGAGAACAGAAAAGAGAGATGTCACAAATGCACTTCCCCCACCCCAGAGGGCAGCAGGAGCAAGTGGAAGATTGCCAGAGCATGGTCTGGGTGTAGGCTGCGAGCACTGGAGAATGTGTAGTGTTGTTACCTGCTAAATGCTTGTTGCATCTGCCTTTTAAACTTTTAGGGAGAGGAGATCACAGAATGTCAGGGGCTGGAAGGCACCTCCAATGCTCATCCAGGCCAATTCCCCTGCCGGAGCACATCACACAGGAACGCATCCAGGCAGGTTTTGAATCTCTCCGCAGAGGAAGACTCCACAACTCCTCTGGGCAGCCTGTTCCAGTGTTCTGTCACCTACACAAGGAAAAATAATCCTCATGTTTAAGTGAAACTTCCTATGTCTCTGCTTCCACCCATTACCTCTTGTCATGTCATCAGGCATCACTGAGCAGAGCCTGGCTCCAGCCTCTTTGCACACTTATAACCGTTAATGAGTCCACCCCTCCAGCTCCTATTCTCCAAGCAGCAGAGCCCCAATCTCTCCTTGTAAGAGAGACATTCCATTCCCTTAATCATCTTTGCAGCTCTATGCTGGACTCTCCCTAGCAGTTTTCTGTCCCTCTTCAACTGAGAGGGGCCAGAACTGGACACGATACACCAGATGTGGCCTCAGCAGGGTGGAGTAGAGGAGGAGGAGGACCTCTCTTGACCTACTAGCCTTGTTCATTTGTATGGACTGTATGTAGTGTCTGATTAACTGTAAATGTCACACTGAATGTAGCCTGACTTGTTTGCTGAAATAAACATGAATTTAATTTAAAACCTCTTTTTGCTTCTGTGGGGACAGAGGGTTCTATTTTGTGGCTCTCTGTACTTTACCTTTTAGTTTCTTTATACTTCAAAAGAAGCTTTTGGGCATGGCAAGGGCTTCCCATTTCCTTACAGCTGAATGGAAACTTGGCGCTGGAGCAAAAATAGAGATTTTTTTAAGAGAGCAAAAAAAAAAGGGAAAAGGACCTGCAGTGCAGTGAGGTGGGGCTTCTTGTGCACCAGTAAAGGAGGAGAGTTCCAAATGTAGGAAGTGAGAAGACAAAAAAGACAGACAGACAGATAGCCTCTTCTGCTTTTAGCTGCAACAGAGCTAATTTTCTTCCTAGTAGCTGGTAGAGTGCTGTGGTTTGGATTCAATATGAGACTAATGTGGAGGACACAGTGGTGGTGTAGCTGTTGCTAATTAGTGTTTATCCTAAGGTAAGGATTTCTCAGTTCCCCCTGCTCTGCCAACAAGGAGATGTGAATTGATTGTGGGCAATTAATGAGGCAGGAATTATAAAATATGTAGCTGTTTTATTTCTGAAAAGCACCCCCAAAACAAACTATATACAAATATAGTAAAATTTGGGTTCTAATTAAGTTGCTACAATCTTCACAAGAATGCTTATAGACAATTTAGTAGCTTAGGAAATCAGAATATTGGAAAAATTTACCCACAAAATAGCTTTGCCCCACTTACAAATAGGCATCCTGGAGCTTTAGAGAAAGTCTGTTTCACTCACAGCAGTGGAGTGGCATTCAGAGAGAGTCTCTGGCTCCTTTGTGGCACTGTTGGAACTGCTCAGTGTCTTGGTAGCTATTGAGAGGCTTCCAGACCTTCCCTGACTCTAGCAGGGTGCTGGGAAAGAGAGAGATGATTTCTGGCCTTATCCTGGTTCCTCTTGGCACATTGGTTGGCAGAGGTACAGTCAGGATCTCTTGCAGATATGCAGAGAGCACAGTGTTGGTGGCACTCCTCACCATGTCATGAGGCACTTAATGCCTTCTCCTGGGAAACTTGAGGCCCTTAAGTTTCCAGGTAGTTCAAGCCCAAAACATCAGTGCTAAGCTGGTCTGAAGCATGAGGCAGAGCAGCCCACACTGTCCAAGCAGAGCAGCATACAGTGACACAGAGACAGTGCGGAGCAGAATGGAGTAGCACAACTGCTGACAACTCAGCTCCATTTGGTCTGAGTGCAGTGGCTCCTTTGGCCACAGAGATTCACCACTCAGAATGGCATTTGCAAAACTGACCATGTTAGGTGAACCCAGGGCTTGCTTACCCTTATTTGGGCAAGACACTAAAAAGTACCAAAAGCTCAGGGGAACTCATTTATCACTTTGGGAGCAGAAGTAATGGCCCAAGCCTTTGTTTTCCTCCTGCCTTTGCTTCCCCCATCAGCAGAAGGATGGGGCAAACCAGGATATCTAATAGGCTTATTAGCCTTCCAGGACAAGGTGTACAAGAAGCTGGGAGGGAGTATGGCCAGGGTAGCTGAGTGCCCTTTCTTGGGTGCCTAAAGAGACTGTCATGGTTTAACTCCAGCCAGCAACTGAGTACTACATGAATCTGAATCTCCCCACCTTCAGCTTTGCTCCCACTAGGCAAAGGCTGTGAAAGGTTGAGCACTGTTAGGTGGGTGACGTTAGTGAAGAATGCTCTACGTCTATTTTTCCAGCATGAAGACTTCAGAAGCCATTAATGCAAGTAACAAGTCCTCTAAATTCAGTTGTTGGCACCAGACACCTCCAATATATGGTAACTGAATTTTCTTTTCCTTGAACTGTGTGGTCTAGGCACCAGCTATTTGTGCTTTCCTTTCCCAACTGATTCTTGACAGGTGCTTCGTCTCCACAGCTTCCTCTGTAATTTGCCTGAGGAGCTGCATCGAGTGCATCAAGTTCCTTAGACAAAAGGTGCTATGTGAGTGGAAAGCTGCTGTGACTTGGAAAAGCTTCTGGCTTGTTAACATCATTTACAGCTACAGCTGCTGTTGGTGAGGGTCTGCAGCTGACAAAAGGAGCTTTGTTCCTCCTCTGGTTGTCTGTGCTGCTCTAGAAGTGCTGATGAGTAGACCAAAACTGCAATGAGTGTATCAAGACACACAAGTCATAAAGAAGAAAAAAAAAGGGGGGAAGGACAAAAATAAAAGTGATGTTCTTCTTCCATCCATTAGGACAGATTAATTTTGAAAGGGAAATCAAATTTTGAAAGGAGGTGTTCAGAGGCGTTGCATGGCTCAGTAGATGAGCTGTGCTCCAGGGCTTCTGCCCCTTTGATTTAGCTGTAGACAGCTAACAAGGATGGGCAGTGTCTGCTGGCAAAGATCACTGAGGGTCTTTCCAACTGGTGTCCACTGCCAGTCACAAAAGAAGACAGTGAGCCTGGAGCATCAGTTCCCTAGGGCATATTTCATCAGTGCTTGGATAGCTTGGACTGCAGGCGGGGACTGTGGAAGCCACATGCAGGGCTGTAAATATGTCTCTGCCTTTTCACAACATCAAAATTTGCAAAGCAGCCCCAGAGTACCCCCACAAAACAACTCTTCTCATTGAGTGCCTAGCTTTTATTCCTTTTTTTTTTTTTCTTTCTTTCTTTAATGTTCTGTCAGTGTTACAGGCTGGATGTGCCAGCTGCTCAAACAGATCTGAGCAATCATATTGTACCTGCCCCTCTTGTGTGCACAACAAGTGAAGATGGGCAAAAGGACCGTGGCAGGTGCCTGGCAGACAGACTCCAGGTGGGAGGATGCTTTTTGGCATCCTGATTTTCAGAAGTATATAATTATTTCCAATTAAAGAGACTCTCAAACGGCAAAATGCAGATGTGCAGCTTTTATTTCTGCTTATTCCTTGATCTGGCACTAAATACATTCCCAGTCCAAGCCCGAAGATACCAGCCCAACACTGGGATGTAGACTGGGACTTTTGATATAGCAACTGAACACCTGAATTCTGTTCTCTTGCAGGTAAGGTGGTAAGCTTCATCTCTGTCACCCTCTGTGAACCCAGCCTGGGTCAGCAACAGTGTGGCCAGCAGAGACAGGGAAGGGATTGTGCCCCTTATACTGGGCACTGGTGAGACCACACCTCGAATCCTGGCTTCAGTTTTGGGGGTCCTCCTGCCAAGAAGGACATTGAGGAACTGGAGTGTTTCCAGGCAATGAAGCTGGGGAAGGGTCTGGAGAACAGGGCTGGTGAGGAGTCACTGGGGGAACTGGGGGTGTTCAGCCTGGAGAGAAGGAGGAAGAGGGGAGACCTCATTGCTTTCTATGGCTCCCTGAGGGGAGGTTTGGGCTCTTCTCCCTAGTGTCAGGTGATGGAATGAGAGGAGATGACCTGAAGTTGTGCCAGGGAAGGTTTAGGTGGGACACAAGGAACAATTTCTTTGCTGCAGGAGTGGTCGGGCACTGGAGCAGGCTGCCCAGGGAGGTGAGAGTGATACCAGCCCTGGAGGTGTTCAAGCAGCATGTAGCTATGACATTTAGGGACATGGTTTAATGGCCATGGTGATGTTGGGTTGAGGGTTGGGCTTGATAATCTTAGAGGGCTTTTCCTACCTAAACAGTTCTATGACAACACAGTACTACTCCCCCATGAGCTTCCAGTTCAGCCAAGTACTTAAACTCATCAAAAGTGAACAGAAAGAAGCAGCTAAATAGAGAGGAGCTCAGCCTAAGTAAGGAGGCCCAGGTTAGAGTGACCATCGAGTTTATTCCTATCTAACAGCTTTTGACCCTCTTCACCATTCACCTGGTGTGCATTATGAGAACTCTCACCAGTGATGATAGGAGGAGGATTCCTCTGCCCAGTTGGGCACAGTTTGGGGCTTCTGCTTTTCCTGGGGTGAATTAAACATGGGAGTGGGCAGGGAGGGCAAAGTGGCTATACCTGGGGTGGGAGGAGACTCAGACAGAACCCAGGTGCTCTGGGTTTGGGGGGTGGAAGAGGAAAATCCACTGTGGGGTGAGAAAGCAGCAGATATGGTGGAAAAGGGAAGGTGGTGCCGAAAGGGGAGAGATGGAGTGGAAAAGGATGGAGATGGAGATGAAAAGAGGAAGATGGGGAGGAAGAGGAGATGAAGAGGAAAGGATGGAGATGGAATGAAAAGGAGGAAGGTGGGGGAAAATAGAAGATGGAGAGGAAAGGAGGGAGATGGGGGAGAAGTGGCATTAAAAAATAAAGATAAAAATAATAAAAAAAAAAGAGAGAGAGAGAGAAAAGTAAACTGGACTGAAAAAAAAAATATGACCATACAAGTGCCACAGGTTTGCCACGAGTTGATCCTTTTATACTGTTGTAACATAAAATACATGCCTGGTGTGTAGAGCTGCTGCAATTGCCAGTTTATCCCATGCAGCAGCATATTTCTTGTGTGCATGAGTTCATAAACAGGAGAGTGAGTTTTGCCTCCAAGGCAAATGTCACTGTATCTCAAACAGAGGGTGGCAGGAATAATTCCCCTAACCTGCTCTAACCTTAAGCTGGAAGGAGTGCATAGAGCATCTGTCCTTCACTGACCAATGGATTTTGCTGCAAACTGGGACACCTTCTTCACATTGGAGGCACTTTAATGCATAATTGGGAGCCATTTCTTGCTTGTGTCAAGTTGTGTAGCTTTGTGGCAGGCATTTTGACAGCTGGACTTGATGATCTTAGAGGTCTGCTCCAATCAAAACAATTCCATGATTCTATGATGTACTATTAGGCAAACTACAGTGCACAGCAATGTGTTTGCTGCATTTGCTTCTGGCAAAATTGGCTAAAATGGAGGGGAGAAAATTGCTTTGAGTCAAATACATATTTTATTCCAGTTGAAATATTTTTTGAAGTCTGGGGGGACTTGTTTGTTTGTTTGTTTTCTCTTTAGGAAAATGCTATTATTTTTTGATTCAGGCTAAATTCTTTTCAACTTCTTCTGGTACAGGCACGTTGAATCAAAATGATCCGTAACCTCTTCTGATTTGCTCTTGGTTTCTCAGAGCTCCTCTCTACTCCAAGAGACCAAAGGAATCTTGACCTTGACTCCAAATTCAACCAATTCTCAACCACTGTAGCATCAAACAGTGGGAAGACAGAGACCCCAGCACTGAAGTAGTCCCAAAGTGCTCTTCAGCCCTACCCATGAGAAGCATGGGCAAGCTCCAGTGCAGTCAGTTCAGAGGGGACAACTCCCCATGCACACCTTGTCCAAAGAAGGAAGTCTTCCTCTTGGTCCAAAGCCTCCTTGAGTTATATCCTCCTGTTTGACACGTCTGAGGACTGAGATTGCAAAACACAGTGAGCAGGAAGTCAGCTTAACATCAGAGGGCTAAGACAATATGTGCTGGTAGGAACTGTTTTTCTCCAGTATGTAAAGCTTGCAGAAATGTGCAGTGCTGTTGCAGAACAGCACAGCAGAGTGACTGAAAGTCACCATCAAAGTTTAACAGGCGAGGGATAGGATGTGATGAACAGCAGGTGGTGTGCAGCATGAGCCAAAACCTCAGATGCTTCAGCTGAAGACCATACCATGGATTTCAATAAAATCCTTCTGGGATCTAGCCTCTTACCTGACTTTTAATATTTTAATACAGGCCCTAGGCCCTTGGGGGTAGTAAGCCCTTTGATGGCTGCTGCTTTTGGCACTGATAAAGCAGGGCCTGATGCCAGGCAGCAGCCCAGCTGTGCAGCATCTGCTCTAGTACAGCATGCACACTACAAGGAGAAGGCTCCAAGGTGACCTCATTGTGGCCTTTAGGGTCTTAAGGGGACCTACAAGAAAGCTGGGGAGAGGGCTTTTTAGGATGTCAGGTAGCGATAGGACTAGGGGGAATGGAGCAAAGCTAGAAATGGGTAGATTCAGATGGGGAATTAGGAAGTAGTTCTTCAGCATGAGAGTGGTGAGACCCTGAAACAGGTTGCCCAGGCAAGTGGTGGAAGCCTCATCCCTGGAGGTGTTTAAGGCCAACCTGGATGATGCTCTAGACAGCCTGGTCTAGTGTAAGGTGTCCTTGCCCATGGCAGGGGGGTTGGATCTAGGTGATCCTTGTGATCCCTTCCAACTGATTCTATGATTCCGTGTGTGTCCTTGTAGACCCACAGGATGAGGTCATCAGTTGCAATTATTATGTGTTCCAATCTGTTGTTGTGGGTTTTTTAAAATATGTCTATCCCAAACAAATACCTTTCTCAGAAGAGAACTGTTAAACAATGACATCCTTCTGCTCTGTAGGTTGATAGATTTTTCACTCAGAAAAAGCAAGTACTATGTGTTTTAAACTGAGAAGAGGGCGAAGTGACTGCCTGGTAATAGAATTCTGCACTGTTCCCATAATAGGAAGAGAGTAATGGTGCTGGGAGTGGGTGCTTCTAGAAGGCTTTGGCTTCTTCCAGCTCCAGAAAGCCAAGTATTGCAGAAAGGAAAAAAAAAAAGAAACAAAACAATAAAGACCAGATAACATGTAGCAGTATCTGAAACTCCAAGAGCCATAGGAATCTCAGGGAGTGCCTGTGTTCAGTAGCCTCTATCAGAACTCTTCTGGAAGGGGATCTCCCCAGGGAATGCTGTTATCAGGCTGAGAGGGTTGGGATTGTTCAGCCTGGGTAAGAGAAGGCTGCAAGGACATCTTATAGCAGCCTTTGAGGCTCTGAAGGGGGCCTACAAGAAAGGTGGGGAGGGACTATTTGCAAGGGCGTGAAGCAACAGGACAGTGGGCAAAAAAATACTAGAGAAGGGTAGGTTTAGATTGGACATTAGGAAGAACGTAAATCCTCTTTACTATGAGGATGGTGGAATGCTGCAACAGGCTGCCTAGGGAGGTAGTGGAGATACCATCCCCAAAGACATTCAAGGTCAGCTTGATGGGGACCTGAACAACCTGACCTAGTTGGTGATGTCCCTGCTTTTTGCAAGGGTGTTGGACTAAATGAACTTTAAAGGCCCCTTCCAACTCAATGCATTCTATGATTTTAACATCTGAATTAGCTACTTCTCATCTGAAGGAGCTCCCACCTTTGTGGACAGCATAATGTAGTTTAAGAGAGGGAGGAAGCAATAGGGTGCTTCTAGGATGAATACTTGGCCAATATTCATCAAGCTCTTCCATTTACAGCTGGCAGCCGTTCACACATGGGCAAGGGCACAGGAGAAACACTGTTGTGACTTTGTGTTACCATAACCAGCTTTTCTGCTATCAGTTAATTGAAAAATAAGCCAGAGCTGGTAGTCAGTCCTTCCTCTTAAGTCTCTGAGACTGCCCTTCTGCAGCCAAACACAACTCTCCTGGACAGCTGTCGTCCGCCGTTCACTTCAGAGTGTATCCTCATTGCTGTCAAATGTTGGATTGCTATGGCCTCCCATATCTCCCTCTACTGATATTGCCACAGAATCAGAGAAGAAGGTTTCATTCAGAGGTGGCCAGGCTGAGTCCTGCTCTAAGACACACTGCAGTCTCTTGTAATGGCTCTTGGAGTGGTATCGGAAGGTCTTTTTCAGCAGCAGCCATAGGGGTCTGTTCTCGATGACAGCTTCCTGTAAGAGCAAGAGCAAAAGGAAGATACTGGAGGACCTGGACAGCATTTTTCTTCCCTCATCCACAAGATACACATGGGGCAAGTAGTGAAAACCCAAATGCCCTACCCTGTTGAGGTGGGTTGAAAATTATCCCCAACCTAAAATCACCAGGCTAGCTCAGAAGTCTTGGTAGCGAATGAAGCTACGTATTTACAGCAAGCTAAAATCTGAAAGCACGTAACGCAACCCATATGTGCAAAATATATTTACATATCTTCACAACTGATAAATAACACAGAAATCCTCCCTGGGCAAAGCCCAGAAGGGGCCAACCGTCACCTTTATCTACTCTGCCAAGGTTAGTGGAAAAGGCAGTCAGGGTGGAGGAGCAAAGAATGAGAGCGAGAAGCAGGAGGCAGAGAGGTGAAGGGAAAGAAATTGTTTATGCAGCAGACTTTATCCTAAACAGATACAGCCTTATCTTACTGTTGTTCTTCCGCATTCAATACAATTCTTCATTTAAATTTTCAAACAAAGCTAGAGTGTTAACACTAAAGCTACCACCTCTATCCTGCTCATTCACATCTCTTACTCAGTGCTTTGCCGACTGCTTCTCATACCAGCTCCACAAGAGCTCTCCACCAGAAAACTGGGATCAGCTGCTCCTGACAGTCTTCAGGATCTGAATAGGAAATGCCAAAGACTGCCTATATTTCTCTAGCCTGGGGCAGGGTCTGGCATATCTCGCTCCACAGAGGAAAGAAGAGGTGGTTGGGCTTTGCATTCCCCTGCACCAGATTGCTCGGACGTGGGGTTTTGTGAAAGGAGAATAAAGGCAAAGTAGTGGCAATATTCTGTTTTACTGGATATTCCCAAGCTGGGCTGAGGAGGAGGGAGAAAAAGTGAGACCTGATCCTTTCATCTCTCCAGTTAGTGCTGACAAGTGAATTCAGTGAAGCATGCTCACCTCAACAAGGAAGGACACGGCAAGTGTGACTGCAAGCATTATCACCATGGAGATCCGCCACGTGGTGGGGGTGCAAACGAGCTGGAGAAAAAAAAGCAGGAGGAACTGTTCAGCATCATGGGTGTGCACTAGACTGTGCTGGGAGCTTGTGCCACAGAATCGTTTTGGTTGGAAAAGACCCTTAAGACCATCAAAGCCAATCACAGAAGTGACACTGCCAGCTCCACCACTCAAACACGTCCCTAAGCAGCACGGCTTTGTGTCTGGTAAATACCTCCACGGATGCTGCATCCACCACTTCCCTGGGCAGCCTGTTCCAGTGCTTGGCAACCCTTTCAGTGAAGAATTTTTTTTCCTAATAAATCTAAACCTCTAAACTTGAGGCCATTTCCTCTTGTTCTGTCATTTGTTACTTAGGATGAGAGACTCCCACTTCACTACACCCTCCTTTCAGGTAGTCATAAAGAGCAATTAGGTCTCCCCTCAGCTTCCTTTTCCACAACAACCCCAGGACCCTCAGCTGCTCCTCATAGGATTTGTTCTGTAGACCTTTCACCAGCTTCACGTCGTCACAAGCTGGAATCCCACACTGCCTGGTGAGCCAATATTGCTACTTGTCTTGAGTAATTATTGATGAAGATGCTTTAAAACTTAAGATGCAGCAGAGAAACCCATGCCCCAGAACGGCGACAGGAAACCCAAATGCCTCCTTTCTTTCTAAATACAAGAAATGGTTCAAAGACTGAGTGTTTCAGCTCCAGATGAGCCCCAGTTTCCCACAGCTGGCAGCACTGGCTTCCCTGCTGTAGCTCTACTTCCTCCAGAGATGCAGCTCAGATCCAAAATTTGGGTCAGCAGTTTCTCCAGGACTAGGCTATTGCAGAGTTTCTTATTGCCATTTCCTCTTTTTTTTTTTTTTTCTCCACTCAGCAAATCCAGACAGCTTGGGAGTTTTGCAGCGCTCCCAAAGGCGTTTTAATGCCCCTCGTAGCTGCAGTGCTGACAATGTCCTGTGTCATCAGAGTCCACAGCGGGACCGAGACTGGCTTTAAAGTGCCATCTCGTGGCCGATTCTTCAACTGGCTCTGCCAGAGTCGCAGTGAGGCAGCTTTAGCTAGGTTGCTTGGCATTCAAAATCCAGGGCCGTTCTCCTTCCCTGTCTTTCTCTTTCCATGTTTCATTACTTCCATTCCTAAATCCATCACGCAGACACACATCACTGGAAGCTGCATCATGTTTAGTGCTTGATATTCGAAGCCACCACCCTTTGTCACTCTGATTGCAAATGTCTTGAAGAAATAGCTGTGTGCTGCTTTTGTTCTGCTCCTGTGACTCCTGCTAGGAGGCTGTGAGAGTTACAGTGAAGGAGGTTAACATCTCCCAGCCTCAACATACCAATTGCCAGGTCTATTGATAACCCTGCCCTGCACGCAAGGTAGATCTTAACCTTTCATTGTGTTTGCACAGGGCAACTCCTGTATTGCATTCTGCCAGACTAAACAGACCAAGCCCTGTTGGTATTTATTAGTCAAGGATCCAGATAGATCTTCTATTGTCATGACAGTTCCAGCAGTCTTTCTCTACAATTGTTCTCAATGCCAATAGAACCATAGAAGTGTCAGGGCTGGAAGAGACCTCAAGGAATGATCCAACTCCTCACACTAGATCAGGTTGTTCAGAGCCACAACCAGCCTGGCCTTAAACACCTCCAGGGATGAGGCTTCCACCACCTCCCTGGGCAACTCATTCCAGGGTCTCACCACTCTCATGCTGAAGAACTACTTCCTAATACCCAATCTGAATCTACCAATTTCTAGCTTTGCTCCATTCCCCCTAGTCCTATCGCTACCTGACATCCTAAAAAGCCCTCTCCCCAGCTTTCTTCTAGGTCCCCTTAAGACCCTAAAGGCCACAATGAGGTCACCTTGGAGCCTTCTCCTTGTAGTGTGCATGCTGTACTAGAGCAGATGCTGCACAGCTGGGCTGCTGCCTGGCATCAGGCCCTGCTTTATCAGTGCCAAAAGCAGCAGCCATCAAAGGGCTTACTACCCCCAAGGGCCTAGGGCCTGTATTAAAATATTAAAAGTCAGGTAAGAGGCTAGATCCCAGAAGGATTTTATTGAAATCCATGGTATGGTCTTCAGCTGAAGCATCTGAGGTTTTGGCTCATGCTGCACACCACCTGCTGTTCATCACATCCTATCCCTCGCCTGTTAAACTTTGATGGTGACTTTCAGTCACTCTGCTGTGCTGTTCTGCAACAGCACTGCACATTTCTGCAAGCTTCACCTACTGGAGAAAAACAGTTTCTACCAGCACATATTGTCTTAGCCCTCTGATGTTAAGCTGCCCATGGTGAACAACTTCTTCCTAACCTCTAGTCTGAAACTACCCATTTCTAGCTGTGCTCCATTCCCCCCCAGTCCTATCACCACCTGACATCCTAAAAAGTCCCTCCTCAGCTTTTCTGTAGGCCTCCTTCAGAAACTGAAGGCCACAATAAGGTCTTCCTGGAGCCTTCTCTTCTCCAGACTGTTGCTTTGAGAAACTGTGGGCTATCTGAAACTCATAGCAGGAGCCTGAAAACACTGGGAAGTGAGAGCTGCTGTGAGTGCTGGCAGTTGTTCTTTGCAAGAGAACCTTTGTATGGAGTAGCACAGCCTGAGAAACACAACTGCATGGGGCTTTGTTTTGAACTAGCAGGGCTTAGCCCCTTTCTTCTCCTGGCTTCACAACTGTAACGTCACCATCACAGCAAGTATGATACGTTCAGTGATGTCACTATCAGTTGCATGGACAATGCACTGAAACAATCAAGCATACATGTATGGTAGCCCAAGTGCCAGAACAAATGGATCTTTGTTTGAAACTGCCATATTTCCAAAAAGTTCTTCAATCAAGAATTACACAGGCTGGAGAGCTGGAGAATTCTAATGGAGTCGAACAGGGGCAACTAAAGAGTCATGCACCTGGGAGAACAAGCCCATGGACCAGTATAGGCTGGGGACTGACCTGTTAGACAGCAGTAAAGGGGAGAGGGACCTGGGGATCCTAGTGGATGGAAGGTGTGCTCTGGTGGCCAAGAAGGCCAATGCCATTCTGGGCTGTATTAGAAGGGCTGTGGTAACTAGGTCGAGAGAGGTTCTCCTGCCCCTCTACTCTGCCCTGCCGAAGCCACATCGGGAGTATTGTGTCCAGTTCTGGGCCCCTTCAGTTCAAGAAGGACGTCCGGGTCCCCTCAGGGCTTGGGAGATTTCAGCACAGAGCCACTGAGGTAGCTGGGGAACTTTAGCTTGGAGAGGGGGAAACTGAGGAGTGACCACATTAATATTTTTTAAGACGTAACAGGTGAGTACCAAGAGGACAGAGCCAGGCTCTGTTCAGCGATGCCCAATGACAGGACAAGGGGCAGTGGGTGGAAGTTGAGGCATAGGAAGTTCCATGGAAACATAAGGAGGAGTTTTTTTCCCTGTGAGGGTGACAGAACACTAGAACAGCCTGTCCAGGGAGGTTGCGGAGCCTCCCTCTCTGGAGACATTCTAGACCTGCCTGGACATGTTCCTGTGTGATCTGTTATAGGTGATCCTCCTCTAGCAGGGAGGCTGGGCTGGATGAGCTTTCAAGGTCCATTCCAGCCCCTAATGTTCTGTGATTCTGTGATCCTATAATCTAAAATCCATCTCTTTAAGCCTGATTTGTCTTTCAAAGTGCCATTCATCCCTGCAAAAGTCTGAGCCTTTGGTTAAAAACAAACTCAGTGAATTTACAATGGGACTAGCATTAGGAAGAAAGCCCTCCCCTTGGACCAATACTCACATCCATCTTAGAGTAGAGACCATCAATATCAGCAAACAGCAAGAAGAGGCAAACACCCAGCTGCACTGTGAGCACCAGCATGAACACATCTGAAGGGGGCAAGAACAGGCACATAAAAGTACAGATTTAAGAGCAACCTCAGCTCTCTGCCTTTACTACAGAAGAATGCAATCATTTTCTGTGTCAAACAGTTAAAAAACCCAAACAACAAAGTTTTTCAGGATGGAACTTCCAGCCAAGGGAAATTATTAAAAAAAACTCCCCAGCTTTACTTGGTCAAGCAGATACATCTGAGGCTGGGACAAGACCTGTAGCCACAGATTTAAAATGCTAAGAAAGTATTCTGAAGATTTGGTCTGACTTCTCAGACCTGTAAGGAGCCTTAGAGCCTACCAGTGAGTCTCACCCTGAGCTCAGTGTCTTCTGTCATGCAGAAAAACGTCCAGGATGAGTTTTGATCTTATCAGTATGATTAGGAACTCTGCCCTCAGTTTCAGTAATACTAACACTCTGCTTTTGATCAGGATCTAGAGAGTGCAATTAATGGAAAATGCCCTCCCCATCTGCAGGCAAACATTTCAACGATGAGTAAATTCATGTTCTCATCTACTAGCATACACCAAACTTCACTCTCCAGCCACGCTGGTTTGGCTTGCTTCTGGGAGACTGATGACCCTCTCTCCTGTTATCTGGGAGGAATCGCTCTTCCCCTATTATTATAACTAAACAGCAAAGCCATGAAACCTGCAGCATTAATTTAACTCTTCAGCAAAAGAAGAAATGAACAGAGCACTGCCTGAGAGACAGCTGCAGGGTTTGTCCTACAGAGAGAAAGAAAAGCTCTCTTATGCCTCTCCTGCCACTTCCAGAACTGCCACAATCACACATGCTCATTTTCCATCCACATGACAAGCCTTTCAGAGGCAGAACGGACCTAACAGCCTTCACTATAGCTCCTTCAATTCATTGCCTCCTCTGATGCTTCCTCTTTAAAGAAGTTACTGTACAGAGAATTAGTAAATGTTAAACATCTGTGGTTTTGGAATAGGAAAAAGAACCTCTGCAAGCGTGCAGATTTCAACTCATTTTGTTCTGAGGTGGGTGCAAAGGAGTGCACTGCAAATGAGTTCTCTCAAATAAGATGAGACCATCTAATTCTGGCTCTTCTTGATGTGTGTTTTTCAGGCTGCCTTAAGTAACATGCTGCTTCTTTCAGCCAACACCATCTTTCTGCTACTCCTTGAAGGCTTTTACCAAACTCCACTTGTCTGCTTTGGAAATCCAAATGTCAGGCCAAGTTCTATCAGTACAAAAACTCAAAATGTGGGCCCAGCTCAGAGAGTAGGATGCCACTGTTACTCAAACTTGTAAGAAGGTAGCTTTTAGACATTTTGAATTTTAATACTGGGCTCTTTTTTTTTCTTTCTTTTTTTTTTTTCTTTTTCCTGACATCACTTTAGTCAAGTTTTCATTTTTCCCTAGCAAATCCACCATCTGAGGTGACTTACTCACAGATCCCTCCCTTTCACCCCATACTTAACAGTTGGTGTAGATGGGTTGCCTGAAAGGCTTTCCTTTGGAAAACACTAGTGCTACAATGAGGCAGTTGATGGTACTCAGCAGCCACACTGTGGTGTTCTCGTAGCTCTTGTAGCCATTGTCCATTTGCCCAGGGGCTCCCTCACTCATCCCATGGAGCCCCAGGCTGGAAATAGAGGAGGAATTCTTCGTGTGGTTGTTCGTTGAGAGGCAGGCACTGGAAAAGAGTGACACACTGGTCACTGAGTGATCACTGTCCTGGCTGTTTCTCCCACCTTCCACTACCTCTATCAGGAATCCTCTCCCACAGCCATGATTTCCTCCTGCTATCACAAGGATGTAGGTTATTACCAGTCCTCAAATCCTCAGTCTCACCCGGTGGGTTGAGCTTGCTGAACCTGCTGGGGCCTGTGCTCAAACATAACCTGATATTCTCTAGAAACAAATACTCCTCTTTGTGCTCAGTAGAAGCATTCTTACCACATGCACTCTGCTGCATAGCAGACTTGCTGGAGAGCTTAGGGACCTGCAAACAGCACTGGTTAATGGGGAAGCACAGGAGCTGCCTGCAGTTGCTGATCAAGCCTGTTAGTTAAGCTGATCGTGTTCAGCCCTGCATCACCCAGAGTCCCAAGAAGGAGACCTACCTGTGTATATCGTCCTTGGCATACCAAGGCTGCTCCTGGACCACAACAAACCCGAAGATCTGCATGCAGAGGCTGAAGAGGATGTTAAGTACAACAGAAAGCAGCAGCGGGGGTGAGATGAGCTGGCTAGCAGGTCTGTAGGGAACCAGCTTTGGATAGGCACCTGTGAAACTCACTGAAGCATGCACAGACCTTTACTACTGGTGTGTTCAAAACACCAGCAGTGACGCTGCAGATTAGTGGCTGTTATCAATGGGCAGCACTTTCACAGTGTATAACGTCCTTAACAACACATATAAAAATTCTATATCAAAAGCAAACACAGAGTAACTCCCTTACAAAATCTTACTGGCTACAGAAGAGGTTAATTAACAGCCTCTGACTACAGGGAGGCGTTTTTTGAAATTAGAATGTTGGATTTTTATTTTATTTGGCAACTGTCAGGTCCAAGGGAACGTGCTCAGGCTCTCCTGTTCTCTTTGCCACTTGCCAGCTGCGGTCTTTCCTGCTGCCCATGTTCTGTGTATCCTCCTGAACTGAGCACTGAGTGCATAATTAGTTGAGCTGGTACAGGACTGTGTTCACTGACTCAACAGGTTTTCCTCTGTTTTAAGGTTTGACAAAATTATCCAAACTCTGAATAAAAGATCTATAGGGAGAGCCTTGATGCAATGTCCCAAATGAGCAATTTACAGCAAGGCAGCTTTTGGCACTCAGTATTGCGAGGGCCTTGTAAGCTTTTCAGTTAAGGTCTTTTCCAGCTGTCTGTATTCCAGCAGGTGTAGCAGCCAGCTATGTGGCTTTGCTCTACACTTTTCATGCCCCTACCCTTCCTGCTTTTAAACCTCCCCCTGCATTCACTCTCTCTCAACGATCCCATCTTTCTTCTTCAGTACTGGTTTCCTCTGTTCTTGGCTTAGATCTTCCTGCTCTGTGCTGCCTGACATCCATCATCTCTTTGTTGTTTGTTTTCTTGTCTCTTGACTGACATACCTCCTGCCTACACAGCTTCAAATATCAGTTGGACTGCAGTCGATCCCTACACTTTTTCACTTGGGCATTAATCCTTAAGTATCTTCTTTATCTGACTTCCTAATTCAATAGGATAAAGCCTGAATAGACTTCCCATTGCTTTAGGTCTATTTTTACTCCTTTTTGAGATAATATCACAGTTATCAACAACCTACCTGCTCAGCAAATGCACCACTAAGAATTACCCATCTTATTCAGAGCTTTTCCTCAAAGGAGACATCTCCTTTTTCAATCCAAAGATTCTACACTCGATATGTAGCCTCTTTTCCCTTCCTTCCTTTCTGTATTTTATGCATTTCCAAGGAGGTAAAAAAATATTTGAGATCATTCTCTTATTAATACACAGGATGACCGAGGGGCTTACTTGTCACACCAATTACAGTGGTAATAGCCAGATCTTGGAATAAAAATTGGTAATTCCCAAAGGAGTTTAGTTGCTGAAAAGAGGAACACAAAGGGAAAAAAAA
>VWZI01000498.1:94080-118267 GCA_013396835.1 Psilopogon haemacephalus
AAAAAAAAAAAAGAAGAAGAAGAAACATAAATCAGACATTTACCATGGGCTTGTTTACATCTTCTCCAGAAAACTGTGTTATTTTCATGGAGATAATGCTCTGCTCTTTGTTCTCAACTGCCACTCAGCAGACAAGGGGAACCACACAACCATCACCCTGCCAATACTGCCCGGTGAATACTCATTTCGTGCTTTGTCTGGGCTAACCACACTTCCAGTTCACTCAATGCAATGAAAGGAAGGCTGTTGGAAGAGACACGCTTTCTGAATGCTGGGTGGCTTCTGAATGCCAAGCCCTCCCCTCTTTTTTGGGAAGAAGCCATGTAAAAGTGGTTTAAGGCACTCCAGAGGATTTTGCATACAGTAAAGTTAATTCACGTTTTAAATGCTGAACAAACTCCATATGCTTACACCAGATTCTCCCTTTTCACAGGCACATGCCCTCAGCAAAAAAAAAATAAAAAACCAAAAAACTGTGTAGTATCTCAGCCTTCATCTTACTCAGCTTGCATCTTGAGCCCACTGGCTGAAGTTGTCTCTAAGAACCTTCCCAGTTTTCAGCTGGGGCTACAGAGGGGCCATATGATCATGTGTGTTGGTTTGAGCTAATTGGAGAATTTGAGTGAGAAATTAGACTATTGGCTGAGAGAGAGTTAAACAACACAGTGTGTCACTTCATCAAGTTTCACTGAGACAGAGGAAAAAAAAATTGTTTTAAGAAATGTTCTAAAAACATCCAGATAAGCCAGTTGGCTTTGGGAGCCAGTCTGGCTTGAGTCTGTGCTGGCTCCAGCAGCTTTTTCCTTTGTCTCTTGGTCTTGCTGGCTGAATTCAGAGTAAAATCACTAAAACGACTAACTTCTTCTCCTATCATTAATCTCTCTGATCTTCAGCTTATCTGCAGCATCAAGAGGTGGTGAGATAAAGCTGGGGAAGGGGGGAAAGGTGGTAGGGGGGTTTGGTTACCCTCTTCTGGGGATTTTGGTCTCTGGGAGGGCTGTGGTGTGTGTATTACCTTTTTTACTGTATATTTCTGTAAATATCTGTTATATCTTGTAAATATTTGCTTGTATATTTGCATTGCTATAAACATAAAGCTTCATTTATTAACTCCCAGTGTTTTTTTCTGAGTTTTAGCCGGGGTTTAAAAAGGTGGTGGGGGGCAGGTCACTGCAAAACCCACTACATCATGCTACGGGAGTTTTCAGCTCAGATAAAGGTAAAGCTCCACACTCTGGTTTTAGGGTGACTTTGATGGCATGTTTCTCCCACAAAGGAGTCATAGCTGCTCCAGTTCTAGCCAACATGTTCCCAAGACATACCCAGTACAGCAGGAGAACGCCAAGGTACTGAATGGTGCTGTAGAGCGCCATGTACTTGAACATGCAGAAGGAAGTGACGAGGGCAGCACGGCCTTCCCTGTGTGGAGAAAGGACAGCAGTTAGCTGATGGGTCTGCTCCTCTTGTCCGCCCTCTCCAAACGCTGTTGAAATACAGGGCATGTGTCACAAATAGAGAAACCTCCGGCAAGAGCTCGCTGGGAGGTGAAATAAATTAAATCTCTACCGAATGAGGCAAAATATCCATTTGCAGAAATCTTGGCGCAAGCAAAAGTCATCCACATTCCTAAGACCACAACTGAGCCCGGTGAGTTTTCCTGCTGGCATTTTTATAGTGCAGGCAACAATTCCACGCGAGGGAAAACACACAAAGCCAAGCAGCTGCTCAGTCAGTCCAAGCTAACAAGCCCCCTCCTCCTGCGGTGGGCAGTTAGTAATCTACAAGGTTAACACACCCTCCTCGGTCATTCATCTGCCCCAGGAAGCAAAATATCTGGCATAAGAGGTGAATAGACCCTAACAGTACTGTCCATGCTGATTCATGGGCATTCAATTCAGATTTAGGGAGCATTGCTCGTTTTGCTCTTTCTTTTGCATTTGAAAGACTGTTAATGACACCAAGCTCACCTGTAGATGCCCTCCTCCTGTAGTTTTGGGGGAATTCATGAATGTTAAAGGAATGAAAGCCACGAAAATTAGGAAGGGAGTGCAACCTCCTCCTTATGAGGAAAGACTGAGGGAGCTGGGGCTCTTGAGCTTGGAGAGGAGGAGGCTGAGGGGTGACCTCATTCATCTTTATAAATATGTAAAAGTGAGTGCCAGTAGAATGAAGCCAGGCTCTGCTGGGTGATACCCAGTGACAGTACAAGGAGCAATGGGTGTAAATTGGGGCACAGGAAGTTCCATGGAAACATAAGAGTTTTTTTCCCCGTGAGGGTGACAGAAGAATGGAACAGGCTGCCAGGGTGGGGTTGTGAAGTCTTCTTCTCTGGAGATGTCCAAGACCTGCCTAGATGCATTTCTCTGTAATCTGGTATAGATGCTCCTGCTCTGGCAGGGGGGGTTGGGCTCTGCTACGAGGACAGGCTGAAAGGAGTTGGGGCTTTTCAGCCTGGAGAAGAGAAGGCTTTGGGGAGACCTTATAGCAGCCTACCAGTATCTGAGGGGGGCTACAGGAGGGCTGGGGAGGGACTGTTCACAAGGTCTTGTAATGACAGGATGAGGGGGAATGGGTTCATATTGGCAGAGGGGAGATTTGAACGGGATGTTAGGAAGAAATTCTTCACAGTGAGGGTGGTGAGGCACTGGCACAGGTTGCCCAGGGAGGTTGTGTCTGCTCCCTCCCTGGAGGTGTTCAAGGCCAGGCTGGATGAGGTCTTGAGCGACCTGGTCTAGTGGGAGGTGTCCCTGCCTATGGCACAGGGGGGTTGGAACTGGATGATCTTTGAGATCTCGTCCAACTTAAACCATTCTATGATTCTATATGAGCTTCTGAGGTCCCTTCCAACCCCTAACCTTCTGTGACTCTGAATTTCAAGTGGGAAGCCTTCACATGGCGATTTTACAAGGTTAAAAAGCATTTCTTCTTCTCTGCCTCTGTCCATTTTGCCCTGGCAGAAACACCCCACACTAATATTTGAGAGCAGTGGGAAGTGTCTCCTTTTTGAAAGAGGAAACAACCCCCCCAAGCTTACCTGATCAGCTCTGGCACACATGCTATGCTGGGGGTCCGGGAGGTGAACGGGGAAGCCACAGACGCCTCCTGCTCCGACAGCGATATCCCTGCGTGGGCCACTTTCAGAGCCTGAAAGTCACACTCTTCATCAGCACTCACACACCAGGAGGGCACAGCAACTGACATGCAAGCCCAGAAATGATGCCTTGTTCTGGGAATAGCAGGCACTTTAAGCTTGTGGGATGTCCTCCTGTGCTGGTTTGACCACCACTTAGAATATGGGATTTACGCCCGCCCAAGAGCTAAACCACCACACTGCTCAGGATTTGGAAGTCAAATGAAATTATTGTTTACAAAAGCAGGATAAATATATAGAAGGTAATACACATATACACATGCATATATACATATACAACCACACAATAGCCCAGGGACTCTCCTGGACACCACAGCCTGCAAGGGCCATGTTGCCTTACCTCCTGCTGCAATATAACCCAAACAATATAACCCTAAAACACTGAATATGAGCCAGCAGTGTGCCCAGGTGGCAAAGAAAGCCAGTGGCATCCTGGCTTGGATTAGAAATGCTGTGTCCAGCAGGAGTAGGAAGATGATTGTCCCCTTGTACCCTGCTTTAGTGAAGCCACAACCTTGAGCGTTGTGTTCAGTTTTGGGCACCTCAATACAAGAGGGATGTGGAGGTGCTGGAGCCAGTGCAGTGGAGGGGAAGGAAGCTGCTGAAGGGCCTGGAGAATAAATCTTATGAAGAGTGATTGAAGAAGCTGAGGCTGGTTAGTTTGACAAAGAGGAGGCTGAGGGGAAACCCCATCACTGTCTACTCCTATCTGAAAAGAAGTTGTGCAGAGAGTGGTGCTGGTCTCTTCTCACAGGTAATTAGTGATAGAACAAGAGGCAATGGCCTCAAGCTGCCACTGGCTAAGTTTAGACTGCACATTAGGAAACATTTTTTCCCAGCACGGGTGGCCAGACATTGGAATGGGCTGCCCAGGGGGGGTGGTGGAGTCACCAACCCTAGATGTGTTTAGAAGTCGTTTGCTGTGGTGCTTGGGGATATGGTTTAAGGGTGAACTCTGCAGAGTAGGGCTAATGGTTGGACTTGATGATCCTGGGAGTCTTTTCCAACTGGAATGTTTCTGTGATTCTGTGAATGGTCAGGCAAAGAAGCAGGCAGGACCAGAGGGAGGCACAGTGTGAAAAGTGAGCAAGCAAGAGAGCAAGAACACTCTGACTTCTCAGCTATAGAGAAAAAGAACAAGGCAATGGAATGGGACAAACCTGTCTCTTCTATTTCATTCATCTCCTTAAGGGTCCATCCTCCTGAACCCTCTCTAAATAACTCTCTGGAAAAACCTTGATTTACAATTTTCAATGAAGAGACTTAGTCTTACAATGGTGGAGCACCTGGGCCCTGTTGCAGTCTCCTCCCACTCCAGGTGTGGCCACTTTGCCCTCCCTGCCCACTCCCCTTTATAATCAGCCCCAGGAAAGGCAGAAGCTCCAAGTTTGCCCAACTGGGCAGAGGGATCCTCCTCCTGACATCACTGGTGAGTATCCATGATGCACACTGGGTGAATGGTGGTGGGATCTTAAAGGCTGGGGGGCCTGGTGGCCCCCCAGCCAGTTAGGAAGGGAATTACTGTTAATGATTACTCCAACATTGAATTTTTGGGGCTGGAAGGGATCTTGATGGTCTAGTTCCAAGTTCTGTTGATATTTTAAAAAGTTATTTGTTTAATGTAAAACTAGACTAGACTCTCTTTTCTTCTTTTCATTAAGTCCACTGATAAGTCTGTAGCCACATGGAGTTTTGTTTATTCAATGTATTTTGATTTAAACGATTGCCTATTCTGTTCCTGAGACTGCAGGAAAATGAGTAGCCATGTTCTTTGTACCACCTAAATGTGTAGCCTAGAATTCTTTCTCCAATAACTCAGTAAACAGATCCACCAACTATAAAAATATATTTTTTTTTTAAAAGAGACCCATTGCCTGGGTAGAGGATTTTGCTCTATGGAATCTTTAAACAGGGTAAGAAGGAGGACTCAGGTATCTGTGAACTGGTCAACCTCACTACTGTCCCTAGAAAGGTAATGGAGTGGCTTATTCTCAGCACTGTGCTTAGCCATATCAAGGACAAGGAGGTCATTGGGAGCAGTCAGCATGGTGATACAAAGGGAAAGTCATGGTTGACCAACCTGATAACCTTCTATGAGGGTGTAACCAGGTGGACAGCGGATGTGCTTTACCTTGATTTCAGTGATGTGTTTGGCACTGTCTCCCACAGCATCCTCATAGCTAAGCTGAGATTGTGTGGTCTGGGTGATGGAGTAGTGAGGTGGGTTGGGAATTGGTTAAAGGAAGGTAGTCAGAGTTGTGGTCAATGGGACAGTGTCTGGAGGCCTGTAACTAGTAGAGTTGGTCAGGGGTCAGTACTGGGACCAGTATTATTCAGTGTAGTCACTAATGACCTGGATGAGGGTATGAAGTGCACTGTCAGCAAGTTTGCTGATGACACCAAGCTGGGTGGAGTGTCTGACACACCAGAGGGTTGTGCTGCCATTCAGGGAGAGCTGGGCAGGGAGAAATTCAATGAAGTTCAACAAGGGCAAGTGTAGAATTGTGCACATGGGAAAGAACAACCTCAGGGATTAGCGTAGGTTGGGGATTGACTTGCTGCAGAGCAGTGAAGGGGAGAAGGACTTGGGAGTCCTGGTGGATGGAAAGATGACCATGAGCCAGCAGTGTGCTCTTGTGGCCAGGAAGGCCAATGCCATTCTGGGGTGTATTAGAAGGGCTGTGATTAGCAGGTTGAGGGAGGTTCTCCTTCCCCTCTAACTCTGCCCTGGTGAGGCTTCATCTGGAGTATTGTGGCCAGTTCTGGGCCCCCGCAGTTCAAGAGGGACATAGAACTGCTTGAGAGAGTCCATTGCAGAGCCACAAAGGTGATTAAGGAAGTTTAACATCTTCCTTATGAGGAGAGACTGAGGGAGCTGCAGCTGTGCTGCTTGGGAGAGGAGGAGGCTGAGGTGTGACCTCATTAATGTTTATAAATGTGTAAAGGTGAGTGGCAGGAGGATAGAGCCAGATTCTGCTGGGTGATACCCAGTGACAGGATAAGGCATAGGAGTTTCCATGTGAATCTGAGGAAGAATTTTTTTACTACAAGGGTGACAGAAGGCTGGAACAGGCTGCCCAAGGGGATTGTGGAGTCTCCCTCTCTGGAGATAATAAAGAACTATCTGGATGTATTCCTGTGTGGTCTGCTCTAGGTGTTCCTGCTCTGGCAAGGGGGCTGGACCAGATGATCTTTTGAGGTCACTTTCTACCCCCTGACATTCCATGAAACATTTTTTTTCCCCCCCTGATTTATCCTGTGCTTTGAGCATTCCTGCATCCTTAGAATCACAAGGGGTTTATTTTATTGTATGGACCCCTCCTTTTTAGAGAACAAAATAAGATGCAACACTTTATTGCACTTTTTAAATCTGCATTTTCAAAAACCTTGTAGGGCTACAGCTGTTTCCCATGGAAGCTCCTCCTCATCCTAGTCTTCTCAGCTCCCAAACATATAATATGTTGACAGAAATCTCAGTGGAGGATCCAGAGAATCCTCTGAGAGTTTTTGTGAAGGAATCAATCCTTGAGATCAAACTGCAGCAATCTCTCCCTGAAGCAGCTCTTCCATGGTAGGAAGCAGTGCGTGGTCTGAGGGACCAGGACTGAATCAGTACTGGTGTCAGTCATAGAACCATAGAATGGTTTAGGTTGGAAGGGACCTCAAAGATCATCTAGTTCCACTAGATGGTCACCTCCCACTAGAATAGGTAGCTCAGGGCCTCATCCAGCCTGGCCTTGAATGCCTTCAGGGAGGGAGCAGCCACAACCTCCCTGGGCAAACCCATTACAGAGTCCAGCTGCTCTGTGAATAAGCATAGCACTCTCACCTCCAACGTGTCCTCAGTTTGGGGTATTCTACTAGCATTGCATTAATTTTTCACTTTCTCTATAAATACGTTGTGAAGAATTTTCACTTACCCCACAATCATTTGCTCCATCTCCACACATGCCCACAAAGTAACTGAAAAATAGAGTGACCTACAGTTCAGTTCTGCAGAAACCAAAACTATAAAAGGAGGGACTCAGAGTCTACTCCATGCAAGTCATTGACACAACTCATGCAAGCCCTTCTGAGGGGTTGAAATACTGAAATACAAGCCCAGGGTTATGGACTGTGTATGAGCTTTGGGCTTGCAACTGAAAGGTGCATAGAGCAGAGAGTTTCTGCTGTAAGGGTCTGAAGAATATATTACACTGAGGTTTATTTTTGTTCTCTACAGCACACTGTCTTCCATCCTTGCTTGGTTTAAGGTCAATCATTACAGAGGGAATAGCTAAGTAGTGACAACCCCGATCATAAAGGAATGTCCATGGGCACTGGTACCTCATGTGCATTGGAATAGACATGAATGGGGGCTCTGCTTTGGGGTCCCATCCTGCCAGAATCTCCTGGGGCAGACATAGTGACAGAAGCAGCTGGAGTAGAAAGAGAAGAGGAACATGGTTTAACAGGATATTTGGAGTCCATTCCCCACCCTGAGACTGAAGTTACCCTGTGAAATCATGAGTCCTAAAAGTAAATCCTTGTTTCTGCAGCATCCAAGTAAAATCAGCCTAATGCTTCAGGAGCTGACTCACTTTGGTGTCTCTCACTGCTGGGGAAGTTCTCACTGGGAGGCCTTGGTGGTGGTCCAGGGAGGCCAGGCAATGGCTGGGGTGAACACAGCTGCTCACACCAGGCTGGAATCTGAAACAGCCTAATGGTTACCCTGTTCCAGGGCAAATCCCTAACTAGTTGAGATGAGGGTTAATGTCTTCAAAAGACTTGGGGAAACAGCTGAATTACAGGCAACAAGAATCTGGAACTCAAGAATATGTATCTGCCTCTGTGACTGTGAGCAGCAGGAGGCACACCAGTCTGGATTGCCCATCACTCTGAGTCAGCCACAGTGCAGTCAAAAGGCTGTTTGCATAGGAGAAGCTGCAGTGATGGGATATACTTCTGAAAATCCTGCCTAGACAGGTACCCCTACTTCAACCCAGAAAGAGAAGGAAGAATGAAGGATGATGAGAACAAATGAGACCCAGATTCATGGGACTATTAGGTTTTTGAGGGGTCACCAAACCAGCACATACTTCAGTGCCTTTTCTTCAGCAGGCTTTGGGGATTTAATTGCCAGGCTGTGCGTCTGTGGAATTTCAGGTTTTGCACATCCAGGAAATGGTATGTTAGTCTAAATCCAGCTCTTACTAGACTCTTTTCATGCCTGGAAATTGATCAAACACTTCCTCACTACTAGTGCTCATTATGAACTTACTCCAGCTTTTGAAACTCTTCTACAAGGCTGGATTTCTGACCAGGAGACATTCTAGCAAACACTGTTCCGTTCAACAGGAGCTGTAAGGAGGGAAAAAAAAAAAAATGTGACTGTTTTAAGCAGTTGAGGTAAGAGTTGCAGTAGTTCTAGTGAACAGAAACCACTCTAACTCCATATTTCCAAACACCTGATGCTGGACTTCCAAAGCAGGAAAGGCTGATGATCAAAGATAAGAGGAATCTTCTTTACTTACTACAAAAAAAACCCACAACAAGGATGAGAAGCCTGGCATGTCATTTGAATAGCCTGACAGAGAACCACTAGAAGAGAACTCATGAGACTGTCTTTTCCATCAAACAGAAAAGTGATGCTGAATCACATGCTATGTAACGTCACATTTTCTCCTGCTGTCCAAAACGTGGCAGTAGCAGAGCTGTGCCAGGACTAGAGATAAGGGCACACATTTTAAGCCATGTCCTTAACCCATAAGGCAGTGTGCTGGTTTGAACTAATTGGAGGATTTGAATGGGAAATTAGACTATAGGCTGAGAGAGGAAAACAGATGGTGCTACTTCACTCATAGCTCTACTGAGAAAGAAAGAAAAAAAAAATTAAGAGCTGTAACCAAAATATAGATAAGTCAGACTGCTTCAGAGCTCTCTGGGCTGTGGCTGCTCTTGCATGGCTCTTTCTCCCTGCCTTTTGTAGCTGAATCTGAATAATTCCACTAACTTCTTTCCTGCTGCTAATCCCCCTGGCTGATCTACCTCCACCCATCTGCTGCATGAAATAGATGGTGAGATAAGATTGGGGAAGGGGGGAAGGTAGTAGGGGTGGTTACCCCTCTTAGGGATTTTGATCTCTGGGAGGGCTGTGGTGTTTCTGTATTGCCTTTTCACTGTATATATCTGTAAATATCTGTTATACATTGTAAATATCTCCTTGTATATTGTGCAAAGCTGTAAATATGAAGCTTCCTTTATTGACTTCCAGCTGACTGCGTCCTAGCCTGGGTCACTTCAAAATGTGGTGGGGGCAGATAACTTCAAAACCACCACAGGCAGGGCTGTTCTTTTTGGGTGCATTAAAATAATCTAGCTTTTCAGATTCTTCTCTGGAAGTTAGTATCAGATTCATTGACCTTACAAATATTTCAGGGTTAGAACTGTTCCCAAAAGATGTCCTGGTTCAGATCTGTTCAGCTAATTATGCTGGGACAGTCTGTGTCTACTGATTAATAGAATCATGACTTAGGTTGGAAGAGACCTTAGAGGTCATCCAATCCAACCTCCCTGCTGTGGGCAGGGACACCTCTCAACTAGACAATTTTACTTAAATAATACAGATCTTACCTTTGGAAGTAAGTGACTGAAATGCTGTGTTACAATTTGGTAAGATTTTCCACTCATGACAAAATTATACTGGCCTGCTCCTGATGCCAGACTGACTCTTCTCTCAGTCTGGCTGTCGTCCTCCTATAGAACAAGACATGATGAGTGATGCTTCCAGACTCTCAAAAGCTGCCATGTGCACAAGCATTACTACAGACAAAGAAAAGGACATACCATGGTGAGGGCACATGTGAAGATGCTGGGAGGCTTTTTGTCTGGATTTGTAAAGGAATTTAGGCATATAACACCCACTTCACACTGAAATTAATGGCATTTCTTGTGTCTTAAAAGCTGGCACTCACCCTCGTCTCTTGAGGTGAAATACAGCAAAGTTGCTGCTCAGCCTGAGCTTTGATAGAAAGGAGTCTCTCAACAGCTCCTGCAGAGACTCCTGACCACCAGCTTGGCTCTAATGCTTCTGTGCTGGTTTGAACTAATTGGAGGATTTGAATGAGAAATTAGACTATAGGCTGAGAAAGGAAAGCTCTGATGGTGTACTTCCCTCATAGCTTTACTGAGAAAGAAAATAAAAATTAAGAGCTGTAACCCAAACATAGGTAAGTCAGTATCACTTTGGGCTGTGGCTGTTCCTGCATGGCTCTCTTCTCCCTTTCTAGCTGGATCTGAATAATTCCACTAACTTCTTTCCTGCTGCTAATCCCCCTGGCCGATCTACCTTCCCCTATCTGCTGCATAAAACAGATGGTGAGATAAGATTGGGGTAGGAGGGAAGGTGGTAGGGGTGGTTGGTTACCCCTTTTAGGGATTTTGATCTCTGGGATGGGTGTGGTGTTTCTGTATTACCTTTTCACTGTATATATCTGTAAACATCTGTTATACATTGTAAATAACTGCTTCTATATTGTGCAAAGCTGTAAATATAAAGCTTCATTCATTAACTTCCAGCTGACTGAGTCCTAGCCTNNNNAGGGGGGGGGGGGGGGGGGGGCGGTGGCAGTGCAGATAACTGCCAAAGCACCACAGCTTCTCATACAAGGCTCAGCACCTTCAGTCATATTCTTCAGGATGAGAATAACTGGATTTTTCTCAGTTTCTTTGTGAAGGTGCTTAATGAAGTATTATTTCTTAGCGTAGCTAGCCTGGTTTGCTGGGTATGTGCAGTTTCTCCTCAACTCATTTGTGTTTTAACTCTGCAGGCTTTGGGAAGTGCCAACTCACTACCTGCTTGATGAGGGCTGGGTGGTTCTGTGCGTTTCCACAGATTAACTCCATAGCTATACCACCAAATTTACCTCACAGGGAAAAGAAACATGCTTTAAGCTGGCATCAGCTATGCACGGGGGGGTAGAGACAAATCTTTCTCATGCTTCTGAAGCAGAGCTGCTCTCAAACCTAGCTATGGAGTTAACAAAAACACGTTCACAAAATAACACACGAGGTAGGAAGGGAGCTCTATGGGAGCACATTTTTACAAAAATCCCTTCTTTGCAAACACTTTTCTATCACGTAACATCCTGACATGCAGACAACAGTAAATGACTGCTCTCTGTTATACCACCACAATCCCACTGTATTATTTAAAGCATTCAATTTTAGCTTGTTTTCTTCATGCTCAACACCTGCTGCTTATATGCTCACCATGCTTCTATGATCTTCGGATTTGTTTTCTTCCAGTGGTTTCCAGGTAATAGATGCTGAAAAAGACTCAGGTATTTTGCTGGCTTCCACAAGAATTACTCTGTCTGCTGGAGAAATCATCCCAGCACTTCTGGCAACGGTTACAGCTGTCTGCATGTTGTCACCTGGAAGAAAGTCAAGAGGAATGCATCTGAAAATGTATGTGATGAGGAACTGTCTATGGAGAAAGCATTAGCCTTCTTCTGAATTCCAAGTTTTCAAACACATCTGCAAGAATTGGTAAGATTTCTGTATCTGTGCCTAAGAAAGTTTTTGATAAAGTTCAAAACCCTGCAGATGGGCCCTGCAGTCTCAATTAAATGTTTTCAGCTGGAAATAAAATCTTTTCACTTTCTTCTGGAGGTGAAATATTTTCATTCAGCCTGAAGAAAATAAGAAGGGGTTCGCTGCGATGTTGCTGCTGATGTCACCGATTCTCATCAACTGGCTTTAGATAGCTCTAGTGTAGGGTGAGTGCTGAAAGGGGTGAAGGCCAAGAATACAAGATCTGTGTGGCTTTTGGAAAAATGCCCATGACAAAACTAGGGGTTATTCTATCCGAATCCAAACCTGATCTTCAGTGAGAAAAATGCAATAAGTAGGGATGGTAGGTGTGAGTTACCAGATGTCATAAGGTTCATTGACTGTCCTGGCACCCGTGCTCCATCTCTGCTCATTTATAACAGGATTTCATGAGTCCCTGTAAAGATGGGCTCATGCATAATATGCTTCTGTGCATATCATCTGATATCCTTACCAGGGAGAACAAATGCACCCACTAGAAACCATCAAGGGAACACAAAGGCTGTGATCTGTGGTGGAAGTGGGACAGATTAAGAGTTGGGTGTCTGACACAGTTTGATGAAGTTGTCAGGGGCTTAAGCCTGCGTGGTTGAGCTCATGTCATTATTGCAACAGAGATATTTGTTAGACTGTAGTTTTCTGAAAGATGCAACCCTCTGTGCCTTCCTACCAGTGGTGACAAAGCAGCAGACTCTTCACTCAAACACCATTGAACGCCCTGTATGGGCCAGTGGCTGCATAAGTAATTCACCCTTTGTAGATACCTGTGACCATAACGCTCCTGATGCGAGCAGCACCCAGCTCTTCCAGGACAGGCTTTGTCTCCCTCTTTAATCGATTCTCCAGTATCAGCAGTCCCAAGAATGTCAGATCAGATTCCACCTCTTCCCTAATGGTGAAGAGACAGGCAGATGTAATTCTTCTGTTTGCCTTTGTCCTGGCTTTGCAGTGAATCTGCTGATAGCCAGGTATAACTGCTAATCATCCCACCTAACTCAAAAGAATTAGTAGTTTGTTAGTTGTTAGCAGTCCTAGGCTGTGTCTCTTTTGTGGTTCTAAATGAACACTGCCAGGGCTTGCTTGCCACTGGCAGCAAGTGGTGCTGGTTTTGTATGGAGGATCTTCACTTCCCCCCCTCCCCCCTTTGGTTATTTTCTTCCCCTGTTCTGAAGAATGAGTTCAGCACACAGCCAGCTTCCAGCTCATGTTTGCCTAATTACCAAACCAAAAAGAGTCAGTTTTGAACTGTCTATTCCACATACCAACATGAAGCCTGGGGGATAAGTTAGGCTGGTTTCCATTCATGCAGCATCCTTAGCCAGCATGAAAAAGCACCTTGAACTTCCTGCAAGATTCACAAACTGTGCTGCTCTGATTTGGAAAGTTCATGCACACCAGTCCTTCTCATTCAGTGACTGTACAACAGACACACCTTAGTATGTGTGCTGGTCTAATGTGGGTCATCTGCTGCCTTTCTTGCATCAAGGAGCCAGGACAAAAGAAATCCCCCAACGCTCCCATCCAAGCAGGGTGGGAAAGCCTGGTAGGCTGAAAGCCTGGATAAATTTGCAAGGAAACTGGTAGAAATGATAGACTGAGGGAGAGGTGTACTAGACTACAGTGTGTGCTGGAGTTATGCCTCCTCTGGTGATCCAAAGTTAAGAAGCATGTCAGGATAGGCTGAGGGAGCTGGGAATGTTCAGCCTGGAGAATGCTGGTGGGGATCTTATAGCTGCCTTCCAATACCTGAAGAGAGCCTACAGGAAGGCTGCAGAGGGATGTTTCATAAGGGTGTGTGCTGGTTTGAGCTAATTGGAGAATCTGAGTGAGAAATTAGACTATTGGCTGAGAGAGGAAAACACAGCATGGCACTTCACCCCAGAGCTTTACTGAGAAAGAAAAAAAATAAATTTAAGTATTGTACCCAAAACATTAGATACCAGATGGTTTTTGACTGCTCTGGCTGCAGCTGTTCTCTGCATGGTCTCCTTTGTCTCTGCCTTGGTAGCTAATTCTCAGTAATTCTACTGACTACTTTCCTGCTACTAACTCCCCCTGGTCGATCTATCTCCGCTTATCTTCAGCATCAACAGGTGGTGAGATAAGACTGGGGAAGGGGGGAAAGGTGGCAGGGGGTGGTTGGTTACCCCTCTTGGGGATTTGGGTCTCTGGGAGGGCTGTGGTGTTCCTGTATTACCTTTTCATTGTATCTATCTGTAAATATCTGTTATACCTTGTAAATATTTGCTTGTATATTGTGCATTGCTGTAAATAAAAAGCTTCATTTATCAACTTCCAGTGTTTCTGAGTCCTAGCTGGGGTTTATATCAAAAGGTGAAGGGGGCAGGTAACTGCTTAAACCACCACAGGGTGTCTAGAGACAGGAGGAATGGTTTGAAGCTGAGGGAGAGCACAGTTAGACCGGATCTGAGGAAGGTGTTTTTCAGTATGAGGGTGGTGAGACTGAAATAGGCTGCCCAGGGAGGTTATGGATGCAGCCTCCCTGGAGGTGCTTAAAGCCATCCCTGCCCATGGACAGGGGTTTGGAATAGATGATGTCTAAGGTCCCTTCCAGCCTAAGCTATTCTGTGGTTCAGGGCCTGTGCTGTAAGGATGGTGTAGTGAAGTGCCCTGTACCCATTCTCAGACAGATCCATGTCCAGATTTAAATCAGATCCCCTCTGGCCTGAATTTAACAAGTCTCTGTACTACAGCCCTGTTCTTGGCAGGGGCGTTGTGGCAATTACAGCTGAAAGCTGCTGATAAGAAGCAGTCAAAGGCTTACCTCATCAGATCAGGAGGTTGCTTCCCTGCCTGTAGAGGCTTACATGCCAGTCCGATGACCCTAAAGCCCTCTGCTGTGTAGGACAGGAGCTTGCTTTCGAAGTTGGGTGGGACTGTTCAAAAGAGGCAGAGACAGATTGTAGGGCATTTCACAGCTTTTAAGTGAAAGGAAGCCTTTGAGCAGGGAGGGTTTCTGTCACAGAGGGCAGCTATACCAAGAGTCTACCAACAAGCCAAGGACGTCAAGTAAAGCTGATTAATTGAACTCGAAAAAGAAGAGTTTTGCCTTTGTCACTTTGCATTTAGGCCCCTAAACTGTTCTGCAAAGACTTACCCTTGTCTAGTATGTAATGAAGGAGCTGTGCTCTTCTAGATGCCTTCCAAAGACTTGGAGAAAAGAAAAAAGCTCTTTTTTTTTTTTTTTTTTTATTCTGAACCTGTAGACAATTTTTTTCCAAACATCTATTCTGGCAGAGATTGCACACCCTTGTACAAGGTTTGCCTCTTGCTTTTTATCTCTTAGCAGTCTTCCTTTGCTGAGAAGGGCTCTATGAGAACTTAGTCTGGGACAGAGTAACTTTTTGGAATGAGGCTTTACAAACTCTTCTGCTTATAAGTGTCATCTGCACCTTCCATTTCATTGCACCACCAAAAGCCACTCACACAAACGCGTTTCTAGGGAGCATTTATAAATGTTAGCTACCTGTTTCTGCTCGACATAATGTGCAGACCATCTCTGGAGCCCCTTTGGTGAAGATCTGTTGTTCCCCACCGATCTCCTGAGCAACGACAGACATTCTTTGCAAGGCTGAAGAAAATGGAAACTGGTGTAGAATGGTGATGCCTTCCACTGGAGCCTAGGAGAAGAGCAAGTGGGTTAGACACTCCAGCAAGGATTTAAAACTCGGGTGAAAGGATTTTTAGATCTGTCCTTTGGGCCATGGTAAGAAGTTAACCATGTGTAATGGCCTGATTTGTCACAGTGGGACAGAGAGGACTGCTATAAAAAAGAGGGGGTGAAATGTACACAGAAACACTTATTTTAAGCCATAAGGAAAGTCCACTGACAGTTTTAGCAGGCTATTAGATGCAGTTTACTAAAAGGAGCTCACTACTCCTGTTTCTTTAACAAGGCTGCCAGGTCTTACACTGGCCTTGCACAGGAAAAATCAATGCCTGAAAGCACTCCCTTAGTGTATATCACCAGTAAATGTCCAACATGAGCTATCAGACTCTACTGCATTCTCAAGTGCTTTTAGAGATCTTTAGAGACCACTCAGATGAGTTTAGAATGAGTCTTGAGCCCCCAAGACAGGCAAATTCCTGAGCTATGCAATCTGTCACCCAGCATCCCACTGCTTCTGGTGTGAGCAGTAAGGCTCCCCCAAGCATCTCTCTTTAATTAGAGAGCAAAGTAATCTCTCTGCAGGCAGGGTAGGAAAGATGAAGTCTGAAAGAGCTGTCTTGGACTAGGACAACTAAGCATGTGTTCTCTGAAAGGAAAACTCCTACACTGACAGTGTAGCTCCATCATGAATGTGAATTTTGCAAATAGCTTACACTGCTGGCTTTTGGCCCAGGTCTAACAACGGTGGCATGTGTGACTCCACCTTCCATCTTGTGTCCACTGGAATCATCTATCACCTGTGTATTGAAAACCAAAAAAATGTTCGTATCACAGCCAAAAGGAACCTCAAAGGAATCATTTAGATTCTTCTTTCCCTTGGAATAAGGCATCTGATTAATTTCTGAGGGGATGATCTATCTGATCTGGTGCTAAAAATCTCCTGTAACGGAAAACCTGCTGCCTCCCTTGGCAATCAGATCCACAGCTTCACTGAGATACTGGAGTTATCCTCACACAGCAAACAGATTATGCCCTCCCACTGACAATAAATCCTTTAGTCGTTACAGCCCCCCTAAATTCACAAATATCCTAGTATATAAGCTAGACCCAATGGGAAAACAATAAATGAGGATTTGTATGAATGTAGAAAGCAGCATCCTCTGCTCTCAAAGCACTCCACAAATCAGCTGGGGTCTTTTAATCATCACAACAGGATTGTGAGGAACAAAAGTATCTTATAGTGTTAAAGGGCATGCAGTGTTCCACAAGAATTATTTAACGGGATTATTTATATTTAATTTATTATTTTAGTAGGTGTCTGCCTGAGGCCCAGATGGCAAAGTGATCCCCACCCCTATCTGGGGTAAAACACCCTCTAACTCCTGTCATTTATTCCATGATATCTTGGATTAGAATAATTTATTCCTTGACATTTGTCTGGGTGACTTATTTTGCAGATACAAACCCAACAGGTGTTTAGTACAGATGTTGTTACCCACATTACCAACTAATCATAGAATGGGCTGGGCTGGGCTGGAAGATGCCTCTAGAGGTCATCTAGTCCAGCCCCCTGCAGTCAGCAGAGACATCCCCACTAGACCAGGTCAGGCCAGGTCTAACCCTGCCCTGAATCTCTTGTCTTGCATCAGCAATGTCTCAGGGTTATACCTCCCACCAGGCAATTATGTATGAATGGTTTTCTTCTTTTCCATCTCAATTTTTGCAGCCTTTTAGATTTCATAAATGTTCATTCCTTCCCCTCTACAGCTGACCAGAGAGTAAACAGCAGCACTGCTGGTAGGTATAGAGACAAAGACTGAAAGCAGAGTGCTTTAATGGGGGCATGGGATTTCAGATCTGAACTGGTAGAAATACCCTCACGTCAACAGAGTTCTGTCAAACATCAGTGATTTGTATAGCTCAAAGCTGGCAGAAGCCTTTTACATGTTCTGTAAAAGCATCCTCAATCTCTGTATAAATCACATTTGGGACTTCCTGTTACCTGGCAATAGCTACAGTCCATGCTGATACCCGTTGGACTTTATGTAATCCCCACTGCTTCAAATCAAACAAACAAAGGATCCAGACTACTCCAAGTTGAAAGCTCTAGGTGGAAACAAGGAACACTCCTCCAAAAAACCCAACCATGTTAAATCTCTTCTAGGTTTAACCTCTTTTTGGTATTTGTGGGAAGTGGCTGTCTGCATGGGAGGGCTCAAGACAAAACTGCCCACCACCGTTTGCATAAAACCAAAACCCATCTTTACCCAGTTGGTGGCCTCAAACATTTTCACATCCAGTGGGTCTCCTTGGATCTTGCCTTGGTAAGCAATCAGTGAATGACAAACCGTCATTGCTCTAAACATTGGCCCCCAAGGAAGGCTACGGTCCCCAGGGAAGATGTGAATGTCCTGGAAGCTAAGGAGAAAGAGAATGTAAAAATTATCATCAAGTAACACCAAACACGATCTGACTGCTAGGGCACTGTTGAAGTCCTATCCCATGGGAAGACCACAAGCAGGTTTCTGAAGACTTGTCCTCCCCATGCAGTTGTTGAAGGCTGGGGTACATATGCCAAGAGCAGGTGTATTCTGCATAGTTAAGGAGTCCATGAGGATGGACAGAGGAACAGATTATTTTAAAAAATATATAATTCCCCTGAGGCTTGTCCAAGGAGTCTTCAGCTGTGAGGCTGATAGATGCTTGAGTGTCTTTGTTCATGCTTCTGAAAATGTAAATGGCTAAAAATATGGGCACTGAAGGAACTGAGTGGCAGTCTTGTGGATAACAGTGGCATCCCATCCTGAAGAGTTGGGCCACCTGCAGCTTTGGGATCCAACCTAGTGTGTCTACTGCAGACTGCTCTGCCTGGCCATGCTGTGCCAAATGCTGACAGCAGTGGCTGCGGTTTCTCATGTGTGGTTGGGCTCCTGGCATGAGGCTTTGTTCAGAAGCTATAGAAATCATACTGGTAGTCTAAACACGAGGCACTTCAGACTGCTGTTTGATATTAATTGTCTTTCAGATTTTTTTTTTTTTTTTTNGCTACCCCACCAAATTTAAATGCCATTGGCGTGTCAAGGAGGCTTACCAGTTTCTTTCACAGGGCAGCAAGCCCCAAAGATCCAGGCCATCTTCTGTTAAGGTGCCAGTCTAAGTTAAAATGCACATTTAAATTAACTTCCCACACGAGAGTCCCAAGAGGAATTTAAAAAAACAAAACAAAACAAAACAAAAAAACAAACTTATTTTAAGAAGTTACTGTCCATAGAGTGCCAGCTAAGTGCAGAGCAAAGCCATTACCAGTCAGCTCTTAGGTTGCAATTCACAGCAGTGTGTGCTCAGACCACAGAAACGATGTTAAGTATGCAAGACTAGTCAGAGTGTTTCTAGGGTCCAATGGAAATGCATGACTAAACCCCACACTTTCCCACCCCTAGTATGGCTCCCATTATTAGTAAGAGAGTAACCACCATATAGCAGTTACTTTGTCAAAACAGATGAGGTTCAGCTGTCCGCACATGTTGATCCTCTGCGGACTGATGCAGAAGATGCCCTTTTTCTTCAGCCTCTTCTGTGTATAGATGATTCCTGTTGTCAAGGCAGCTGGCAGAGCTGGGGGGACAGCAATAGTGATAACATCCAAAGCCTTCTTCACCACTTCCCCTGTCTCCTCCTAGCACAAAACCAAAGGCAGTTACTAGCAAGAGGGCAGCAGGGGTACTACTTGGATTGTCTGAGTAGCCTTCTTCATCTTCCTCCACTAAATTTCGGGTGCTTCAGGCTGTGCTGTTTTCTGCCCGTGGTCCATTGCATATTCATCTCCCTAAGGCATTAATTGCTTTGACATAGCCAAAAGCTTTAAGGCTACACCACTGCTAAGAGCAGTTTTCAGGCCTTCCTTCATACTCCATGCCAAAAAAAAGCTGCCAGGCACAGCTCACAGTCTCCTCTAAGGCACATGAGTTTCAACAAGCCAGCTAGGTTACTGCACCCTTAGTCAAACCCAGTTTCCCATGACACAGTACACAAGAATCTGCCGTTTCTGTGGGCATTCATCCAACTGCCTACAGGCATAGCTCTGGACTCCATGTTAGGGTGACAGGTGAGACATATGGGGATGGTGCTACAAAGGAGGGCAGAACGCATCAGCTAATTATTTCTTCTGCCTTTATGTTCTAGGAATTCTGAAAGGAAACTGTGTTTATATTAAGGAAGAGATGTGGAAGTAAAAGTTCTGCTTCTAAAAGCAGTTTTTAGCTTGGGAGCTTAGAGATTGGTGTAAAAGTGACTGCCAGCATGCTGAAAATCAGCGCTGTTATTCTTGGCAGTTAACATCACTGATGAAGGACTCAATGCATTTCAAACTGGGGTCCCAGAACTGAGACACTGCAAACTAGAGCAAACTTGCAGTTCAAAAGGATAGACAAACCATCACAGAGCTCTGTTATTACTGCTTCTGAGATTGGGTCTTTCACCCTCAACCGTAGAACGGTATTGATTGGAAGGCACCTTCAAAGGTCATCCAGTCCAAACTCCCTGCAGTCTGTAGGGGCATCCTCAACTAGATAGGGTTGCCTAGAGCCCTGTTGATCTTCACTTTGAACATCTCTGGGAATGGGGCCTCAACCACCTTGCTGGGCAACCTGTTCCAGTGTTCCACCACCCTCATGGTAAAGAACCTGTTCCTAAAGTCCAATCTAAATCTACTCTTCTCTAGTTTGAAGCCATTGCATCTGATGTGCTAAGTTCTCATCATGTTCTCTTCTCTCTTCATTGATTTTGTTTCAGACCACTGAAGGCACCGGTTTGATAATATTTTGGGTCTATTTTATCTTAGAATGAAGCACATAGCTCTTTCAGATAAACACACTCACAGGAGAGAAAGCGTTTGGTAGATCCTGTGACTGAATCTTACACCAGTCTGAAAAGACAGTTTCAGCTCCTGTGGTAACATCAGCATGTATTTTTACATATTACAAGGGGGAATATTAATAAATAAAAAAAGAAAGGCAGGAAAGAAAGAAAAAAACCTGCAAAGCAGCCACTAGGATATGTTCTTAAACACACCATCTTTGATACCCAAAGGGGAATTAATCTTCTGCACCAGCTGATTGCAGCCTAAAGAAGATAAATTACCCAAAAGCTGAATTGAAATATCAGCTTTGCAACTCAGGAACTGAACTTTGCAGTGGCAGATAACTATCAAGGCATCCTTGAAGGTTTTTGAAGAAGTTCTAAAGCAATTCTGCCTTAAAAGGTTCAGACCTGTGGTTTACAGCGTGCAGCTATTCCCTACCCTAGCCTTGATGCATGAGAATGAGTGAACTGATTTTAAAATAGCTTCAGCAAAGCCCTCCAGAGATTGAGGGACTGAAATGGCAAGGAGCTAGGTGCACTAAGGGGCCTTAATTACCCTCACTAAGCTCACCTCCATCCTGCTGATAAGAGGTGCAGTTCTTGCACAGGATTTTCCAAGACCTTAGAACGAACTTACTGGGAATGGCAGGTTTCAGCCAGCACATTGGAGCTGAATGTATGACAGGTTGTGTACTGTCACAAACTCAATTACACTATAAAGTGGCCTCTTATACTAAGGCACAATCACAGAATCCTTCAGGTTGGAAAAGACCCCTAGGATCATCACGGCCGAGCATTGACCCTACTCTATGAAGTTGCTCCCTAAACCACATCTCTAAGCACCATATCCAAATGACCTTTACCCACATCCAGGGTTGGTGACTCCACTACCTCCCTGGGCAGCCTGTTCCAATGTCTGACCACTCTGTGAAATTTTTTTCCCTAATCTTCATCTAACCCTATCCTGTTGCAGTTTGAGGCTGTTTCCTCTATTCTATCACTAATTACCTGTGAGAAGAGCCCAGCACCAAGCTCTCCACAACATCCTTTCAGGTAATTGTAGAGAGCAATGAAGTCTCCCCTCAGCTTCCTCTGCTTCAAACTAACCAGCCCCAGATCCTTCAGTCTCTTTTCATAAGATTTATTCTCCAGGCCCTTCAGCAGCTTTGTTTCCCTCCTCTGCACTTGCTCCAGTACCTCAACATCCCTCTTGTATTGAGGCACCACTCAAAGAGAGTGACAAGAACTGTATTTTTATATACGAGGCCACTTGTGTAACAAGTCTCTTGAAACTGGGTTTGACCATTTCTCCTGCATTCAGTAACTCACCCCGTTAAGTGCAAAGACACAGACTGCATAGATCATCCCAATGGCTGCAAAAGCTATGAGACACATCAGGAACCACAAGGCATCTCTGTACAGCTTGAAGTTCATGGGCTTAGGGTAGAGAATGGACCTCACCAGGTCTCCTTTGGCTGTATTGAAGCCTAGAAAGGAAAAATTAAAAATGTTTCAAGGGCAAAATATTTCCAANGTGTACATAGAAAAAAGTTACTTTGTTTTAAGAAGTACTTTGTCAATGTCTCAGAAATAAGACAAAACTCTTCTTTCTAATTGTATATTAGTGGGTTTTATGCCAAACAAACAGAAGCAATGCAGGATATCACAGAAAGTCAGGGGCTGGAGGGGACCTCGAAAGATCATCCAGTCCAACCTCCCTACCAGAGCAGGATCACCTATGCAAGATCACACAGGAATGCATCCAGACAGGTCTTGAATACCTCCAGAGAGGTCTCCACCTGACTGTGGTGAATTTGGGATAATGCCCCTTTAACTTTCATGTGGTTGAGCACATTAAGTCAGATTGTTTCAGTAGGAATGGAAAAGTAAATCAAAGTGTTGACTGACCGGTTCGCAGCACCACAGCCTTCACTATTCCTCTGCCATTTGCCCTGGCCTGTATGACCTCTGTTCCACAGAAGAGGACATGTTTTTTGTAATCCTCTGCGCAGTGCTTTCTCCAGGGCATGAAGTTATCAGCGTGGGGTAAGCAGGTCTTTGTTACTGGAATGCTTTCCCCTAGGGAAGATTAGCTGAGGTTAGGAAAATTGCAGTACATCTTAAAATCTGACTTTCAAATAAGAACACAATCTGAACATCTATCTGGTAAGCTAAAGCTATTTACTAGAGAAACCTGTCTAAAAAAAAAAAAAAATGTCATTTCTTTCTTGTGACACCTTTGGAGCAAATAAGGGCTTGAAGCCTAGCAAGCAAACAGGCTCTACCAGAGCAAAGCTCTCCTTTCCCTCAGTGCAACAGCTTTCTGTAAGTCTGAGAACCAAAATCAGTCCAAGGGCTCTGAATCCTGGCTGTAGATATACAGATTTGAAAACACACCTCAGCTGGTGTGGCATGACTCCACTTGATGGCCACAAGTTGTTCACCTAGATTGAGCCCTCATGTGCAGGTCACTACCCTGTTCCTTTAAACAGATTAAATGTGATATTTCCTATTCCACTTTCCTAGTAAAAAGGAGAATGCTTAGCTGACAAATATCCTATTTATGTCAGAGCAGATGACAAGGTGGAGCAGAAGAAATGTTTTCTGACAGCCAAAGCTTTCCAAATGAAGGGGCTTTCTGGAGTTTCTTATTTACATGACTTTTCAGAACAGTGAGTTTCTGGTTGATTCAGATTAAGACCAAATTTAAAGACAAGCAGCAGAGCTACGAACATCTCCTGTACAAAATCTCCTGCTTTGGAGTGAACTCTCCCTCCAGGTATGTCCTTCACTGCTATGACATGAACTGGGCATCTGGAGGGCTAGAGAGATGCTCCTGCAGGTTGGAGATACTGCAACAAGCAGAGACAATACATTCAGAGTGACCTCTGTAGCCTGAGCAGACTGTGGGAACAGTTTTTATCTGCCTCTGCTGTTTCTTCTCCTCACTCTGCTGTCCACTCTTTCTAATCAGAAGATCCATTCCTAAATTCTGGACCCCAAAAAAAGGGAAAGAAAGGATGAACTGCTCATCCTGAAAACCTTCTTGTCTGTTTAGATAAGATGAGGCTAACTATAATTTAGTCTTCACTAGAGCAAGCATGCAAAAGTATCCCCTTCTAGGCTAGCTATGTACCATAGTAAGGGTCATACACGACAGCATCAGATGTCCTGTGTCACTGGCCGAAGCCACAGGGCTGTAATGATGCTTTGGTGGTAAGCCTGGGAAGGAGGAGCTGTACCTGTCAGCGTGCTTTCATTCACAGTGCACTGCCCACTGATCAGGATGGCATCACAAGGTAAAAGGGTTTTGCCCTCTTGCAAAATCATCGTATCGCCAGGAACGAGATGCTGCGATTCCAGCTCTTGGAGACCTGTAAGTGACATGTAATGCAAACTCTGCGCTTCATGGATTTACCTGATAAATGGATGGTTACTTTTAGAGTGGTTGATAAACAAAGGGACAAAAAGAGAGCCTAAGAATACAAAACCCAAGACTTGGAAAAGCCAAGGCATCAGTCTGAACTGCAGAATTCCTTCTTATGCCTCCACGAGCCCAATCAATGGTTATTCTTCTCTGCAGAGAAGAATGGATCTACATTTCTTGGTCTGATTACACCTTTTTGAATTGTGCTTTAAATACCATGACAAAGAGCGGACTTTGCATGGAGTAATTAGTTCGACTCAAAGGCTTTTAATGCCTACATAGTTGGTTGTATCAGTACTGTTTTAAGGAAAAAAAACCACATCATTTTTCTGCATTTTTTTTTGCTAAGGCTGCGCTCAAACATTTGCAAACATGATTGAGATACCACAACATACTTCTAGGTCAAGTTAACCCAATCTGCAGAAACTGAAAGCTGAAAGAAGGGGAAATTGCTCTGGAAGGAATCATAGAATGGTTTAGTTTAGAAGAGACCTCAAAGATTATCCAGTTCCAACCCCCTGCCATA
>VWZI01000499.1:0-18079 GCA_013396835.1 Psilopogon haemacephalus
TTCAAATACTAAGCTGTCTCACCAGAAAAGAGATTTGAGGAGCACAAATGAAGACTAAAGGAAAAGAAAAAGATTAAATCCTTGAAACACTGTACTAGTAAAGTATCACTAAGCTATCCACATGCATGGAAATGGGGCATCTGATTATTACTGAATACCTTTCTAGTAGTTTTTCTGTTATGGACTAGATATTTTGAATGCTGTTGAAAAAAACAATAACTTCCAGGAAATTACCTTGCAGAAATGCTACCTTTCTAATTCCACATGCTGCTTTATACACTTAGAAAACATCTCATAGGCTTTGTAATTGATGTCAAACATGTTATTTTTCAAAGATGTAGTAGTAAAACTGATAAATTTCATTGCAAAATGCAGATCATTTCAGTGTTTCAGCAAACATAAACTTTGGTCAGATTGTAAAGCTGCATATAGAGTTGCATGAGGACAGAATACAGTGGAAATAGTAAGAGGTGTGGCAGGAAGAAGGGAGCACTGAGGAAGCATTTGACTAGAATGACTGTACTTCATGAGTTAGGGGCATCACATTAAGTAAGTGGAAGATTCATAAGTAGAAAAAGCAGTAAGTTTTCACAGTGCATTGTTAAATTTATGTTTGCTACTGCAAGCAGTAAATATTATAATATACATATTCCTGAAAACAGATTTAAAAAACACATGGAAGAAAAATAATCCATCAAGGGCTACTAGACAAAGCTACATCACATTGGACACTGGGAGTTCCCATCACTCAAGTACAAAATATCACAGGTGAATTAAATATCACTGTCTACTCCTTTTTTTGGTCCCTAAACATCTTTTACTGGCACCATCAGGGACTAGGCATTGAACTAGTACGACCTTTGCTCTAACAGCTGTTCTTATATTCTGAGCCTGTGGAATCTTTCTCAGCGAGTTTCATAATAAATGTTTAAGCACCATATGGTAATTTTTTTTTTTTTTTAAACCAGAAACATAGAAACTTAGATAGTGTATCAATCACTGGTCACAAAAACCTGCCAAGTAAGTGACTGTCAGTGCCTTAGTTCTACTTTCAAGTGTCATCAATACCAACATAACCAGAGCTAGATGGGAGACATGGGTTACCAGAAACCTCAATTTCTAGGGGAAAGTGCTCCAGAAGGCTTTTCTCTGATGTCAGCAGCCATCACCTTGAACACTGGACAATATTGTACTTGCAGAGCAGTATTTTTAGAGTAGAGATCTGAAGTTACTTACATTTGAATGCAGAATAGCTGAGTCACCAAAGTACAAGTCTAGGACTTGCTCTCTTAGGAGTCCTCTGCCATTACAAACAAGATATGCAGGTGATCCATAACATTTAATTACTGGCAATGGATAAAATAATCTTGTGGAATTAAGAGATGCCCAGTGGGAAAAAAAAGTATCAAACACAAGAGAGGTCACTATAGACACTGTTGGAGGTGTTAAGAATTTAAGGATATTTTTTTAAAGAACAGTATTCTTAAGGGATGCACACACAGTTTCAAGCTCTGGGAATATATTCAGCACTTATGTAAAATTGGCCTGATCTTAAAAGGGATCTGTTGTCATTCTGCAACCTGTAAAAATCAGGGCATTTTAAAAACTCTGTATACTTGACAAGTTTATTGTGTGTGGGTGTGTGTGTATACCTGTGTTCACACACGCATATCTAACAAAGGCATCTGCAGGACTTAAAATGGAGGAAAGATTTTCTGATTCTGAAACAATTTGCACATATATACGTGTTCAAGCTGATCCAAAATCACCTAGGCTGCGGGTATTAGATAGCAAAAATATATATTATGTTTGTATGGGTTTACAGATGGAAAGCAGATGTGAAACACACATTTAGGATATGATAATCAGGTGCCTAGAACAAAAAAAAAAAAAAAGAAAAAGAACATCTGCAAGTACAGTCAAGAGGTCTTCACGTCCTTTACTCTTTTCAAATAACACAAAAACAACCAGCAAAAGAAGAGCTCTTCCTTACATTTTGATTGGTGCTTCTTTGCCCTGAATTTAATTGCTTGTACTACTGCCTAGGGGGTACCACATCCTCCCAGAAGTCAAATGTTATTTTTAGTGCAGAATGGAATGTAGCACATCAGAAGCTTTTTAACTACCTCAAGGCACTGGCTGTATAACAAAAAAATATCTATTTTAAAGTCTTTTTGGTATGTTTTAAAAGAGAAATATTATTTATTATTTTTTCCCTCTTTTAAAATCCTATGAGATATTTTAAACATGACTGAAGTACACATTTATTTTCAGAAGGATATGGTAAATACAAACGAAAAATAGCCTCTTCATTCTTTGCTAGGAGTTGAATTATATGTTTTCTACAAACTCCTTGCATGAGTCTGTGCACCCCCATCCTAGTTTTTAATCTGATGTCTGAAATCCTCTGACCTATAACTAAAAAAGTAATTGCTGTTGGCTTGAATGTTTAATATCTGCACTCCTACGAACTGTCTGTTCTATGCATAGAAGCATTAAGAACTTAATGTAACTTTGAATTTTGAACAACTTCTCCAGTAGAAATTGCATCCTGATGCTAAATTAATTTCTCCCAATGTTAAGCAATTAAACAAGACATCTAGCATAGTAAAACAGGTATCCTGGACTCCAGCCACGGGAAAGAATAAAATGGAGAGAAAGAGATCTGCAAAAGACAATTTAGAATACCTAAGGTATCACTCAGTCTCTAAAGAAAAGCATTCCTCTTTCTTGCTCAGAGAACTGATGGAACTGTATTGCTGAGGTCAGAAGTCAGAGCCAAGCCTTAAAGTCAGCTCCTGCAAGGTTTGTGTCAGTGAGTTTTAACTGGATCAGAGCTTTCACATTTAAATGAATAGCTGTAAGCTATTATAATCTAAAATTTGGTATGACATTTAATGATGGCTTTGTTATTAATATAAGCTTTTACAGGACTCACTCAATCTTTACTAGTATATATATCACCATGTTTTTGTAAAGATTACCCTACCATTAGTAGTTTAAAACAGAAATGAGTTTGTTTCTATAAAGAAACCTAAACATACAACCTTGAGAAGTTGCTAGAATATCTTGTCAAGTCATACAATCAGTACTATTTTAATATGCTGAGTTATTGGCACTGCCCAACTAGTGGCAGCATGAACTAATTTTAATATGCTGAGTTATTGGCACTGCCCAACTAGTGCAGCATAAACTCATTAACTAAGACCTATGTTTTGTTTACTGATTGCAAAGGATCAGTTCCCATAAATGAAAGTTTATGGAAGATGGCTATATGAAAGCAAAGTTCAATTTTCTCATATTATGCATCTTTTTCTCTGTGATATAATCAGCACAGTCTATGGACTTATGTAAAGGGAAAGGAGAAAACAGGAGGACCTCTTGAGCACTCACCACCCTTTAAAAAGTCTTATGAACATTGGAGTGATGCTTAGAGGTGTCAGTACAGCGTAGAACACAATATTGTACTGAAAGCTGTATCAACACACTGTAAACAGACCTCCTCTGTTCTCATGAGGGTAGAGTTTGAATTCACTGAGACAAGAATATTGGACTGGAAGAATTACTGTTCTTGTTTGCTAAGTATGGAAATGGTAGACTAGAATGTCAATCATCTTGAACTTGCTTTATGCTTTAAGGTATAGTAAGAGGCCTTGTATTGGATTTCTATGGCAGGGTTTTTGCTAGGGTCAAAGTTTAGGTCAGGGTGGCTTCTGTGAGAAGCTGCTACAAGTTTTCCTCATGTCTGCCAGAGACAATTCCAGATGGCTCCTAGGTGGACCTACTGTTGGACAAGCCTGAACACAACAAAGATCCAGCCAGGATGAACTCACCACAGCCCTCAACAGAAATAAGTTGGTTCTTAGTGATCTGCATAAATTAAAAACCAAAGCCAGGTATCACCATTTCCCCCTCAGATTTCAGAAGGATACAAAAAGTATTTTTGAAGTTCAGGTATGAAAAGGAATGGAAGAAGTGTCTGAAAATATTGAATATGGCCTATGAGTCACCCTTATTATTTGAAATCATGCAAGGGGTTACTTTTGCTCCATTGGGCAAGACATAGTGAGGACAGTCCCGTAAAATGGCAGTGGCAATGATGATGCAAGGGTGCCCTAGGACTATACCCAATGTAAAAAGTCAGTTGGCAACACAGATGACACATTTTAGTTACTAATTGATCATTACGTGACAGTTTTATTGAAACACTGTGACAACAGGAATGCATTATTGCTGCACTGTGATGGCACATGCCATTTATTGCCACAGCTGTGTAACATTCTTCTAGATTTTACACTTCCTTCTGTGGATTGAAAACTTTGTTTTGAAGTATATTCACTTCAGCTGCCCACAGGGGACTTTAACAGATTTGATTTCTGCACAAAGTGATACTGAGTGGAGATGATGATCATTATGTAGCTTGTACTGCAGTTCACCTCAGCTTTATATAACATCATTCTGTTGAATTTAATGTTGAAGACCCTGCCAACTTCACCTGCACCAGCAAGCTGGCCATACTATTTTGCAGTAACAGACATAACTGTTTTTCAGCTAGTGAGGTTCTTAATGGAAAACTTCATACCAGATACATATGTACGTGTGTACATACGTATGTAATAGCACAGATGAGGTCTGAGAGAATAGCATTATGCAAAGTAAAAATACATGTTATTAATTTTCAAGGTAACATTAACAAGACAAAGAAAACGTAGACATTATAAAGTGGAAAGTAGAAAGTAACAGCCATTGTGAATGACCATTTTAGCTTCTACCTGCTCCTACTTATGCTGAGCTTAGAAAGAGTCAGTGAAATCCCTAGACATGTGCATAAGAATATGAAATTTTAGTAATGTCTTAAGTTTAAAAAAAAGTATCTGTTGAAACTCTTACCATCTCCTGCAAATTACAACATTCAATAAGTTTCCACAAGTAGCATTCTACATTTAAAAAAAAATACTTAAATGTCAAGTCATTTCTCGAAGACAGACACATTTTGAAAGAAGAGAAAATGTAGTGTTAAATATAAATGAAAGTCACATTATGACAGTCATGGAGAAAACCTAGTAATAATTTGTTACAGTTCCTCCTGTGCAAGCTACAGCTTTAATAAATGAACTGGGAAAGTTCGGTCTCCTTGAACTGAACAAGAAAATATTTTTCTTCTCATAATTTAAAATAGAAACATATTCTAAGTTTTTTTTTTAATTAGAGGAAGAAAAACAAGAGAAAGAGGGACACCTTGAAGTGTAGTCCAGAACCACAGCTGAGATACAGTTTTACAGTGTGGAAAACTGCATTCTATGTATCTAACGGCGATGGAGAGACGGGACACTGATTGATACAAGCAAGGTGTCAGTCTATTGTGTGCAAAGCACCAGCTTATATATTCTAAAAATCAAAACTTTTACGTTGTGTCTACTAATGATTGGTTAGTGCCACTGTGCAAAGCAAGGGATTGGTTAGCAACACCTTATCGGGATGCAACTCCTTATTTGGACAAAGCTTACATTCCTTTTGCATGACACTGCCTAACTCCTAGAGAGTAGTTATCTCTAACAAAAACATCTGCCAAGTTTCTGTTCTTTGCCTCTTTTCAGACCTTCAGTGGTTATCTATCTGTGCCTTACCAGTAATTTTCCGTTAGTTCAGTTGCATTCTATACTCATGGCTTTCAACCCATCGAAGTCAAAATATCCCTGTGTGTCAGTCTCTCAGTACTCTGAGCAAAGTCTAAAAAAATAATTTCCTTACATATATCCCATCAAAATTTGGTGTCCCTTGCTTCTAAGGTGTCTTTAATCTAAGCCTATGATATCCTATCTAGGATGTAGTAAATGGATAAGACATGACACTGGAAAGCAGTTTTAGAGAAGCTTCCCAAAGACCTGTTGATATCACAAGAGATCAAAACTGACTGCTAGCATTAGCAGTTTTGTTTCCTAAGATTACTAGCAGCTTGTTTTGTCTCAGCTCATATAAATCTTTTAAGGAATCTAGAGGAAATTGGTATGTATCAGGAACTTAAAACATATAATGAAATCATAATGAAAGCATTAAATTTTCCTCTTCTGTTATCCATGTGACTATCCTGAAACAAAGGTATATATTTAACAAAAGCAGCATTCTGAAACAACAGGCTATTGAATAAACATTACCTTGTTCAATACAAATTGGTTGGGTTTTTTTGGGTAATGTTGATAAAAGTGCCAACTGCTTACAGCTTCAATGCTGCGTAAGTTCTGGTTTCAGAATAATTCAGGCTTTTGCACTTTGCAAGTCAAATCACAGACAGTTTGGAATACAGGTAGCTGTGTAACTGTGCTTTACTCTGAAACCTAAATTGTTTACCATTTGGTTTTCATAATAGGGAGAAAAGGAGGATGTATGACACTTCCAATACATTATTTTCTTTTTCCTACCATAGCACTTTTTAAAATGGTTTGCTTTCCAAAGACTTATTTTCCTCCCAACAGGAAAGTACTTTGCTTTTAGTAAGTCACGCATGACAGTGTGGCAAGCAGTTCACAGGCCACTGGCTAGCTGTCATGTGAACACGTCCTATGAGAAACCAGGGTTGCACGTGGGGAACAAAAAAGGCATGTAAAATGTATGTGCTTTCAGTTTAACTGAGATGAAAATAATTGACAAGAACTCTCTTACAGTGCATAACTGCATTTTCTCAATTCCCAAATCCACATTAAGGAAAAGTTTCAGGCATCCCATTTCAATTACCCTCATACCAGACAACCTAGATTTCCTTCTCCTACCAGAACCAAGATTAGGTAGAACTTCTTGACCTCACTAATGGACCTGTTCTGGTTTGAAGCTAATTGGAATATTTTAACGAGAAAAATTAGATTATAGGCTCTGAAAAGAAAACAATGACAATATGTCTACTTCACTAATAGGTTTGCTGAGATGTATAAAAACAAGGACACAAATATATATAAGACAATCTGTCAGTCAGCGTCTGTGTTTCTCCCTGGCTTCTATGTTTTGTGTAAGTCAACTAATCATTCTGCTTCTAACCTCCCTCACCAATCCTTCCAACTCACCTTGCACATAAGGCAGATTCTGGGATAAGAGAGAGGAATGGAAAAAAGGTGGAAGGGTGGTTGGGAGCCTCCTGGGGACTCTGATTCCTAGGAAGGGATGTTGTGTTTCTGTGCTACTTTTAACTTGCATATTTCTGTATATAGCTATAAATACTTGCAATGTATTGTAAATATCTGCTTGTATATTGTGCGAAGCTGTGAATATAAAGCTTCATTCCGTAACTTCCAGTTGGCTAATTCTAGTCTAGGTGAATTCACTGTGTGGGAGTTGGGGTAACTCCCAAACCATCACAGAGCTTGTGGGCTTTGTTTTGGCTGATAGTCTGATTTTGATATACCTTCTCTCAATGGACAGTTCAACTGATTAAATCACTTTGCTAGGCTTTATCTCCATGAAGCTCTCACAGGAGTTTAATTACACAGATTTCTTGACCAAAACAAAGATGAAGGATCAATGCAAAAACATTTATTCTTAGAAATTCTCTGTAAAAAGTTAAAGAAAATTAAGTAGGATACTTAGTTCAGGTTGATTTCTTAATTTGTTTTGCAGACATAATATACAAAGACGGCACCAGAGAGTGTCTAGTAGAAGTCACAAAAATAGTATGTATTTTCACTGGCTAGAAAAGCAACGATTTATTTCAGTTTTAAAGGAAAAGATAGTGTATATCTGAAGAGCAGAAGGTAATGAAACCAATTTTCATATCTTAGTGTCCAGAAACAGTTAAAAAAGAAAACAATTTGAGAAGGTATAAATAGACTGCTTCAGGAAATATCAAGAGGTTCATAGCAAAACCTTGGCCTTTTCTTTCTGTTAATCTGATTTCAATGGAGTGGCAACAAAATTACCCCAGACCTGAAAATGAGTTAAAATTTGCAGCCATCCCCAGCACTGCAAGTTGAAATATGCTACGTGAGAGACAGAAGGAAAAAAAAGAAGAAGATTAGATTGCAGACCTATCTTTTGTGTTTAGTTCTGGAAAAGAACAGTCTGGTTTGTCTTGAGATGGGGCTGTTCAGTTGTGAGAAGAGAAGGCTGAGACAGGACTTTATCGAGGTCTATAAATACCTGGGGCGTGGGTGTCAAGATGAAGACTTTTATGCCTTTGCTATGAAAGTCCTGTCAAGGTCACTAACATTTGATGAACTGCCTCTTTCCTTGTAAAGCTTCTAAACATTTCAAAACCTGACCCTGAACCACTGACATCAAGCTGAGCTGTTCAGTCATTAACCATTGTCAAAACCAAGAATCTATCTCAATGAACAAAACCAGTAAAGAAACTACCAGTATTTCCAAGATTCTTTGTTTATGAGAGTTTCTGATTTCAATGTGAAATAGTAAAAAGTGAGATTTAAAAAACAGAAAACTAACATGGTAAACATTATTTTTAAAAGCATAGAGGTAAAATAACATAATTCTAAATGCCTATTTAAATATATAAATATTAAAATATATATACATATATATACTCTATGTATAGACATATATATACTCTATGTATAGACATATATATATATATATATATATATCTGCAGCCTCCTGCATTTGCTTCTATGATACAGATTCAGTTGAAAAATATTTTTTATATTTCATGGGATGGAGCAGAAATGGAGGGAAAGGAGCATGTACATCTGACAAACAGCTCTACTTTTGACTGTGAAAATTTAATTCAATTAGAAGAAAAAATGTCCCGACTGCATACTCCTGTTTACTCCTCCAAAAATTACTGTTCCTAGGCATTTATAGTCCTGTTCTGAGTGTGAACTAGTAAGCATGGAAAGCACATGAACGACATGACATGTTCTTTCTTAGGGAAATATTCCTTTAAAACAGCAGAACTACACTTATATGAAATTGCACAATATAAAGTGGATGGACATTCCTGTCATGGAAGATACATGTCCTGGCTTGCCCAGGCATAATCCCATGGTCCCTTCTCTCTGATGGGGGGGAGGAAGAAGAGTGCAGGGAGAAGACAAAAGGCTTGGAGACACCCACTTTGAGGGTCCAAGACTTGCCCAGACTCGTTCCTCCCAAATAAGGGAAAGCAAGATCCTGACTTCACCTAATAGGGTCAAGTTTGGCACAGTGCCATTCTGACTGGTGAATTTGTGTGGCCACAGCAGCCACTACATTCAGGCAAAACAATAATTAGGCTTCTGCAACATGCTTTTTTTTTGCTTTTGATCTTACTTTGCCTGCTCTGCCCTGCCACATTATGCTCTGCTTTACATGCAATGACTTTCAAGACACTGACAGAATTCCCTTTGAGCTCTGGGTACTGCTTGATACTATTTTGTGAGTAAATATTTCAAAGCCTCTCTGCAAGAAATTCTGTAACTAGATTCTATTGTGCCTTTCTGCCTTAGTAGCAGAAAGGAGCCTCTCAAATCCCTGGGTGGGCAAGAGGTATAATTCAAACTAAGAACCTCTTTCCAGTTTTAATGTTTGCATTTGCTAGTTACTTCTTAAATTGTTCTAGTTTTTCCTCTTCCCTATGCGTATAAGTATCCAAACTGTGCGTTTCAAACATCATAAATACATTTTCTGATGAGATTTAGTGTTAAACAATTTTCATAGTTATTAACAATCTTCACCTGGATATAGAAATTAATACCAATTATTAATTTTGCATAATTCACAACCATTCCTGACTGACTCGAGGGGTCTAAGCATTGGAACAGACTTTGTTCAATTCTTCAATATACTAGGAATTTATATATGAACCCAGAGATGTCACACCTTCAGCTTTGATTCTTCTGTTGTAAAATAGGGATACAATAATCTTGTTTGATATAGCCATAAGATAAACCCACCAAAGTTACTGGGGTAAACTGGGCTTATTATCCTAAGCATATGGCAAATCAAGAACATTTTATATTTTGATACTGTTAAAATTACATTTAGTTGAACAATAGAATTTCAGGAAATAAGATTAGTGAAGTAAGACTACATGGCCAACAAAATTAGGCCACTGCTTATACTTGGAGATGCTTGGGATGCTCGCTCTGTCCCTTGTGAAATACAACTCAGTAATGTAGTGGCACATGGCTTTAGCAACCGTATGCTATTTGCAAATTGCTTCTGAAATCCCATTTAGATTACAGAACATTAGAGACATAAGAATGAGTGAACTGGGTAATTCAAAAGTTCATCTTGCCAGTACCCTGTCTCTGATTAGGATCAGGTCTGATATGTAAGAACAGATCAAATACAGAGTAATTTTATTTCCTGTATGCTTTGCTAGATTTGACAGCTTCTGGGGCTGAAAGCTACAACTAAACTACCAACTCTTACGGGATTTTTATTCCATTAATTTGTCTTAAAGCCAAACCAATTGATGTAATTTCGTGCCTTCTCATTTTCTTGCAGAGGAAGAGATAAGTCTTTATTCAACTTCTCAACTTTTGTGATTTCATATAACTCTGTCTTAGCTTCATTCTCAGTCACCTCCTTTAGAAGCTGAAGATAACCCTAATTATCTTTGTCTGTACCTTTTCAAGGTTTATTATGTTTTATTTTTTAAAAAGCAATGTGTTTTTACCATATACAGTATTTAAGACATGGAAGCATCTTGGATGTATATGGTATATGTATATGATTTTCACTTCTGTTTAACACTTTTTGTCTAATAACTTTTAAAAATGTGTTTTCCTTCTCTTTTGGTAAGCACTTAACTGACAGTGAATATCTACAATAAATTAAAAAAAAATAAAAATCTTTCTGGATTCAAGATAGTTTAATTGAAGCCTACATTCATATATCTAGCAGACTTCTCTATGTGTATTTATTGCCATGACATCTCTTCTGACGTTTTATTTCTCAGCCACAAATATGAATATTCACAGCCAGCTTTAATTTTGCATGCCTTTACTTTATTTCACACCATGAGCAAGCTCTGTGACTCACTATTCACCCCATTTTCTAGATAACTTATGAATACAGAGCAGCACAGGTCCCAGTCAAGACTGCCATGGACCTCTACTGGTTCATTTTCTCCGTTATGAGAAACAACCATTTATCCCTGCATTTTGTTTTCTGATTTTTTTTTTGGTCCCTATTCCACAAACCTTTCTTGTTAAATTGTGTAAGCTTAGAAGGGATCCCCTTTATATGGTACGAGGAAGGCTGGGATATACACTTGAGAAGTAGTGTCATTGTAGGTGTCATTGCTGTAAACTACAAACTATGCTGCAGATGAAGCACAGATGATTCACACAGATGATTCGCACAGCTAGTGTGGCTTGAGGATAATCTCACAGTTGCCTTAAAATTTTCTTGCAACCATTCTACAAATAAAATGTAGGTCTATAAAAACTGCCCTCCATAAATGTCTACTACTCTTCAGAGACTAGAGCAGGAAACCTGTATGAATATTTCTAACTGCATATACAACTTTGCAATGTATTAATGAAGTCAGATGAATACTACCCATGTGTTGAAAACTTTTCACAATTTTAATAAACTTTTTTGGCTGCAGAGAGCAGGTACAAAAACAGTACACTAGTCCTAAATGAAGTAATCCACCAGGTAAAAGTGAGCTTCTTTGTAAAGAATGAGGCCATAGGAATTCTAAAAGTTTCCAAAATTCTGACAGGAAACAGCAAATCATAAGTTGTGTTAAGGAGGGGATATGAAACTAGAGAAGAATGCCACATTCACAGGCTATTATACCAACAGCAGTGTCATGAGATATCAATTTAATTAGTATTGATACTCGCAAAGGGGGATCCTGGAGGAGTCCCCAGGTTCTCTGGATGCGTGGTTGGCAAGAATAAACTCATGAGTTGCTTAAAAACCCAGAATAAACAGTTTAAACAGTCAGACTGTAGGGAACAGAGAGCCTACATACAAAACAGATCCCAGTTGCGCCTATAAATGCCCGCGGGGCGTGAGAGGATACGACGTTTCTTCCCCAGGGAAAGGGAAAGAGAAGGACTGATTTATCCCGGATAGAGAGAAATGAGAGAAGGGGGTTTTGCCTTGCCGCTTCTCTATAAGCTGTTATGCCTGCCGCTGCTGCTGCTGCCAAGCACGTGGCTGGAGCTCCTCACAGCATAAGGGGAAGACGAAGAAGAACCACTAATGGATGCTGTACCCTCCCTAAATACCCCATAGGGGCGCAGGGAACTGACCAATAGGCATCTAGCATCCACTGACTGGCCAATTGGTTCAAAATAGTCCCACGCGTACATGCAGCCCGAGGTCTCCTGGGTCCCGGGGCCACGTGGTGTGCTCCCCGCCCCTGCACCCCTTCCAGACCTTGTAACAGAAGGGGGAGGGGGACCCCAGGAGCCGACCCAACTCTGGGCATTATTCACGCCCATACCAGGACAAGCAGCACCCTAAAAATATAACACGATTGAACAAAAATTCCTGTTATTAAAAAATACACGATGACCCCAAAGATGTCTCAGCAAATTGGTATAAGTAACAAGCAGTAGGATCCTATGAAATCAGAATATGGGGAACTTGCCAACATATTATGAAGGCTGACAGAAAACTTATAGTCAGAAAGGTGAATAAGTCAAATGCATGTATGAACACCACACATTAAGACTGTATGTCCAAACAGAAGAAATATTCTGCATACATGTAAATGAGGATTAGAAAGCAACTTCAGTATGCAAAGTAGTATTACAGGTCTAAAGGCAAGCAGTAATAATAGCAGGGAGCCTTTATTTACCCTCCTCTATGTTGAAGAAAGAGTAGAAGAAAGAGGTTAACTTTTTCCTCGTAAGTGACTCCTCATTGAATTATATAGTCAGACAATACCTAAGTGAAGAAGCAACTCATACTTCAGGACTGAGTATGATCTTTATTATGCAGGTATCAAAACAATATTCTGTAACAGTGATAACAACGTTATTAAATTCAGATTTTTTTTTTCAAATAAGAAGTCAAAACCATTTACTACACTGAATTTAAATAACAAAAGCAATTACATAAAATAATAAAGCTTAAAAAATATTTAAAGGAATGGACAAATGAAAGGCACTGGGAGGGGGAGGTATGTAATAACTTTAAATGCACTGTTTTAGAAGCATAGAATACAACTAACATCTATGGAAAAAATTCAAGAAGGTAAAAAAAAAAGACAATCAGCATCAACTTTTGTGCAAAGGTGTCTTTAAAACGTAAATGGATGTGTTTCAGAAAGGGAAGTCTTATGTTAAGCAGAGAATAGTGAAAAAAACATACATTCTGTCCATTTTTAAATAAAACAATAATATGGCAGATCATGAAAGATTTTTGAGAGGCTACTTCCTAAAGAAACAATATCTGGTAAAGAAGCTTTTAAGAATGTACATACAACAGCAAGATCTGCAGAAGGTTTAAAAGAGCAACAGACAAGTAATGTAAAATGTTTTTAAAAATCCCCCAAAAAACTAAACCCAAAATCAAAGCAAGAAAACAAGATTAATTATGCCAATGACAGAAGAAGTAAAAAAAGACCCTAAGCTGTGCTGAAGACTAACCTACAATAAAAATATCAGGAGGAAAGTTTTTGGAAGATAACTGACACAAGGTCAATTTGTTGTTCTCCAAGACCTGATAACAGCCACTCAAGACTTCTAAAGGATCTCAGATATTCTGACGTACTGGCAGTGGTAGCTAGAGGAAGGAAAGTGATAAATGTGATTAACTTTAAAGATGGTTTTCAGGACTGGAAATGAGAAATTAATCAGTCTGACTTAATTTCTAGGCAAACCCACAGAAACGTAACAATAGAAATACACAGAGAATGTAATTGGAAAAGTTAACAGTTGCTGCAAAGGGAAGTCATGTTTCACAATCTGTTAAGAGTGCTGAATTTCTAAAAAGAAAGTCCAAAATTTATCACAAAAAGCAAAAGAAACTGAAGACAACTTTTCAGTTTAATTTTAACATTGGGACAGCAGTTTATGGAGGAATAAAAGTGAACAAAGTTAAGATTTTAGCTGACAAGTTTCTTCTGCCTAATGTTGATACCATCTGCATATCTGATGCACTGAACACCACAGAAAGGTGCATCACGGGAAGATAAGCAGGATCAACTTCATATCTGGTGGTTAAGTAGCATGTTAGGGTCAGTCTGGACTGCTGCAGATGATCAGGTTTATTGCATAGATATCTTATCTATGAAAAATATCTTTCAATTTTACTTAACCTATCACGGGAAACATACACAAGAGGATAAGACTTGTGCAGAGGATGGGAGAGGTATTGCAAATGAGCATGGCAGTAGGAATACAAAGAATTATTCTACCCTGAAACCACGTGAATGGCACCTTGGAGAGACAGATTCTATTCCTATGTGTGCCTGTGATATAACTAAATAACTTAAATTAATCTTTTACTATTTGTTCTAGATAGTTATGAGTCGTGCCATAAAAAGTCAGGGAGGAGATTAATAGTGTTTTCTTCCTAGCAAAGCTTGGTTACTGTGCAATAAGTAAAGCACAGGGATCACAAATTGTACAAAAAAAAAAAAAAAAAAAAAAAAGAAAAAAAAGGGTGAGCTCTGTTTACTCTTTAAATATGGCCAGACTTTTGGAAAGAATATCATGCCATGATGTAATAAAAAAATTCAGTCATGATGTATACCCTTAACTAAATTTGCACTGATGAATTTAATTTCAAAACTTTACTAGCTTTTAAATATATTATTTTAGAATCTCATTTATAATTTCATAGTAATTTATTTTTATTTGATTTGTTCATATTTAAACTGAACCAATATGATACCAGATGTTTATATATCACTTTACATTTTGGAGTACATTGCAGATATTAACTAATTAGTCTTTTCTCAATCTGAAATACAAGTAATATTATTTTTCTTACCAAGTTAAGAAAAGGAATTATATCATAATTAAGAAGAGCATATCCCAAAAGGGATTATTAGCTAGGTGTGATTTCTGGCCTGAATAGATTCTCCTTCCTTCTTTGAAAATTGTTCAATATGTCATCATCTGAAAATGCCCTAGGCCTCAGGCTTTACAGTCATTAAAAGCACGGAAAAAAGGAAAACATGAGGATGGAAATACTTTCGAGAGCATTACAGATTCATTGTTTTCAACCAATCAATGTCTTTCACATTAAGAATTGCAATTAGTTGCTTCCTCCCTTGAAACACAATATGGCTTTTATAGGTCTGAAAAAAATTCTCATCGCACAATACAGATCTATTTCTTTATAAGAAATGGTCTTGATTTAAAATGTAACAGTTCACAGTCCTCCTTCTTCTTACAGCCCAGTTTTTAAAGTGGAGATTTCAAAATATCATTGAATTTAAAACTCTTTCTGTTTTACCTTCAGAGGTTTACCTTCAGACAACCAATATTTCAGTATAATAGTGCACAGTCACTATCAGCACTGAGACTGTGATACCATCGCAGTTACCCTACAGGAAACCTTTCTGTTCTAGATACTTAATCAGTTCTAAAATTGTTTCAGTAATTCCACATCATTCAGCTTCCAAGAAAAAAAACTCATTTCCTCTCACCTTAGACATTTTAAAAACACTAATTTTTGTTTTAATAGAATACCAGACAGGAATGCATTCGATAGCACTGAGTAACAGTCTTTGAAGAGAGACTACTGTATAAAGGCAACTTTTCAACACATAATTACAAGTGAACCAATGTCAGCCACCTTGGACATCTTTATATGTCTAATGCACATACCACAACGCCAGTCTATCAAAATGGTCTGTCCAATGGCAAAGTGCTGCTGTCATCTGCTTAAACACCCACTGGAGTCATGTAAACAAGCTATCAATGTCATCTTGATGCCACACTGCACGACAGCTAGAAGGACTGGTGACTTATGCAGCAGGTTGACTCTGGTCCAGCAACACACTCATGTAGTTACACTGTTGCCAGTCTCAAAGCCACGAAGTTGAGGGACTTTTTAAAATTAACATTCCATTTATGTCTTATACCTGAGCGTGTTCTATCATGGAGACAGGATTCCTTACAGGTTAACAAGATTTCAAGCTGACACAGTGGCAAGCATTGCAAGTGGCGGCCTCTCATCATTGCTCTTTGTTCACCAGTCTCATACTGGGCTGCTAAAAGAGAAAGCTATGCTGCTGCTATTCCATATGCAAACGTGCAGACTTTTAAAGTGATTTATGAACCAGATGTTAAGTTTCACAGAAAAGCCAAGGATATATATCTGAAGCTCTACACAGTTGATTTCACTGACACAAGCATTATGAAAATTTTCCTGTAAGACTATCAGTGCGACATGACTGTCTTGATAGATTATAAGCAAAAAGATGAACGATGTGATTTTTTTTTTTAAATTACATGACTATCTAAAATTAATTTTCCTGAATATTTTAATCAAATTCTAAATTTCTTTTACAATCTCTTAATACCTACCTCACATTGTGTGATACTCAACAGCCTAATAAAATATTCCTATTCTCCTCAACATCTATGGTTTTGCTCATTTTTATGAAGACACTTCCATCTTTTACATAAAAACACCAGCAAAGTAATGCTTTCATGAAACTATTTCCAAACTCAGTAAAAACTCAGTTCTTACTTGTTTAAGTTTCTTCAGATCTTCATCGAGTTCCAAGTTGTCCAAAATAACAGCAACAAACAGGCTGAGTAGAATCTACAAAATCATTACAAATTATTTGTTAAAGCTTGTCCCATTTCTCTTAAGAAGTACTATGAAATGGCATGGAAAAATGAGGGCCCTGATGATGTAAATGAGATTCTTGCCTTTGATGTTGATTAAACTATTATCACCTACTACTATATGTCTGCTAGCCATTCTGCAAGTAGTAAATTAGTATTTAGTTTATCATATAACTTTTGCATGAATTCTATAATTTTTGATTCTACATTTTATGACCAATGCATAACATTAACAATGCACCCATTAAAATATATTTCACATGAAAATAAAATTAATCAGAAAATCGGAATCCTAAAACATCTTGTAATGCTCAGGTGCTTTTCAATTAACGTGAATTTTTAGCACAGAGGCCAACTAACACTTATTTGCTTTACAGGCTTGCTCAGAGTGCCTCTGTGCAAAGTAGGTAACTCGACTTCGAAGGAAAAGTAAGCTGCCTCATTAATTTCAAATGTCAGCAGTTACTGCACAGGAAATGTGTGCACTTTCATGTATTATACACTAAATATTGTACAAGAATTTCAGGAGAGAAAAGTACGTATCAGATTATTATATTTTCCTTGTGTAGATATACTGATCGGAGGACAAAGAATTTGTTTCTCTTCTTATAGCTGCTTGCACATATTATATATGCCGTGTGCTTAAATAGTATTTCATACAGTTTAGTGATGTGACTACTACAAACACTGCAAGTTAAGATGGCCTTCAGAACTTGGATAGAATACATAATCCCTGGCACAAATGACTTTGATCCCTAATTGCAGATCATCAGTATTGCTACAATTATGTCAGGGTTTTACAGTATGGTGCTTTTCTTCTTCAAATACTTTATACAATCTATGATACTTCAGCAGCTGCAGCTCAGAGCATACTACTGAAGTATAGTAAACACTAAATATATCAGTCCTTACAGTCTTGCTGCTTTTTGCACAGATATGTATCAAGGCATCAACACTTCCATTAATTTGCTTTTAATTTTCCCTCTCCCTCCCCCCCAAAAAAAGATCATACAGCACAAGTTAAATGCAAATTTATTTGTTTAACTTACTCTACTACTATCTCAATTCAAGAGAGATATTGAGGTACTGGAACGTGTCCAGAGAAGGGTGACGAAGCTGGTGAGGGGCCTGGAGCACAGCCCTGTGAGAAGAGGCTAGGGAGCTGGGGTTGTCTAGCCTGGAGAGGAGAAGGCTCAGGGGTGACCTCATTGCTGTCTACAACTACCTAAAGGGAGGTTGTAGCCAGATGGGGGTTGGTTTCTTCTCCCAGGCAACCAGCAACAGAATAAGGGGACACAGTCTCAAGTTGTGCCAGGGGAGGTATAGGCTGGATATTAGGAAGAAGTTCTTCACAGAGAGAGTGATTTGCCATTGCAATGGGCTGC
>VWZI01000499.1:18245-102402 GCA_013396835.1 Psilopogon haemacephalus
CTATCCTATCCTATCCTCAAGTGATAACAGCCTACACTTCCAACAGAGGTTTTGGTTTTAAATTTTGACTTTTCTTTGCCTTCTAAAGTGAAACCTATTAATTTCTTTGCAAGGCTCTACAGTATGCTGTGCTAAATGCCCACAATTATCACTTCTCAATTCTAGTCCTCCCCCCTCTTCTGGATGGTGAAAGTAATTTCTTCATTTGACTTGTCTCATGCTATTTTACTGATGGATGTTTATTCTTAGAACTCTTCTCTTTGGTTTTAGTAGCAACACAACTGTTTTCATGCTCCTTTCCCAATTCCATGTAGTTTTCTTTCTTTAAGTTTCTTTTGCCTCAAGACAACTCTGTCCTACATAGCTTCTCTATTACAGGGTCTGAAGAAGATCTGAGAATTGAAACTAACAACTTCATAAGGTCAGGTAATCCTGCAAAGTTGTCTTTGCAGTTTCTCCATCCATGTAAAATTTGCATAGGTAAATGAGAAGAAATGTGTACACTTAGGCAGCAAAGCAAGGACCTTGTACTTAAATGCAAATTCTCTGTAAAAGGACTGAGGATGGTGTACTGCTCCTAGCAAAATAATGCTCTGAGTAAACAAATGTGAAGGTCCCAAATGATTCTTTCAAAACGTAAAAAATAAAGCAGAGAACTAAAATTGCTCTTATAGCTAAGTTACTTTTCAATTAAGGCGTGAACTTTTAGCACAGAGACCACCTGACACTAGTTTACTTTATAGACTTGCTTAGTGCTTATCTAAGAGATGAAAATGGATTCCAGTTCAGACAACGTATGTGGCAAAGAATCAGAAAAATAGCAGTAAGATTCTTTAACCAGTAACTGCTTTCAAAAATTAACTTCCTTTTTGCTTTCTATCCCCACCTCCAAAGGAGTCTCAAATATCACTTCAGCATGAAAAGCTATTTTTCCAAACCCCAAAGACTCCTCTAACCCTTGTGAGCAAATCACAGGTCTTATATGTCATCTGGTACATACATTTTTTTTTTGGCTTATGCTTTAATTTAACTAGGCAGCTCTAAGAATATCAAGAGCACACTGCAGCCATTTATAAAGTAGTCAAAATTTCAATCTATATGAATGAAACATTGGATTATTCATACTGTAGAACTGAAACAGGACATACTGTAAAGTACAAATAGATGGAAGCTGACAGAGACAGCTAAGTAGACAACTGATTAGAGAAAGAAAATTAAATTAAGAAAGTGAAAAATAAGAGTATTGAAAACTGAAGTGAATGCAAAATAAAAAATGAACAAAAGTAGGAGTGAATTAAGGTTGTACAAAATGGTTATTTCCTTGATTGTGGCAATTTTTCCATGTTGGTGTTCAAATTACAGTACCAGCCCTTACTGACACAGGCAATCCCCAAAGCTTCTTTTACTTACCATTTTCTCTATTAAAAAAGCGGAATCGTCCTACTTGTACATGGAAAAAAAATATTTTAAGCCATAATTCCCATTTTCATACACATGCAGGTACTGCTGTATTAGTTTTGTTTTTTTTTTTTTTTTTTTATAACACTAGATCATGTATTTTCCATGCATTGATTTTGCATCAGGCAACAGGAAAGCAGTGATTTTTAATTCAGAGTTTATATCCTGAGGCTTTACACTTCTCACTTTAATTACTCCTGTAAAGAAAATGCAATGGAACCTGAGAAGACAATTTCCACATGCTAATAAAAGCACTTGCTTAACTCTGTAATCATTAGAATTGTGAAGGTACAAGACAGTTAACAATCACATTGTTAGTCTAACAGTGTGACTTGGATCTTATGAACACCTCACACCTGAACAATGGACACTACCTTATGCTGCATGGCTGAGTACCACATCAAAGAACTAATGCTAAAGCACTCCATGCTGAAAATCAGCACCACAATTAGTCTTCTCTACCTGAGAAAAAAATAAGCAATACAAAAGCTATGAGAAAAATTGAAAATAAAGAGCAACACATTTGCAAAGACTTACCAGAGTAGCAAAAAGATGATACAGTATAAAATAAATAGCAACTACTGGTGCCCACATGTGTCCTACGGCATTAAGTGTTTGATCCATGACATCCACCCATCCTTCCTGTGTGAGAATCTGAAACATTGACATGAATGCCTACAAGAGAAAGAATTACAAACATACTAACAATTAATGAATTATATTAATATGGCTTTACTGACACATTCCTCAACTTTATTTAACAGAGCAGAACATCTATTCTTGTTTGTGTTGATAAAAAATTAATATATTTTTAAAATGTATTTCAGTTTTCAAAGTTAAGTAAAATGCTGTTCCAGAGAAATTAGCCCGTAAGAGGAGCTTTTTGTTTTCTACGAGGCTGACAAAATAGGAGCAATGTCATGAGTATATGAGATCATTGTTTTGGATGTCGTTTCAGCTCAAGACTTTTCAATTATGCTTATGCTTTTGGGTTATCTCTCTATAAATATACCTATAATTGTGACCCTACATTTATGGTATCTTAATAGCAGAAGCATTCTAGACACCTTACAGATAAGAGTAACTGATACAAGGCAAGGTTCCAGTAGTTTTACTTGTTTCTTCCTCTATACATTTTGTTAATATAATTCTTTGTGGAACTGTAACATTCAAATCCCTTCAGGCCAGGTATCCATGTTAGGAATAGAGAGAGTAATGGAAACATTTCAGCCAGCTATCTCTGGTGATAAGAACACAAGAATTCAGATAAGGCTGAAATTCAGATGTCTTAGATCTCTGACATCCCAACAGGAACAATGTATGATGACACACAAAACAGACACTGAGGACTGTGTTCAGACTCAGTCACTGAACTCTGACTATGGTATCAAACTGAAGTGTGGATCTTGATAGTCTTAAATCTCTCGGTGAGGCCAACCTGTTGCACAAATTTATTCTGCTTTTACCTGACATCAAAAGCACTCTTTTCAGACAGCAAGAACCAAAGCTGATAAAAAGTGTTGGAAACTGAAGACATTAACAATGCAAATTTCAGAAGACAGGATTCTTCCAAATGTTGACAGAGAGATATATATATTATGTCTATGCTCAGTGTGCCTGACAACCCTGCCAGAGGGACAAGATGCCACCCAGAAGGACCTGGACAGTCTGATGAGGTGGGTCCAGTGCAAGTGCAAGTGCAAAGTTCTGCACCTGGACTGGAGCAATCCTTGCTGTCAATACACACCGGGTGTTGAGGTGATAAAAAGCAACCCCGTGGAAAAGGACTTAGGGGTGTTGATGGATGAGAAGCTGGACATGAGCAGACAGTGTGCACTTGGAGCCCAGAAGGCAAATCACATCCTGGGCTGTATCACAAGATGTGTTGCTAGCAGATCCAGAGAGGTGATTCTGCCAGTTTACTGTGCTCTGGTAAGACCTCATCTGGAGTACTGTGTCCAGGTCTGGAACCCTCAATATAGGAAGGACGTGGACCTGATGGAGTGGGTCTAGAGAAGGGCCACAAAAATGATTACAGTGTTGGAGCATCTCTGCTATGAGGACAGGATGAGAGAGCTGAGGTTGTTCAGCCTGGAGAAAAGGAGGCTCTGGGGAGACCTAATAGTAGCCTTCCAGTACTTGAAGGGGGCCTGCAGGAAGGATGGAGTGAGACTGCTTAGAAGGCCTGTAGTGATAGCATGAGAGGCAATGGCTTCAAATGAGAGAAGAGCAGATTTAGATTGATTGTTAGGAACAGATTCTTTACTATGAGGGTAATGGAACACTAGAACAGGTTGCCCAGGGAGGTGGTTGTGGTTCCATCACTGGAGATATTCAAAGTGAAGCTTGAAAGGGCTCTGGACAACCTGATCTAGTTGAAGATGTCCCTACTGACTGTGGAGGGGATTGGACTAGGTGACTTTCAGAGGTCCCTTCCAACTCAGACCATTCTATAATTCTATGATTCTATGAACACAATAATGCAAAGACTCTTGTTGCACCCATGAGAAATTAGTACCTGAAGAGTCCTTCACAAATTACCCTAAGCCCAAATATATGTTGGAAAAGCTCTATACATGTAGATATATAAACTTATGCACTCCTAAAACAATAAAATAGTTGTTTTTTTTTTAAGCTGCAGGCAAAACTAACATGGGGAGATTTCAAGTTCATATTACTAATGTTAACTGTAAGGAAGTACTTTGCTTGGATTCCTTATCAAGTTTGCAGGGTTTTTAAAACAAAACAATGTCTTCTCTAAGTATTTTCTCTCAATGCAATCAGAACTCTTAAGATTACATCCATGCCTTTAAGGAAATCTACTCCAGACTGTGATTCCTACCCTGCAGTGTAGGCCAGTTTACTCTGAAGCTGAATGTCCATGTGCAAGCATATAGCACTTAGTCCTGCACTTCCTCCTGTACCTATGTGATATTCCTATGGTCATAAGACATCATTAGGTGACAAGGAGATGGTTCCAACTATCTGAAATAGTAAGAAAGATGTGGCATAGCTTGCCACATGAAATCAATAAAATTTGCTTAAAATTTGAAAGGAGGGTCTGCAAGTGTAAAGCTTGCTGGAATGACGTAGCAGGGCTATGCAAGGCAGGGACAATCCAATTCAATGCATTTTGTTATGCAAGGCACCACCTAAAAGGCACTATCATTTTTTGAGTGCCCATTTGGAGAGAACTATTTCCCTGCCCATGCCCAGGGATTGCCCTCGAGAGTGTTTGCTGGAAGCAGGAAGAAAGTTAACTAAGCAGTATCAACATCAGAAGGCCAGCGCCTAAGCTCAGTGTCTGGCCCTCTTTTATTGACCACTAATAAAGATCCTAGGATTGAGGGTTTTTTCTCCTGTGTCCATTATAACTGGTACACATTTTAAAGTACAAAAAATGGACCATGTTGCCTCTAGATCATGTTCAGAGAAAGAATTGTGCATTTTCACACTATCAGTGGGCTCCCAAATATTTAGCTCCTACGGACTTTGTTAAAATTTGCCTAGTAGCTCTCAAAAAAACTCCAACCCAGACCAGAACACAGCTCAGTTTCATATTGCTGCTATCTTCTGTGGCACTCTGAAGTAGACAGAAGCATAAACACATTATTATTAGGCCAAGACCAAGGAGTTTGAAAGATATTTTTACAGTTGCTTTTCAGTGTTTCACACTAATCAAATTTTCAGAGATAATTAAGCCTACAGGAAGGGAAGCTAATGTGTACATGGAATAGATCAAGTATTCAAGTAAGCAATGGCACACACTGGGAGATGAAGTTAAATTGAAGGCTTTCATTTCTACATCAGTCACATCTTGACCAAATGTCACATCCCAGTCTTTCCTTTGAGAACACAGACATCACAAAGAGAACAAAGGCTATCATAAAGTAGAAACAGCAGAGAAAACTGCTCACAAGTACTTTTCTGTAAATTCTTTATGTCAGCTAAAATCTTTGCTATGTCATCTGTCAGGAGAGCTGGAATAAGAAGGCTGGAATTTGCACAATGCCCTTCATGTTCCTGCCAGTAGCCTTGGCCTTCACTAGCACAATTCTGACTTGCAGCCACATTCTGCCTTCAAATTAGTGTCCCCTCACAATCATACACAAAGACTCATTAGACTGCATCACATTATAAACTTATATTTATGATTCCTTTCCTCCCCAAAAATAGTGATGAAGTCCTTAAAAAAAACCCCAACCTCAACAAGTGTTAGTTGGCTCTGCAAAATACCTCTACTTGCAAAAGATGTAGAGAAGACAATATCTAGGATCTTTAGCTAGGAGAGGCCTTCTATATCCAGAGGAGCATATATGAAACAAGCAGGAAATTCAGCTGCCTCTATAGGTGCCAGTGGTGCTTGAGGGTGAAGAAGACAATCACCACATTGTTGCTCAGCATCCCTTCTCAGCTTTCCTCCATGGGGGAAGGTCAAGTTAAACAATGCATTTGCTGTTTCCCTGCACTTGGAGCATCTCTGGAACTACTGGTGTTTGCATGTGACTGGTGTGACACTCCTTGCCGAAACACAAGGTGGGCACTACATTAGGTAATACACCCCACTGGCTTTGAAAACACTTGAGGGACTGGATAATTGAATGAGTGCAGCATCCTTTCTTCTGAATCATGCTAAATTACCATTGCTTTAAAAAAATAAAATAAGTAAATCTTTGAGGTGCAAAAATATCCCAAATACTATGTTGGGGACCTCTCATTAAGAGAAGCACTAAATTAATTTGGAAAAGACATGCTTTTAACATCGTAAAAATCTAATCTTCCACCTAAAACAGTTGCCCTTGAGGCATATAGTTATACAATATGGCCTTTCACTATAATTTTACATTTTATTGTAGCACTAAAGTCCACTATGTTACAAATCATTAGTACTAAGAAAACAAGGCAGTACACAATGAATATGTGCTTTGCAACTTCTCCATTGGTGGAAGTTATTTTTAGCTGAAAGGTATACTTCCCACTGTTTATTTTAGAATTCATTTGAAATGCAACGAGCTGGCAGAATCAACATCTGTGAAGATGAGACTTAGAGATATATGCAAATGGTGATATTCTGAATTAATTTGTGTTATAGAAAAGACTGTCGATTTCTTTAAGTATTTATTCCCTATTACTTAATTAGCTGCTTTGATGATAGGAGTCAAAACACCTTTTTATTTATAGTGGAAGATTGGCAAAGGTTCAGTGGTATATATGAACCAAAGTGCCACTTCTGGTATCTTGTCCAACAGGAGTGGTGTCACACAGATTACTCCTTACAGTTATGATGTACGTGACTTGTAATTGCTGCTTGTCCATAAAGTATTATGGGCCATATCCCAATGGCCTTGTTCATGGAAGCAGTCCTAAAATCAGTGGGATTACTTCTGCAAATTAAGCTAAAAGGATTTAGGCCAGCACCAAAATGTTGCAATCTTCTCTACCTGTGTAAATTTACCTTCTTTTAACATAGTCAGGAGCGCTCAATAGCACCCTAAAAGAATAGGTGTCCTAACAAAATGTGGTAGTGGCACTGAGACCAGAGAATTAAAGCCTCATTGTTCACCTTTTTTAGTGAATGATGCTTAGGTCAAACTAACATTTCACAACCTGCGCTTTCTCTAAGATCAAGGTCAGGAGTGAAGTCCTGGTTTTGCTAAAGACTGGGCGATTTTTGCTGCTGAGATCACTTGGGACTGGCTTTCACCTTGGTGATGACTCCTTCAAAATGAAAGCAGCATTCCAACTCTGTTACCTGAGACACTGAGTAGTCAGCACATGGCCACAAACTAAGAGAATCCAAAGCACGGATCTCAGAGGCACTAACAACCTAGTTTGCGTCTCATATAGTGAATTTCCAATTTTCTTAGTGGCCATCTTACACTTGTGCCTTTGAACAGATCCCTCTCCTCCTATTCTTTTCTGCAGGGGTTCCAGCTGACCTTTGTCATTCTCATGGCTCAGATATGTGCAGCCCAAGAAGACATGCAAACCCAAAGATGGCAGATCAGTTAAAAGCCTTATAACAGACATCTGTATTTTTGTTTTTAAAGAGAGAAATCTAGTTCATCTGCGAAGTTGCAATGGCCAACAGACGGGTGAAATTTGTATCCATGGCAACACCGAGCCTATGCCTATTGACTGTTGTCAGGAAACCATGTGAAAACATGCAATTTAGAAGCATTAGCAAAAGGAGGAGGTGTGCTTATTCCAAAACCCATACTGTGCCTTCTTATAAAGCACTTACAGTTTGAAAATGGTTTTGGTTCCATGTGTTCCAGTGTAGAAAGCACTTTAATGTACAAATTCAAAATTCAGCCTCTAGTGTCACCATTTTTATTAGAATCCTCTCTGCATTTGTAACTGAAAAACTCCACAGCAACAGTTCTGGCCATTTTTAGCTTTGCTTTTCATTAGAGAGAGACAAGCTCCTAAAAATTTATCTTAGCAAATTCTGCTATTGCAAACCTCCTATCATCTCCTACATTACAAAGTAATGCGAGTATGTCTTCAGTCATGTTTTGACATTCCAGACTAACCCAAAATCACATATTTTATAACTGTCTTATCATAAACTCATCTTTATTCAGAGCAGACAACATGAGTGAAAATCCTCCAGCCTCTGCTAGAAAGACCGACTCCTTTGAAAGAAGCCATCACATACCCTATCTATCACAATTTTGGGGTGCAAGATTTTTACTGACTATTAACTTAATAATGATGTTACCCTAAAAACTGCACGAAGGAATCACATATTGTAAATTACACTTCTGAAACATTCATAATAAGGTGAATATGTATAAAGATAATAACTAAAAAATGAGAGACTGTTGCTTCTGGCTATCACATAAAAAGTATTAAAAACATTTCAGGTCATTATTACCAGAACACTCTTTTATTGTTGGTAACAGGTCTTGTCCCAGGACTCAAATAAGAAAACAGAAAAAACATTTGGATATTTCTGTTTATAAAAAATGTTATAATCTTCTGGATGAAATACTTCCTCACACCTTGTACTTATACTTACTGTATACCTGTATTTGTTAAAATTCGGTATGATTGAACCTCCTATGCTCCAGCGTGTGCTCGTTGCCCCTTGTCTTATCACTGGATATCACTGAGAAGAGCATGGCTCTGTCCTTCTGATACTCACCCTTCACATATTTATAAACAAAGATCCCAGTTTCTTTTATTTTCCTTTTTTTTTTTTCATTTTCCTTTCTTCAGAATTTCAAAAAGTAATTCTACTAATCGTACTGGTTGCTTTTCAAAGCACATTTTCTAAAACATAAAGCATGGTGCTCCATTATTCTCTGTGGGTAGGTATTTTTTGTCTTATATTTGATGGCTAGTCCAGGTTGATACAGATTGTTGCCTAGCCATTTTGTTTGCTAAATGCATGACCCTTGAGGCTGCCCTACTCATTGTTATTCAATTGTTCCAACCAATGCACTTTCACTAAAACAGATGCATTGGATAACCAAGCTGGAATGACAGAAACAAATAAATTGTCAGTGGAACCAATCCATGTACACTCAGCTTAATCCATTATTACAGAAATGACAGTATTTTCATTCAGAACAGTGTGCTTCAATAAATACATTAGCTCCAATTTCCACTGATTTTCAATGTTCTGTTCTGAATTAACACAATGCCCATAAATATCTATTATTTATACCCAAAGGCAAACCCTCATTTTCTCGATGCAGATGGGTTTTATAACCTTGTATAAAACAAACATTCCTCTATAAAATCAAGAACAAGCACTTTAATAATATGAAGATATAAATTCTTTGTAGACATATTTGATATAAATTTTGTGACTAAAAAAAATATTCACGATTGCACATATGAGTCCTCTTTCTGTAACATGCCAGAGTACTGTTAAGTCATAGACTTTGATATGTCATCATCAGGGTGCATATGTAAAGCTCCTCTATATACTCTCAGCATCAGAAAGAGAATATCTAATCCCAAAAAAGACAAATTTCACTGCTGAAGGACTACAGAAAGACTGTTACAACCAGAAAATACAATTCTTTTATCTACATATATGGAGATAAACTGCTTTATGGCTCTCAGAAGGAAAGGAAGACCGTTACTGTAATCACAAATAGGATAGAATCATGTAGAATCATTTAGCTGGAAAAGTAATGTAACACTGCTTAGTCCACCATCATTGGTAGGAAAACATTGATGATAAAAAAAAATAATAAAAATCAGCAAGAAAACAATGTTCTTATACTTGCCCGTGGAAAGGTTGTAAATCTATCCAGTTCTTCCACAAAGCAAAACATTTGTAAACTGATTGCTGACATTACAATTAAAAGGCTGGCAGTAAATACCACCAAACTCCCAAGTTTTTTTCCTGGTCCAAATATCTTATACACGAAATCCTCTAAAGCGGGAGAGATCTTTATAAGCCGAACTACTCTAAGAACCTGCAAAGAAAGAGAAAATACAACTGTATTAATTACTCAATTATCACATTAATCAATTACTTTTCACAGGATCAGGTATGGGAAGGCCAAAAAAGAACTTGCAGCCTTGTAGCTCAGTAAATACAAGATTGCCACCACTTGTAACAGACTATAAATTGCATGTTAGTTTAAGAAGACTCTGGAATCTGTCAGGTTTTGTCTGTATTTTCCTTGGCCTGCCTGGAGATTTTTTTAGCTAGCAACAGCAGTAACCCAGTGACCAGGCAACTGTTAACCTATTTTGTCTTCTGCTTAGATTTTTATAATTATGGTTTAGTGCTTATTGTTACTTATCTCCTTTTTTCCCCTACATATAGTAGAAAAAAACCTGTAATTCTGCATAGAATGAGCTATCTTTGACCCTTTCATAAATGGAACATCTGAGGCACATAGGCATGGGATGACAGAAGAGGCCTTGAGAGTACCAGGCACAGGATATAATCAACTCACTAATCATTGGTCATCACAGAAACACTGTGGCATAAAGCTGTTCGGAGGATTGCAAAGGGAACAAAGAGAAAGAGAAAACATGCTACAGATAGTAAATATGAATTGACTGTGGAACCAGTGGAGGTTTATAGTGTGCTACAAAACGTAAGAATGGCTTAAGGCAGAGGTCAAAATACATCAGTCTAGATGTAGCAACTGAAAATCTACTGCAGTGCTAGGTAAATTGCTTAACTATAATCTCTGTTAAAAATCCATGCTTATTCTAAATGGACAGGATACTGAACAGTCTGAGTAAAGGTTTGTTTTGAGCATCAGGCTAGATGATATGACCTTGAAAGGCCACTCTCAACCTAGAGTTTTCTATGATTCTGTGTTGTTACATGTTACATATTCACATAAAGAGCTGACAACCGTTCTTCCACAAATCATCTTTTAATTTCAGTGATCCAAGACAAAACTGCTTGCACAGTGTACTGTATAACCTAAGAAGTCTGGTAATAAATATATTTTGCTTTCTCATACTATATCCAACAAGAGAATTTTTGGGTGGCATGTTACAGGTTAACACAGAAGCTTCCCTCCAACACAGAAGTAAGGGAGAGTAACATATAAAAAAACCTCCCTGTTGAGAAAAAAAGAGCTTAACATAAATGAGATAACATAATGCAATTACTGTAGCCTAGCTGCAGAAAAATCACAGCAAAATGCCAAAAGCAGCAGCAAGCAGAAGCTAGAGAGCTAATTCTCCAACCCCTCCCATCCAGTGCCAACCCCAGCAAAAAAAGCACAACACCCCAAACCCGAACCTGAAAGCAGCAACTTGAACAGGAAGCCTGTCATGTTACAATCTGATCTTCAAGCCTCATAATAATTTGCTTCAGAGCACTTTCATTTTGAAGCTGGCATGATATGAGCATGGTATGAATAGCAGCAGATTCAACACAACCCATGACAGTGACATTGTTCAATGTCACAGGGAAGAGCAATGTGTGGCATTAACACGTTTGGCATATTTGACAACTCTCAGTATTAGTAATAGCAGAAGAACTATGATTGTGTGTGGAACTCCTGACCCATCTACTGCTGACTCTGCCCTGGAAAAGCTCCTGACAACTCTGATCCTCCAAATTCTGCTACTCACGGTGGCACATACTGTGATATAAGATCAGTATGAACAAGAGGTAGTGGCAGCCACAAGGGCTGGATACAATAAGCAGCAGGATATGAAGCAAATGAGATTACACAGTTCTTACAAAGAGCAAAACGTCCAACCCAAGGGATTGACTATTTTTCCACATATTGAAAGTGAAAGGTAGGAATTACAGTGCAGTTATATGTTGACCTTATGTAAAGTCAAATACAATTGCTGTGCTGCTTTTGGAGAGAAAATAAGTTTGACAAAAGTTGTTCAAAGAAAGAGCTCACTGCAGTTTGATAATCAAGGTGTATCTTTTGCATGAAACTCATCTCCCTATCTCTGTCAGCCATACAGAATACGTTAGTCATCTAGTTTTTACTGCAAAAGGGGAGAGTGAGAAAATGTCAACTTAAGAAAATAACATTGCAAACATGTTATATACCTTGCATGCAACTGATGAGCCTTCAATGTAACTAAAGAGGCTCCTAGATACACAAGTTACACTAAACAGCTTAACTTTCACACCATTAGACAAGGTGAGATGAAGTCCTTACTTTCACATTCGTTCATGGTCATGTTCCATATAATCTAAGTACACAAAACTGGTTACCAAAGCACTGACAGACAGTAAGATAAGTGAGATTTCCAAGTATTATGAACATGTAAACATAGTGCCTTCTTACATGACTGAACAGAGAGAGGTGGAAATTTCATGACAGTCAGTATTCTAAGTTGTGTTAGATAAACTGTATTATTTGCCTTACTTGTTTCCCTCTTCCTTTGGGGAATTTTAATTGACCTTAAAGCAACACATTATCTTACCGGCACTATTTAAAAAAAAAAAAATATTTTTTCATTGAATCTAGCAGAAAAATATATTTTTTTCATTGAATCTAGCAGAAGTACACTGTAATGAACATTTATGCATTTTGTATTATTGGATTGCAAATTATATTAAATAAAAAAAAGATGTAGAAGATGCATCACTTGGATTAAAGAGATGCTAAAAAACAAATCAGAATGAAAAGTACAGAAGAGGAACCATGGTTTGTTACAAAGAATGTCTGACTCTCTTAAAAAGGATGATAATTATTCAGAAAATGACTCAGCAGTATTTTCCCCAAGAACAAATACAATACCATCTCTTCAGTCCAGTACAGGTCTGTTTAAACCTCTCCCTTTTATGCTGGTTCATGACAGACCTCTGCAATAATATGCAAATTGTTACTTCTCCAATAATTTTGTGCTCTATAGATTATAGCCATGGAATGATGCTTTGGTGTAGTCTTTCACAGATGGTTTTGTCAGGTGTTTTGAATGAATGTTCAGTGAATGCAAGAAAGATAGGTGGGATGGTGGACACCAGCCAGTGTAGTAAAGAGTGAATGATGTGGTAGCAAAAGGTAATGCTAAAGACCAATGAATGATGCAAACTGAAAGATATGCTAATACATATGCTACACAGGCAAACCAAATGATATTTCTGCTCGCTATCCTGGAATGTGTCAAATAAGACTTCTGTTTTCAGTAATCTGTTTTGTTGACTGACAAGGAACGCATTTAACCTGTCATCATTAATGCCTAAAGGCCTGGAAATCTGCCTGATGTCAAGACGTATCCATGTGAAAAAAACATTTTGACCTTGGTTGATTTGAAAATGTGTTATCTAGCTTGCCCAGAAGCTTAATTTTGGAGGACTACGTTGTGTATTTCCTTTACACATTGACATCAAAGGTACAGTATTTTCCAAATTTACTGTCATTCAGCTCTCAGGGGATTTAGATTGCATAATACAACCTCAATCTTTCAGTGTAGCAGGTATTCCTGCTTGCAAAATGTATGTGTCATATATTTTGGAAAGAAAAAAACCCACATCATACCATTTTTTGATCATAAAAGCTACCACTTAAAAAAAGAAAACAAAAATCTAAAATCACAACCCCACAAGCAAATTAAATATATTAGAAAGAAAAGACTTATAATCATATAATGAATGTCTGGCTACATTGTAATGATACTTTCAATCATATAATCACAGAAACATAGAACAGATTTGGCTGGGAAAGACCATTAAATCACTGAGTCTAACTGTTGACCTAACACCGCCATGGCTATTAAAGCATGCCCCACAGTGCCACGAGTTAGGATGTGTTAGTGATCATGTTACCCATTTAGTTTAACATGTTCATAATTTATGCTTAAAATTGCTAGAGAAAAATCATCAGATGCAAATAGACTTTGCTCCAATAAATACAGAACAACTACTAACTAAGTTGCTAAGCATTTTACCTGAGAGCTCCTAGCTAGGTTTCCTGTGTGCTTTTGACACAAGAGAGCAATAACATACTCCTGACAGATCATCCTTTCTTGCAGGTTTGAAACATCATGCCACCTTGAATAATGAGATTTTACATATTTAAGACAGCAAAATCAAATCTATAGCCTTTAAATGATACCAGGGAAATGCAAAATAGAGTTTCTCATATTGGAAATTTTATTGAGCAGGTTCATAGAACTATTTAGAAAAAATATAGGATAGCTCTTGCAGAAGCCTGAAAAAGACATCTATTTCAAACCACATTTGGTTTGAGTAGAATATGCTTCTCCCATATTCTACTCACTTGACTCATGTCACTATAACTAATCACATTTATTTACACTATAGTTAATCACATTTATTGACAGGACTGATTATTTATTATTTGCCTTTATTTACTACCTTAAATACTGTTTACTATTATTCACTATTATTATCCACTGAAATAATTAGATACGAAATTGCCTTTTTAAAAAAAAAAAATCAGAAAATCCTTTTCTTCACCACTGTAGAACACAGAACATTAAAATGAATCTCAGTGCCTTCTACCACAACTGAAGGAACTCTAGGCACTGCAAAGAGGATGAACGGGGAATTGGTTGGACTGGCTGACAGAAGTCTGAATTAATAAGTCTTTCTTTGTTTCTTTTTCCTGCTTGTCTCCACAGCGAAAACGTAGGAAGAGCCTTAATAAATATGCTTTCCCACTAGGTAAGGAATTGTTGGAGAGCTATACAAATACCATGGTGATTATGGACAAAAGACTCAGAAGACCCACAATAACTGGAGCAGAGACTTTTAGTTAGACATATGACCGCTACAGAGATGAAGATCTGTACAAGTAACAGCTGTACTGAGGCCTCAAGGACAGAAGCCAGGAAAGTAGCACTGGACATTACAGTGATGCTGTAAACAGTTCTATGCAAGGTCAAGGCTCAGTGAAGAACAGTGAGTAAACTAATCCAGAACCTACTGAACACTGTAGCTCAGATAAGAAATGTTTCTGAAAACAGAAAGGACTTCTCAGAGAAGTTAGAAAGTATCTTATTTCTGTAAACACACTCATAAAATAGTTAGTAATGGACTTATTTATTATTTTAAAATACATTCCCAAAATGAGACAATACTATGAGAACATCAGTAGTCTGAGAATGGAAATAAATGAGAGCGAATAGTTGATGCATAATGTTTTTGTTATATAGGGTAAAATGCAAAAGTAGCTGATCATACCTGAAAATATGTAAACTGGGAGTGATACAGGTCTGGATAAATATGAAGAGTGGTCCCAATTACAAGCAGCAACTCAAACTTGTGAAGAGAAGAGCTGATGTATCCTGTGAAACCCAAACACCAGATCTTCAGAAGAGCTTCTAAATCAAACAGAACTGTAAAAGCAACCTAGATGAATATACAAAACAAGAAAGATATATTCAAAACAATAAGTTGATTTCCAAGTTTCTATGTTACACTGTGAATGTCTAGCAAGGTTTCATATGGAAAAAATAAAGATCTCCATAATACTTAAAAATAGTGTTCATACTCTAAAACAGAATAAGCAACAAGAGATTTCCTCATATTGGCTCGTATGCTTCCTCAAAATGTACCCTTTATGAAATACTCTGAAGTCTCAAGACAGACATGTAGATTTCACACTTTGGAAAGCATGAAATACTAAATCTATCCAGCTGGCCTTTCACTTAGTGAACACAGATAATCCTGGAAAAAATAATGAGACTTTTTTCCAAAACATGAGACAATACATATGAGCTGTCTGAAGAGTTTTAAGTGATCTAAGGAACAAACCAAAGTTTAAAGGTCTCTTGTTTGAACATTGCTACTTCAGCAGTGTTCTAAAGCACGTACAGTAATATGACAACCAAAATAGGTAGAAAAGGACTTAAGTATTAGAAAAAAATTTAAAAAGAGGAAACTCAAACTCTGCCTAGATTTGGTAAATCTTCACTATCTAAAAAAGGATGTTGTTAAAGAAGTTGAGCTAAGAGAAAAATTTACTTGTAGGCATTGCATGACTGCGAGATTCAAGAAGCATTTCTTGAAATATTTACACACTAAAATGCATGATACATCTTCAAGATTTATTTTCTTTTACTCCTCTCACTACTGAAAATCCTTCTGGGTAGACACATTTCCTTGCCTGCCTTCAAATACTGTAGGATATTCTCTCTCACTCATTCTAATAGTCAGGAAACCCTATGGAAAAGATGGTTTTTCTTACTCAGTTTTCCTCTGACCCTTCACACAATCTTCAGGGCTTAAGAGATAGACACTGAAGTAACATTAGGTGACATCTGTATACAGTTAGTACTTTCATAGTGCTGTGCAAATGTTGATAAAATACAGTTCATATCTCCTTAGTCTTTTAAGTTGGGGGACTAACTGACTGTGCGTCATAAGGTTTACTGCATTTGGCAGGAGATAACAATGTTAAAGACTGAGATTCTAATCCTGAATCTTATGGTGACAATCTCTGAGATGCTGCCTTAAGTATTTACAGCATTTAAAACTCTCCATTCCATCAAAAATATGTTTATCACTATGAAAAAAGGTTTTGTGAGACAACAACAAAATACACGTTTTATGTGTACAGAACTCTCACAAGCAGGACTAGAGATGGAAATTAAAAACCGCAGTTTACAGCCTATGTTTATTGCCCTAGTCCACAGAAAAGCTTATGAGCAGTGCTACCAGCTATATTATTCAGTTTCCTCAAGAAATGCAAAATAGTTTTCAGGCTTCAAATCTCCTCTGAATAATTAAATCAAGGCAAAATGCTTCATGGCACTCCAAAATTTTCTTCACATTAGTAGAGAAATACTACTAAGAAATTTCTGTATGATTTTGGTTATAAACAATGTAGGGACACTTTCATGCTCACATTCTCTAATGTATCTGGCCCATTTTTCAGCCCTTGCTCGGGCAGCTCGAAGAGCTCAGACAGAACAAAGAGTCAAAGTTTGATGAGACTACCTCTTTACATGAAAGACTTTTATCTAAAACAAATGGGAAATTATTNAGGTTAGATCTGGAAGTATGGAACAGCAGGTAGAAAGCAGCTCGAATTCAGACTCAGAGCAGGTGGAAGAGCAATGCCATTTAAACACATACATGCATACTTCAGAGTACATAGGCTTCCTATTAGGACAAGACTAACAAATACGATGTTAAGTGTATTTTAATTTATTCCAAAAATGTGTGGGAGGGAGCATTTGCATTTTACATGCTTGTCAAATGAATTCAAACCACTAGCACTTAAAAATGTATCAAATGGCTCACCTAACATCTGATTACTTTTATACACCTGTCTTCCTGCTGACAGAGCTTGCATTTTTTTCTCCCTTATAATTAATTACAGGAGAAAATTCAGGATATTGGACTAAAACTTTTTGTTAAGTGTGAAATGTAATGCAATTTTATAGATTTTTTTTTTTTTAATAAAATCACCCCTTTCATTGATGTAGAGACCAGGGAAAGGCATATTCACATAAGAAGCCACAGCAGACTCATAAAGAAGGTACAATATCTAAGCAGCCACCTTCCACAGATTGCTAGACCCCTTCACCTTGGGGAGACCAAAGAGAAGTTACCAGGAACGGGATGCTTCTTGGAGGTCTACCTCCCACTCAGTCACTTGGAAGTTTTAAGATATTAATGCTTCTATCAGCAACATTAACTTTTGCCAGTAGTTCCTTAATTTGTTTGTTTTTTTGTTTTTTTTTTTTCAGAAGCAGAGCTCATTATCACCTAACATCCAACAGTGAGAGATCCACCTAGCCTTCTTTGTAACTGTAACTTACTTGAAAGGTTGTCAAGTTTATGGGAAACAGTAATTCTGAGTAGGATCAGTGGGCTAGAATGAACTGAGTAATCTATTTCATTAGATATATCTGCTCCTAAAGTCAGCAGCTTCCAAGATGAATTTTCTGAAATGTGTATCAGAAAGCCAGATGTGTTCACTGTTATCTGCCTGGCCATTTCCTTTAGCAAAGGGAATCCTCACTGCTGTTGGCTCCTCAGGTAAGCTCTCTCTGAAGGGAAACCTAATCTAATGGAAAATGTAGAACCACAGCAGTGCATGCTACGCCAATCACTTTCCCTCATCAAGGAAAGAAACCAGCCACTGTGGAATAATCCCCATGCTTGAGTATTCAGCCTTTTCAAGACTCTTTAAAACAGTTTCTTTCTGCACTCTGTGTTTTACTTTCATACTTCATTTTTGAAGATACTAGGGGCTTGTTCTTGTTTAATTTTTACAATTTTTCTAGCAAAATCATGCCAGGTAAAAAATAAAAATAAAAGAAACCCAAAAGGGACATGAAGAGTAAACCTTACAAACAAATGAAATATCTCTATTCTAGACTTATATATAGTTTACCTTATTTAGAAATGTAAACATGTAAAATGCAAACAAACAAGTTTTCTGAAACTCTCCAATAATAAATCAATAATCTGAACTATGCAGAAACAGAAATATACATATTTAAAGAAAACTGGGCATTGCTCATAGGATAGAATTGAAATATGCTAGTCTGCATGACATACTCATCTTGAATTACCAAACCCTGGCAAGCATTTCTGTCAGAAAAATTCTCCAAACTCTACACTTGAAATAGATATTGAAGAGAGTGTTTCTAGCACTGATTAATAAAAGCATAATTATACTATATATTCAGTGCCAAAATAGAAATAGCACATGTAGCATTTCCTATTTTGAATATAAATAGAACCAGTGTTATTTTGTTAAGAATCCAGGCTCCACTTGCTGCACTCTGGGCATAAAGTAAAAATGCCTACTGCAAAAAAAATCATAGTGTCAGGCTTTAATGATGACTTAATTTCTTGTTTCCGACCTAGGATATTGTACTTGCTTTGGCTGGGATAAAGTTAATTTTCTTCACTGCAATTTGCATGGTGCTGTTTTGGATTTGTGATGAAAATAGTGTTGATAACCCAGTGCTGTTTCAGTTGTTGCTAAGCAGTGCTTTGCACATCATCAAGGCCTTTTCTGCTTCTCAAACCAACCCACCACTGAGTAGGCTAGAGGTGCACAAGCAGTTGGAAGGGGATGCAGCTGGGACAACTTACCCCAGCTGACCAAAGGGATATCCCACACCATATGATGTTATGCTCAGCAATAAAAGCTGTGGAGAAGAAGAAGAAGGAAGGGAGGATGCTCAGGTTGATGGCATTGTCTTCCTAAATAACCATTGCACATGATGGAGCTCTGTCTTCCTGGAGGTGGGTGCACAGCTGCCTGCTGACAGGAAGTGGTGAATGAATTCCTTATTTTGATTGCTTGTGTGAGTGGCTTTTCCTTTACCTATTAAGTTACCTTTAATGAGTTGTCTTACTTTCACCCTGCCAATTCTTTTCCTGTCTTCACTAGGGCAGAGTGAGCAAGTGGCTATGTGGGGCTGAGTGGTATGGCAGGTTTAAAACAAAACAGAGACTGAACTGAGTTTCCCTGTCTTCAGTTCTATCCTCAAATCTGGAGGGAGGTTGGAGGGGGTGGGGAGTGTGTCATAAGAGAATCTAGGATTTGTGGGGTTTATTCCAATGTCTTATTTCCAGAATCATCCTCTTTCACATCCATGTTGTTTTTCAAATATGCTTAGAACTTGAGAAAAAATAAAGATAACACATTTCTCAATTACTCTTGTAATTGTTGACTTGGCTAACATTTAGTAATGTTTATACAAGCTACATCTGTCTCCCAGTGGCATGAAGACAATAGAGAATGATGCAGCACTGACATCTCTACAACATGCACTTTTCTTTGAGGGTTTGGGCTTTTGTACTACACTTTTCACTTTTCTTAGTTTTCATTTTTGTTCCAGAACTGGTGAAATCTCAATGTCGTAAGATTTTAAGAGATCAGATACAAATATTAAAACTAATATACTAATATACTATATAAGAAGGGTAAAGAAGGTTATCAAGTCAGTATGACTTTAAAAAGGGAGATTTGTAAAGCACCATAATGTTACAGACTAGAGAGTTTAAAGCTGGGCACTTGAGCCCAACTCTTAAACATATTTAGTAATTTATAAGGGCAAGACTACAAATCATTGAACTTTTTAACTTACAATTCCTCTGCCATTGGTTGCTAGCAAGGCAATGGCAGACAAATCACAAGAAATATACTGCTGTCATGTGCTCTAGTCTAAGAATGTTCTCTCTGGCTCCACAGAAGGACTGTGTAATTATCTAAGTCAGGGAAACTGCAGTAACCACAGAGCTAGAGATGTGCACAATTCAGGCAGCTATGATCAGCACTCTCAGAGAGCTCATCTCTGTCAATTTCAGCTCTAGTGGATTTTTACTCAGAGAAAGTGACAATTCACAGTGCTTGTGGAAGTATGCATTTTTAAAAAAATGTTATAATATGGATATCACTTTTGATTCAGAAAAAACAAGCATCTATTTGAAGCTATGCTTGTACATTGGCACTACAGACTACAATTATTTATTTATTTTAAAAATTATTTGCATTTAAAATGGAATTAAATAGTTCTAATATCAAAATTCTAGGATCTCTGGTGCATGCTCTGGAGAAAAATGTTTGACCCATTAATTACTCAAACAGCTTCTTTGCCAAAATGCTTCTTCTACAGAATGCCTCCCCTTCACTGGCTCAGGAGCACAGCCTCTGCCTTTACCAAATGAAAAATGTGCTGTTGAGGTAGCTGAAGCAAGGCTATTTGCAACACTATTTTGGTTATGCTTAGGGATCTCCTTGCAGCTAAGTATATGTCAAATAAGGATGATTTAGGAAGAATTATAATATTCTTTAAAGATACGGTTTTGCCAATTTTTAAAGTTAAATTCTTCTGGATGCTAAAGAAAGACAGCAACTCAGCAGCCATGCATTGCCTGCAGATGTTATACTTAAGCCTCAGCTCATTACCACTGACATTTTGTTTGAGGAAATTACCTTTCAAAAGGTTGTAAAATAGGGCTGTCAGCCATTGTCAGACAGAGGAACTTGAACAACTCAGAAAAGAATTCTCAGAATGCTTAAGGGAATAAAAAAATTACGTACTAAAATGTGCTTGACATTCACATTTTCTATTTTATCTTATCTAGAAAGATATACAGATAGTCATTTCAGTACACTTACCTCAGCTAGGTAAAATTCATCGTATTGCCTCTTGAAATTTTCTCCTTTGTAGTAGTTACTAGCAGCAACAATCACATCTACAGCCACCATGCTTAATATGAACATATGAAACACAGAAGACCTCATCATTTTCTGCAAAAGACAAAATGTTACCATCAAAATGAGTCAAACCACATGTATTATAAAATTCAATTAGACTGGTCAAATATAATGTTATAATAACATGAGTTTATATACCTTCTTTACATATTCTAATTTATTAATCATTAAAATATACTGTAATATATTGTTTCAATTGTGAGTTGGCTTGCATTTTTTTTTATTTGCTTGTTTGATTTTTACTTTAATTGCTAATTGACTTCTTACTGAATGTTTATAATTTTATGTGATATCCATTGCTTTGGTATGTTTTTCAAGCATAAACTGCACTACTATCTGCTTAGTTGCCCTTGCATAATATGCCTCCATTATGATGTATTCACACAGATTTTAATGACTCCATTGTTCAGAAACAAGTAACATCAATTCCATCTCATGCATCGCTTTTGCTCAAGAAATACAAGCAATGTAGGATGTCAAAGCATTGCCTAAAAGTATAGAACATACAGTAGATCTGAGTATCTGGGCCAATGAACTGTGAAGAATTTCACAAATAATTCATATATCTGTGCACTTCAAGCTTTGTGTCACTGATGCTACAATGCTGTTGAAGAAGTTTACACCCATGCGTTTTGAAAATAGTAGTGAGAAGAGGTAAGCCAGAAGATCAAACTTGTAGGCCCCCACCACAAAGGGCATGGACACATGCTTTACTCTGAAAACTTAACCTCTACACTTACTAGGCCAGCTGCAGCTGGTCCAATAGAAGCTAGAGTCAAATAAGCAGAATGTAGAGTTATTTTACATTAAACCACCTTTGAATGAATGGTCACTAACATTGCTATTATTTTTCCGATCTTTCACAAGTAATAGAGTTTATGTCTTTAATGCTTATTGGCAAACATGAGTTATGCAACACTACGGTTTGCACTGAAAAAGACCATTTTTATTTGCTCCTCAGTTTATAAGTGAAAGTATCCAACAAAATTCTGGGAAAAAAAAAAAACAAAAAAACCCCACCCCAAAATAGAGAAGAACTGTGCCTTTCTCAACTTCTGACTAAAGACTTTGTGTGTCTGTACCACCTTATATTCATGGAATCACATAATTATTTATGTTGGATGTAACCTCTTGAGATTATCTACTCTGCCTCTGGCTGCTCAGGTATTCCAGGAGTGTGTCCAGCCAGAATTTGAATATCTTGACTGCTATGGTGGGTTGGGAACCTTTCCCCCCACCTCAATTAAAATTTACCAGACCAGCTTAGATGGCTTGGAAGTATGGAAGTAAGATAAAGATTTATTTTACAGCAAATCTAAATTTACTAGCGTATATACAAAATATATTTACATGTATTTACAATTTAGAAATAATGCAGAAATCCAGTCTTCACCTCTCCAAGACAAAGCCCAGAAGGGGCCAACACCACCCTCTCTCTGCACAGATAGGAAACAACCAGCAAAGTTCACACTATCTAATCAGTCAAAGTTAGTTGAAGTGATTATCACACAAGTTCTAAAGAGAGAATCTTTCAGTATATTTTACACTGTATTTTTAATGGTGGTCAAAATTTCCTTCATAGTGACAAAGTATTTTGCCTGAACTGTGAAAGGACTTGTTAAAAGAAACTAGGAAGTGAGGCTATAAAATGCACTTTTCTCTCCATGCACAAAAATCAACAAAGAAGCAAAACAGTAATATAGAAAGAGCAAAAGTGCATAAATCACCTTGGCATACATGTACATACATGCACATACATGCATACATACTTTCTCATACAGTAAATAACTTCAGACACTCATAAAAGTATTTTACAGTGGCATATTCAATGCTGGAAAGTAAACTACAATTACCTAAATAATATCCTAATTGTAGTAAAATTCAGTAAAGCTTCTTGTCAATTACTAAAGGTCACCTTCCCAAGTGACCTGAAAGGAGATGATTTAGCTAATAGAGAGTATTATGTTGGGATAACACAATTCAACACCAAGATAATAAGGATGAAGGATCAGACAGGATACAAGCTAGACACAGTCTAGCTAAAAGCAGGAACAGCTGGCTGAGGCAGCAAATTATGAGATGTCTGTGGCAGGCAACATGAATGCATCTAGTCACTGGCAGAAAGACTGAGATCCAGCAGGGCCAACAAGATAGATATATCAGGTGCCTAGCAAAACACAAGGTGAGGAGACCCAAGAGAGGGAAAAAATAATTTTAAACTGCAGGACTTACCTGCTCATGGGACCCAGGTGAGAACTGTTTCTAAATTTTTATTGCAGCATGTTCAGAATCTAGCCACTCACTTGTCATGAATGCTACACATGATAAACAGCTTTCCTCAGAGTGCTATGTCATTAGGAGATCAATCACTGCTTCAGCTCACACACATACTGTGCTCAACTTTACCCCTATTTTAACTTGTCTTAGTTTGTTATTTCTGCATTATAGAAATTTAATATGGATTTGTACCCCTGAAATGGTCTGACTGTACCTCTGCTGTAATAACTCACCATGAGAGTTTGCCATCTCTTTACACATTTCTGCATCTGGAACAAGGTCTAAGAAAAAAGCTGGATGTAGCCCACAGCATTTGCCACACAAGCTTTAAATACCATTTTGGATCACTGGATCGGCAGTGTGTCATTTGGATTACAGTGCTTTTCAGAGCACACAGCCGTGGAAAATCTCTGTGCAAACTTGAAAGAAGAGACATAATGCCATTTTTTGTTTTGTTTAATTTAACGACCTTTTATAGCCCTTGGATGTGTGTTTCTTAAACGCTGTAGGAATAAGATGAAAGAAATGTTCTGGTGTTGCTGTCAGCCAGCTGCATGACAGGAAAATTGTCTCTAATATTAAATTGGACTTAAGATTAGCTGCATTGAAGCAGTCTCAAGTGAAATGACCTGTTGCTGCCATCAATCAGCTACAACACTGAACAATTTCTTACATTTACAATGAATCACTTCTAATGCTGACATCTGGCTCCACACAGGATGATGATTCTGAAATTCCAGGACACTGTGAAGAACATGGACGGCACAATATATTAAAGATGCAAAGGCCATAAAAACTAATACATGGCAAACCACTAATGATCCCAATTTTTTCAGTGTGAGGAGATGCACAAAGGATTTGAGCATTTTCTTTGTGCCCAGATGGGAATTTCATGAATGCAGAAAAAGACTTTTAAAGCACTGCTCCTTCATTTAACGTGAAGGATGTTCTTGGTACAGCTAAGGAACTGTAAATGAAAAATTATATATAATATACTGGATTCACTCAAAAGCTCAAGTAAGCAATGACACTGCAATTGCTGACAGGTGGAGACTACCTGGGGGTCACTTAGTCCGATGGAACATTACCATGCATGGCTTGCTAAGTGTCAAAAAGCAGTCCTTTGTCACTCCAGGAGTATCTGAATGGGGTACATTGCTTTAATACTCCTTCCACCTTCCTGCATGGCAGAGGGAGGATGAGTGACACAAATTGATTTGCCAGCTCACTGCCCTGGAGAAAATCGACAGCAGCTGCCATCTTACACAGCCAGAGTCACACAGACCCTGGTTCAGGAAAGCAGTGGTCCACAAAAAATGCAATCACTAAGCAAATTAGAATAACTGAAGATGAAACTACATTTTCCAATGCCAAGCCCCTTTTGGAGGCCATTCATCAGGCCATTTGCACTACTATCCTTTATACTGAATTATTGTTTCAAGTCCATAATAGATCTTGCTTACAAAGCACGACGGTAAGCATTGGAGATTGACAGAATTAAAAACACACATCTGCCATGTGTTCAAAGTTCACTAGTACCATGTGAAACCTGGAAAAAGATGTCTTCTAAAGGATTGATGTTTTTAGTTCAGACCTACAAAAATTCAGATTGGTCTAAAAAAACCAAAACAACAGAGGATGAATTACCTTACAGAATCAAAAATTGTTGACAAAGCCCTCAAGCTTATTACTACTCAGCATGACATAGTGACAATTTGATATGCAGAAAAGCTCAGCATATTTTGGCTATTTAGTGTGTGAAAACCTTAAAGCAAGTAATTGTCAAACTGGCTGGGTAGCTCTTAGAAGTAGCAAATCAATTAATGACCAGTGTAAACATAACTTAACTAAAATTCTTTGATAATCACTACATGGGTAAGCAGTGTCGTCCCCCCTCATTTTGATACTTGAATGGTGTTTTCATGTACATGCAACTGTAGAAACTGTACAGTTGTACTCGCATCTCTTTACATTTCAGGTGTACTTTAACATTTCATAAACCAATAGGATTTCCTCCTCAGTGTTTTAATAGGATGACTCAGCCAAGGTGCTTACTCCCTTTTCATCATCGTTACCCTTTACAGTTTTTCCCAAGTGTCGTGCCTACCTAAATAGGCCAAAATAGGCCTGAAAATGTCCTGGCTTGCCCAGACATGTTTTTCTGCTCTCCTCCTTCTGGTGATGGGAGAAGCAACTGGGGGAAAAATGACAAAGCTGGAGTCATTGAGTCTAAGGACCCTGGCTTGCCCAGACTTGCTTTACTCCTGTTTACTCCTGTGGTAAGCAAGGTACATACACTTGGCTTGTGCCTGCCTCATCCAAGGCCTATGTTTTCCTGAATTTGGATAAAGTAAGCTTATGTCTTCACTAACATGGTTAAGCTCGGCTAACTGCCATTCTGATTGGCTATTCTGTATCCGAAGGCCCATTAGTCTCGGGCTGTATTGATAAAAGAGATGAGCAGGTAGAGACAACATGCTTACTTGCTGGCTGCTTGCTGCTGCTGCCATTGCTCTCTGCTTCTGGCTGTGTAGTGCCTTACTGCCTTATTGCATTCTGCCATGCCATACTGAGCTATAAGTCAACTCTAACACATTATCATAAGAAGCCCTGATGCTTTGGGCTTATCTGCCTCCTTTCCCCAGCATCCTTGATAGAGGCTGAGGAGAATCAGAAGCCTCAGCAGCTAACAAGGCACCAGCAGAACTCCCTGAAAGTGTTTGGGTGCTGTCTGAAGCTGTAGCTAGCCCTGCGAGCTGGGAGCTAATTTTTATGAGTAAATACTCAAAAGCCTCTTTAGCAAAACTCTGTAATTGAATCTAATTGAATCCTTCTGCCTTAAAGCAGAAAAGAGCTCCTTTGAGTCCATCTAGTGGGCAAGTGGAATAATTGACCACAAGAACTTCTAGTTCTAATGGTTACATGTTTTTGTTATTGCTAGTTATGTGTTCTAAATCTAGGTATTCCTTTATGTAATGCTTTCCATGACCATGCAAAGAACCAATTATTATTAAAAATAGTGGGTTGGGGGNTCCTGAATACCAAAATTAATAAGCATTTATTAATTACCCCTCCATCATACCAAGGAAGATAGGTCCTGCTATAAGAGTCCAGTCAAGCTAAAACTGTTGAAAAACTTAAACTGGCTATGTGATTGTAGTTAACTTTGTACCTAATCCTATAATGATATTGTAGGTTATTTGTACTCATGTCTACACATATCTAATGGAAGAATCCTCTTATACCTAGAATAGATTTTACTTTGACAAAGTTGTTTAGACGCATACAAAAGAGGTGGGTGTTTATAAAACAGTTATCACAACTGGAAAGGATACATTTGTTCTGCTCGTCTTTTCTACTGTTTCAGTTGCAGCCTAGATCATGCCACTTCAGTGGCATAAAGGCAAATGCTACTGCCAGCTTATGTCAGTGCATAGCACCACCATGACCTGTGGTGGTGGTACATTCTGCAACTGTACTGCAAGTGCTATAATACTTGATGATTTCTTAAAGCCTCATTATCTGAGGTCATATAACTGCCACAGAATAAAAAATTCTTGTTCAGAAGAGCTAACAAAGCACAAGTTCACTACATGTGGAGGGATTGTAGGTTTTATGCAACAGGGTCAGTTTGAGTTCTATCCATAGAACTCTTAAAATTAAGAAAGTAACAGGAAATAGTTACTCAAGGTGCCAGACAATACAGATTTCATACTGAAAGCAAAAGACGTTGCACTCCTCAGAAATTATTATAAGGTATTGGTCTTAACAAGACCAAAAGTAGCAAAAGAACCTTGACTTTTAGGATTCTATGTCACCTGATTTGTAAGAGCCACTGAGCAAAGATTCAATCCTGGTCCAAAGAAAAGGGCTAGATTTTTTATCTCATACAGGTTTATAATACTTGTGGTGTTTATTTTGTCTATTTTGTTTGTCTGGATTTTTTACAACGTGCTTGAAGATACCTTGACTATGAAAGAAGCTTTAGAAAATCACTTTCTATACACTGCTAATCATAGATAATTCATGGCATGAATAGGATAAATTTCATTTTTGTCTTGTTGGTTAATGGCCATATGGGCAAGTATGAAATTACGAAACTGCAGGAAATTTTCCCTTTTGTTTGCAGAACATTGTCAAGCACTTTTACAAGCTGTGTAACCGATTTTCTACAAACGATTTTGCTTTCAACTTACTTTATGACTGCCTGATAATGATATGCTTGTAAGGAGAATTTAGCAAAATTTTCTCATGCTCTGCAATCTGAACATTTTTGAAAAAATATTAAGCATTAATCACAAATTTTGAGGTAATAGACTGTTTAATATCTTACATTTATGAAGTTATAGATCAGTGTGGGACATTCAAAAGCATTGCAAATCTGAGATATCATCTACTGTATTTGAGAGGAACTTCCAGTTGCTAGATGAATTAAAGTAACACAACTTCATGGAGGAAAAAAGATGAAGGAAGAGTTTTTAATTAAAGGCGCTGCAATAAGTGGCTTTTAGACACTGCAAAGAAGGAAAGCGTGTAGTCTCAACTCAGATGTTATTGGCTTCAGTGATGGCAAGGAGGCAGTCTTGGCTTTCCAATACAGGCTGCCTGTAACAATGCAGTAAGAACAGGGTAATTCTTCAGCACTTTAGGCTACAAAGATTCATTTTAACATTCTTTATGATGACAGAGGAACTTCTCAGGATAGCAATGTAGTAGAGATGAATGCAAGGCTCTTTAATCATAGTCCCATGAAAAATCTCCATAGAAACTCTAGTTACTTTAAGATCACATTAGCACAGAGAACCTTTGTTACCAGTTGCGGAAGATGATACAGAAGGTAACATTCAAGGAAGTACAATGCTCCCTAAAAACAGGTAACATCATAATTCATGTAAGTTTTAGATTATGCAATCGGAAGCTTTTCTTGATGCAACAGAAGTGACACTGGCCTGGTTAGAAAGAGCAGCATAGACTGCAGTAAGTTGTCCTTTCTTGAAAAACATTCTATGTATTTCACTTCACTGAGCTTCTGCTTCCACCTTTTGCCTCAGCGCAGTTTGTGAAATTCAAGGTAGGCACTGTACAGAACTGTGTGTTTTTAAAGGGCCTTCTAGTACACAGCTGGAAATGGGATGTTTACTGAATAAGGGCAATATTTCATGGCAGGCAAATATATATGCTCCAATACAGATGCAAGAAATTCATTAAAGCATGTGTCACTCATAGATTATTTTTAGATAAAATCATACGCTAATCAGCATTTACCTCTGTAATATTTGAAAATACATGCAATCAATGAACCTACTGTACCAGGCTCTCCTGTCTTTTTATATAGCAGGTTTTCACTGAAAAAAAAACCACCAACATCAAAAAGGCAAACTAAATTTTGGTCAGTGGAATGACGTAAAGTCAGTAACAATAGAAAAACATGAAAATATGTACTTAGGAACTAAATGCATTGAAATAATGACAGGAAGCTTACAAGAAGAGAAGATGAAAACTGTAAAGTATGATTTTTCTGAGAAGCCAAACTTAAAGGCAGACATTTCTCTCAGAAATTAGATACTCCCTCCCTCCCCACCTTACATCTTAGATTTGACAGTTCAAGTCCTATTTCTGCTGTAAGGCTAAAAGCTAAGTGTTACACATCTGCATCCTGTTAATTTATACTCTTTAATAACAGAATAAAGCAGTATGGGTACACTTCTGTATGCCTCTTAGTAACAGCAGTCACTTTCCTCCTCCCACAAACATCTAAGAGAATAGTCAAAAAGTAGTGACTCTTCTGCCCTAAAAATCCATAAAATAATGGCTTCTTTGAAACTAAATGAACCTCCTCCTCACCAGTTTATAAATAAGCTAGCATAGATATGTCATTTTCTTTGCAAATATATAGAGAGGAAGCTAGCAGCCTTTCAGTGACTGCAATTTGACTTAGAGAAATGGAGAGCAGCAGCTGCAACATAAAAGAAAACTAAAAATACTACTTAAATTGTTCATGATAACAATAATGCATAGAGATTGTTACCTTCCCCTCAGATTTTGGAACTGTTAGTAAGTGTATCATCACCTCAGCAGTAATTTTCTTAAAGCTACACACTACACAATGCAAAATAGAACCCAAATAATACAAATAGGGTTGAAGCAGTTGAAGCATTAATAAGGTGCAATTAATCACTAACTTGTACTAGGTGGATTAGTATACTTTCTTGCACCACAGCACTTTCAAAATTAAACTCTACAAGTTCTTTTCCTCTCACAATAAAAAATACTCTAAATTTGCACATTATTACTGATTTCTTAGCAGCAACCTAGATATCTCATCTAGTTTCAAAGTACAGTGATAAATGTATTTAACCTCAGGTACAGAAGTGGTATAGACTCAGTTTAAAAGTTCCACTTGGTCATATCAGGTATCATATATATATGAAAATATGTAAAAGCCCTGCAGAGTTACAGAATCAGAGAACAGTTTGGATTGTAAGGCACCTTTAAAGACTATCTAGTCCAAACCCCCTGCCCCAGGCAGATACACGTTTCAATAGATCAAGTTTGCAAAGGCACATCCAACCTGAAGTTCACCACTTCTGAAGTATATGTATATATAAAATACACAGAATCATAGAACCACTCAGGTTGGAAAAGATGTTTAAGATCAACAAGTCCAACTGTAAATCTAACACCGCCAAACCCACCATCAAACCATGTCCCTAAGTGCCGCATAAGCATGTCTTTAAAATATCTCTATGGATAGTGACTCCACCACTTTCCTGGGCAGCCTGTTCCACTGCTTAATCCTTTTGGTGAAGAATTTTTCTGTTATCCAGTCTAAACCTTCCCTGGTGTCCTCGTAGGGCACAAATCCTGCCCAAATTGGTTTGGACCCTTGCTCTCCTTCTCCTGTAGCAAGGTTCCGGGAGTTGCAGAATTGAGCAGACAGTGAGGTTTTGGTCCTAGAGCCCTGTGGCACATGACCCAAGCCAGGTGTCTCGTGCTGTCCCTCAAGTGTTAGGGTGGACACCTAGGCACAGGCCAAAACAATGGACGATAATGTCTATTGGCCAGTTTCACCCTTCAAAATAGTCTATTTAAGGAAGAGTGATTTAGGACCATTGCTTCTTTTTCCTGCTGCTTACACCGGGACGGGACGTCTATTTGCACCTCTTTCACAGCAGCCACGTGTTTGCAGCGTGCATTGCAGCCTACAGCAGGGGCAAGGCAACCTCTTTTCTCCTCCTCTCCTCAGGACACTGTACCTATTGTGTCTGTGAGTATAGGCAGGATTAGGGTTTCCCCTGTTATCAGGTTCCCTGTTTAACAAGTTCTGACTGTTCAAGCTTTTGATTCTGTGTTTATAAATAACCTTTGTGTAATAGCCTGTTGTCGACATCCAAAGAACCTCAAGGGATTTTCCTCGAAATTTCAATTATTAATTAGAATATTAATAAAATATTAATAATAATGCATAACTGGTTATTAATAATCATAACACCTGGCACAACCTGACAGGCCACTTCCTCTTGCCCTGTTTGTTTCTTGGGAGAAGAGACCAACATGTAACAGCTTCCAGGAAGCTGTGGAGAGTGATAAGGACTCCCCTCATCCTCTTCTCTGGGTTATACAACCCCAGTTCTTTAACTGGGGTTATAACTGTTCCTCATATGACATGCTCTGGATCCTTCATCAGCTTTGTTGACTTTTTTTTCATATGCTGAACATAGTATTCAAAGTGCAGCCTCACCAGTGTCCCTGAGTGCAAGAGGGATAATCACTTACCTAGACCTGTTGGTCACACTGTTTCTGACAGAAGCCAGGATGTTATTTGCCTTCTTGGCCACCTGGGCACACTGCTCTATGAATATGAATATTAATATGAATATGAATGGGACTCCCAAGTCTTTTTATATTGGGCATCTTTTGAAATGCTCTTTCCCAAGCCTTTAGCATTGCATGTAGTGGTGGTTGCGATTCAAGTGCAGAACCCAGCACTTGGCCTTCTTGAATATATGCACACACTTAAAGGCTAGGCCAAATTTATAGCTGATTTGTGATGCTATATTCTGTCAGTCACATTGTAAGGGATGTATTTGATGTTATTCTACACTTTCTAAGTTTCTCTCTGAAATCTCAAGTTACTTCAGCATCTACATAATATAATATCTGTCTTTACATACTGTTTCTCAAACTTCTAGATGTAATCTTCTACATATATCAACAATGTTGACATGTTTGCATAGTTTTAGTTAAAAAATATGTTAATCATGAAAGGAAAAGCATAATAATATGCTTACTATGTAGCAGACCAATTCTGTCTGTAATACTAAACCTGTTTGCTATTCCAAAGCTGTACCACATATGAGCTGTGGTAAATAATATAATGCTCACTCCTCCAGAAAATATTAAATATAGTCTTGTCAGGTAATTCCTTCAACATTTTCCCAAATTGCAGAGATGGTGAGTAACAAGGAGTCTGGAACCTACCTGTGCTGTATTTTTTTTTCCTATGGCTTCAAAATGTCCACATTTTTACATTTTACAACACTAGAAGCCTAATTTCCAACAATTTTCCATTGACACTGGTTCTTTGAATTATATGCTTTTAAAGATGTTAGGTGAATGCCTCCTTGAAATTGCTTCAATAGGCTGCTTACATTTTCGCTTACATTTCAATTTCAGAACCAAGTTTTTCAAATGTAATTTATTAAGTAGATGCGAATCAACCATTTTCAGTGCCTCTGGTATTTTTTTACCTTCTACTTATTGATTCATTGGAAGTGTGTTTTTATTTTTATGTTAGTGGAGATTTACTAGCTGCTTTATAAATATGAAGGAAAACATAACTGAGTAGAGCTCATGGACTGAAAGGGCAACAGACCATAACTTAAGTATTGCACCACACCCTTCAGTTAGTACTTAGGATCATCATTCATAATTCCTTCAGAATCCTTGCTATTATTTTTTAGGATAAGGCATTATCCACATACCAACAGAGGTACAGCTGAGCTAGAGAGAAGGTAAATACACTGCTTTCCATTCCCTTTCAGCCTTCTCTGTTCAAATCACCTTCTTAAGGCTCAGTATGACTGAGTTGTGGTGCCAACTCCAAATGAGCAAGCTAATCCTATCAAAACTGGCATCTTCTAATTCTACATAGATTCTGTAGATGAAATGCCAGGGGAAACCCATGCTTGATCCTGTATGCATATTCTTTAATCCACCGCTGCTCACAGTGTTGTTCATGCACCATGAGTAACGGATGTCTTGCTGATAGTTTAAAGTGACAAAGAGCAGAAGTGAGCTCACACTACTCAGAATGGCTGGAAACATGAATTCTGCTGTTAGGAAGGTTTTACACCGTATCTTCTAATTCCTTTAAGCTTGTGAGAAATAAATACATAAAGTAATTCAGGACATTCAGAAAATTAGCCAGCAACCTCTTGTGCAAGGCTGAAGAACCATTTTTAATTCCTAACTACTTCTTGCTTCTTACATACTGAGAATTCACTAACAAGACCACATGTTCTAACAGAAAAATAATAATTAAAAAAAAAAATTGAAAGGAGAGGAAACCATTTTCTTAATTTTTAAAAAGTGATGGTGAAAAAATAACAAAAATAAATTATTCAAGGGTTTTCTGACACTGAAACAGGTGGGAAAAATCCCTCTAAATAATGTATTTTCTAACATCAAAATATATGCAAGGAAGCATTCAGTTCTCTGATGGGACATCTTACTGTCAGTATGTCTTTGGACATGCCATTTGTGGCATGAAAATATGAGAAATTATGTTCTAAGAAAGCAGTACCTCAATGAAGGGTTTTCTTTCTATTATTATTGTACTTCCCAGTCAAACACAATAAGGAAAGAGCCTTCTTCATGGAAAAGTTTTATGCTCAGCTAGGGCTCCTTACTGTCCTCTCAGTTCTTACTGCAGTTTTTTATCCTAATATGACAATTATTATAGCATGTGCGCTTTGAAATTCGCTAGAAGGCTAAGCTTAATTTCAGTGCTTTTTCACAGCTTTACTTTCATTGATCTATTTTATAACTTACAGGAGTTCTTGATCAGCATCAGAAGTAGTAATATACTCCATTTCTTTGATAACCTCTATTCTGAACTAAACAGTCAAAACATTGTTTTAGACAGTTAAGACAACATAGAACTAATCAAAATTATTTTCTAGATCAAACTGTACATTTGAATTGATTATTGGTTTGTCACAGCAATGCCTTGCCTAATAGAGTACATTAATTTTCTTGGTTATCATATGTAGTTGTCTTAGGAACACAGTGTACAATATAGTTTAGACTGGGAAAAGCTACCTCCCTTAACATACTTTTGCTTATGATTTTTCTCACTTCTGCACTTTTGTGTGGCTGCACAAGGCAACAAAAATTTCACTTCATACATAAAGGCTCAAACCATTCAAAAACATATGAGGAAGATGCCCATAATGGCAGCCTGCAGAAAATCTAATGTTTAGGAAAAGATAATTTCTCCAAAATTATTTCCTTGGCTGTACAAATAAATATCAAACATTTTAATGGAATTTCTGCCTTTTGATTAGAACAGTTTCCCCCTGTATTTTCCTTACATAATTTAATTGCCACACTCCAAAACTTCAGATTTACATATAAAAGCACAGATTACTTTGAAATTAATCAAATGCACCTTTAAAGTACTGATCATAATAATAATTAAAATACTTTTTGCAATTAGACTCTAAACCTGTTTTCTTCTAAAGCAGTTTTCTTTCAAACAAAACATACAGAAGAGCATCATTGGAGTATTTCCTCTGAACTGAGAGTGCTGGAAACTGCTGACAACTTATAGTGTCTATTGCCTTGAGCATGGGGAAAGCAGAGCTAATCAGATACTTTGATTGCTCTTCATCTGGAGGGCAGAGGACAGTGATTGTCTATGTACTTCATTTCGGCTTGCTTCTTTTTTTTTTTTTTAATCAAAGGATATTTCTCCAGCTTTTCCAGCTAGATTGCTTTTACTGCAGTCAAACTGTGATATCCTTCTTCCACTCATGAAGGTAGAACCTGCAGAGTAGATCTATCTAAACAAAGAGGTAGGGAAAGACAACTCAGACTAAGGTAGCTGGGATCAAACAGCCACAACATCCATCAAGTTGCCCTTCAAAATGAAAATAATTTGAATCTAAGGTCAATTGATTTTGATTCCCTCTTGCAGGTAGTAGAAGAACAAAATTATTTATTCTCTTTCTAAAAAAATCATTACATTAAGGTTAGATTTGTACTGAAGCACCCAAGAATTTTGTTATTTAAATGTCTTCAAGGGGCTGAATCCAAAGGCTACAGAAAACTACTGCCTTCTGGTTAATTTGAAGCTCACCCTTCCAAATGTACTTGAACTCGAACTTGGTTGGGTAATTCATGCGCGACACAATAGCTCTTCAGTTTCATAACTGCACGCAAATGTGACCTATAATGATAATTTCCAACAAATTCATTACTCAATATTGCTGCCTTTCTTTTATTCTCAGAAGACCACAGAGAGGTGGTCTTAAGCCTCACATATTAATCAGATTTCACTACTCTTTCAAAATCATTCCACTTCTCCAAGAAAACCCTCAACCCATAAAGAATCTTTTAGAGATCTGCACCCCACTTCCATTCTTTTGATTTGTTTTCCCAAACAGGATTAGGAAGAGTTAAAAATGTAGATGTTACACAGAAAGAGATAATAATGCATGGTGTTCAAACTGAATCTTCTTTCAAAGGCTGGGAAACTCTGTGTATGAGGGGTGAAACTGCATTTTTTCCCACTCCTTTCACCATCACAACTTGCTGAAGCTGTGTCAGTTTCTCCTCATCTATATCCAGCAAACCAGAAGAGTAGTTTAGCTGCTGCTTGAGCTGATCTGCAACACTGATAGTTTAACACCACCAAGTTAAGCGCTGCTAGAGACAGATAAGGTTACAGAAAAATAAATGGAATTGAAAAAGCAGTAAAGACACACAAGGTAATATGGAATTTTGGATTAAAATTATTAATTTGAGGGCATGCCCTCAGTAGTGAGAAGAAACATGAATAGACAGCAAGGAAGAAGAAGAAGGAAATTCTTGGACTCTTGTGACACACTTCTTTTCAAAAATTATTCCCTTATGTTCTTTATGAATTTTCACTTCAGAGATATTTGATGTGAAAGCATACCAGGTGGGAATTTAAAAATCTTACCTTCACTGCATGGGAAGAATAGAAAAGCAGCACAGGTGCAAAGGAGAACAAAGAAGCTAGTATCATGGTGCTGGTAAGAGCAGTCGACAGAACTGTGAGTGGAAATGTTAGAGAATTGCCATTCATGGACTGAAACTCACTACTCACTCTGAGGATTTATGTAAGCATCACTTCTAGTTTATGCTTTTCAACTGGTGAGTGCAGTGTTTGCCTGAAAATGTAGAACATTAAATCAAGTTGGGAATTGAGAAGAAAATTAAATAAAAGAAAAAGACAGGTTAAAAGTTTGCCATCAGCACATACACAAGTGTTTTAAAAAGTTTAATTAATAAAAGAACTATAATTGTGAATTTATTTTGATATATACTAAATCAAAATGAAGCAGCTAATTAGTAAACTAAATCTCTTCTGGTCTGTATGGTAAGAATTTCTATTGAAGTTAACTTCAAAGGAGTTCTTTAAAAATATGAGCATCAAACACATTTTTGAACAACAAAGGAATATCCTTTGATAGGAAAATGCTGTTGTCCCATATTTGTAATATATAATTTTTATTTGACAATTCTCAGTGGAATTATAAGGTATCTCATAAGAGTCAGGGTAAGAAGAAGGATGCTGTAATTAAATGATAAAACAAACTAATAACACAAATCTGATAATATTGACTCAAGTTCCGAAAATTTAGATGTTTCCTCATTCAACACTAACTAATCTGATTTTATTTTTCCAAGGAAGATTTCCAGCACTTTATAAAGTGGTCACATTAATATACCATGAAGTAGTATTTCCATTTATACAGCCACCACTGGAAAAACAGGAAAATAGAGAAATTCCACCTTAGTTTGTATGATTTTGATTACAATTACTACGAGATATATGTCTTTACTGAAAGCCGTCTCTAATTATGACCACTGAAAATACATCCAAATGTGAAGAATTATTTGTAATACATCATGAGATATATGCTCCCAGTGTGTGTTTATCCTGGACAAATTCTTCAAAGAGAACTGCTGTCACTCACATATTGCAATGTACTGAATTGAGATGGTATTTTGAACATCAGTGAAATAACAACCCTTTAGGCCTGTACATCCAGTTTTGGCTAGCTAGAGTTTTGGTTTCAGCAGATGAAATTTGGGTGTACCTGTAAACTAAATGTGCTGCCCAAATGCTTATTATTATTATTATTATTATTATGGGGTTTATACCTACTTGAGGGCCTACTGAAAATGCATTACCACAATATGTGATTCAGTACTTGCATTGCGAATTCAGCTGGAGTCTGGAACACTTAAATGACCTAGGCTTTGAGCTATTATCAATGATTGTCTTAAAATTATGTGAATCACCTCCTGTTAATGTCTCTTTCTTCTGATTATAAAGTGCCTAAGGTGATCAACTCCTACCAGCACATTTAATTGCCAGACTTCTAAGACAGCTAAACAAATTCTATTCCTTCTCTGTCTGTACAACCACACCTACGCAAAAATATCTATTCCTGCCCTCATTCCCACCCCTAAGGCTTTTAAGTAATTTTACAACTAATTTCTAGTTGTAAAATTACTTGCACTTGTCCTACAAGTGCAAAGACACAAGGTATATTCCATTATTCAACCTTTGCATCTTATTCTTCTTAACAATCAGTTACTGGCTACTTATTCATGATTGATTCTTAAGTGAAATGGTGTGTACAGCATAAACTGTACACAGGGATTTTTTTGTGAAAAAGCAACTTCAGCTCAATCATTACTATAGGCAATTTTCCAAATGATCTGCAAAGGCAACTACATTGGTTCATCTACACTCACTGGTATTACTGTCCTTTCATTTAAATGATAATGCTACTTAGTAATGTTTTTGGTTGAATACATTTGCATAATCACCATGAAAAGCTGCGCCTTGTACATAACTTATCTGTCTCAGTATAATCTCCTTACTAGTTTAAGAAAGCACAGCATACTTACTTGTGGAATAGTCTTCTTAAAGATCAAGATTTTCCAATCAGTCAAGTGGATTTAGATGTCCAAGTTCAACTGATGGAATGAAATGGGTACAAAACAATTCCCGGAATTGCTGAAGCACAGTGCATCATTAATTCCAAGAACTAGGCAGTATTCCAGAAATGTTTTCAATGTTAAGCATAAGCAATAAAGTAAATTTCTTAAAGTCATAGTAAATTCAAGGAACTCCCTTTTTCTCCTATATTCATACCTTTGAGAAATAAACTACTAGTTTCTCCCGTGCACCCCTAAATCTCCATGTTTTTAAGGAGGAATGCTTATCAAGATGGGTTTATGGTATTTTCACTTGTTTCAAGACTGTTTGGCATTTATATTTGCTCCAGTCTGCCATTTTTAATGTCTGTAAAACCAATGTTGTATCTTTAAATTTGACTCAAAACCTTCTGCAGTACAACCAGTGGCAAAACACTTGCTAAGTGTCATGGCATCAGGGTTCTACTGTTTTCCTTCTGCACCTTCCCAAACAGAAAGTGAGAAAATCTGGAGAATCAAAAGGGTGAATAAAACTGCATTTAATACATCCATTGTCCTCCTCACCTCTTCTCTAAGGGTCAGGTAGAAGATCTTCAAGTACCAGCACTTGCTCTGCTTAGCTCTGTGGAACGCTGAAAATCTCCCAAGTTTTTATCCAGAAACCCAAACCAGGAACAGTGAATCATCCTTTTTTCAGCTCAAACACTGTGTAACAACCTGCCTCAGAGCAACCAGCTGAAAGACTGGAAAGCCAAAGTTGGTATTTCTCTATCATACAAAGCTCTTTCTTTACCCAAGTATCCTTGCAGGTAGATCACTGCTCCAAGTTTGGTTTTAGATAACTCAATGAAGAGCATTCTCAGATGCAATAAACTCTGCTCAGCCTGCTCCGTTGCCTAGGAGGTTACTTCTGTCAACTCTTGAAGGATGCCTGCTCCTGGCATAAGCTGTGAGATCCTAATGCTGTAACATAGCTAAATCTTGCCTGACTTCATCCACACCCTTTGCAATTATCTCCACATGTAGCATTCTCAGCAGCATCACTGAAAAAGAAACTGCTCCCTTCTCTCACAGAAATCCTTCCCACCAGGAGCACACAAATAAAATAAATAAAATTCATGACAAGACACAGCATAAACCAAACTCGCATCCATAACTGCACCCTTACCTTTCTACAAACAATGCAAATGGCATCAATAAGAGGACTGGGGCACAAAATAATACATATATTTTAATGATTTTAATGAGATGTATACATATGCCTGTGCTTGCTGAATTGGATTAGCTTGCTGAACAAACTACTGGTATTCAGGAAACAAAACAAGGACCCATATGCTTAATAGCTTCTTAGTTGAAAAGTACTTGTAAAAAGTAAATCTGGCAACAACAGAATGTTATTAAATCTATAAAGCTACGAATTACAGAATGATGGAATTATGGTCATCAGCATCTGATGTGTGCATGCTATAATACAGCCTTTAACGACATGGTTACCTAAGTACTAAACTTTTCAGTGAGCTTCTGTGGGCTGTAGGATGCTCTTAAGTAGATAAAATATCCTGCAAGATACAGTGTCAGTAAGGCAGAGAATCACATATGCAGGACAGCTTCACAGTTAAGGCACTTGTATACTTCCTTGGAGAAGTGTATTTGGCATCTAACTACTGAAACTTTCTTATGCCAATCAAGCTTTCTGAACCTTTTCTTAATCAGTCATCAGTACAATGTTCCTCATTTTGAAGGTATCTGACTTCATGTTGAAAATGTGAATTTCCAGTGTCTTGCTGTCGTGTCCTGTCATGATTTTCAAAGGTTGTGCTTTATAGCTGTGTGTTACTATTACTACAGCACATTTTTCTGTTTTTTTAGGGGGGAGGGTTTGGGTTTTTTGGGTTGTTTGTTTCTTCTTCTTTTTCTTTTTTTTTTTTCTTTTTTGNATCCAGTGGCACTGGTATTTCAAATCTGTGTTCAACAAAATTATTTCAAAGGAGAAAAATTGGAACTTTCCTTGAAAGGGTTAATGTACAAATATTTAAAAAACCGCTTGCTTTTAAGAATTTTGTGATCACCAAAATTTTGCCTTTCAGACAAGCTTATCTTCGAGTGTTAGTAGAATGATTGCTATGGTGGTATGGTGGAACCATACCAACCAAACTGCTGTACCCTGATCTCAGCAGAACACTTAGGCTGTGGGTAGGTATGTCTAAAGCTGGTCTGATTTCTGGCAGTGCACAATGCACCATTTGCTTTAACAGGAAGGAGTAGTATAGAAGGTATTCTGGCTCCACAAAGCATAAAACAGGCACACACTCAGCAGAAAATCAAGATGCTACACAGAGGAAATAATTTGTATTGTCTCTCAGAGACAGAGCATGACACTGTTCACCCATAACAAACTTGGTCAGTGAGCTCTTTTAGTTTCAGTGACTGACATGCATAAAGGTGTCTATGTATATGAGTGAAGAAATATGTTTATGAGTTCTGATCAAGTAGCAGCAATTAAATGGATGAGAGAGGAGGTCTGAATAGTGAAGTCTTATCTGTCTTGGCTAAGGACAGCCAACATAAACCAAGGGTTGCTGAACCTGTTGGTTGCTGGATCTATTAATGGTGCCTTCTAAGCTATGAGGCATTGGGAAATGTTACTTTGGACAGGGGGTGAAATGGAGTGACTGAGGGTAGAAAGAGTAAGACTTGTCTTGCAAACAACCAAGTCAGTGGAAGGCAGTTTCTCAGTAAAAGAGAAACAGCTGAAGAAAAAATGAGAAGATGCATCAATTAATGGATTCAAGGAATACCAGGTTGGAGGAACCTCAAGATTCATCTATTTCAATCTTTCAGTGTAAGAATATAGTTTAGATATCCAAGATGATAGTTCTGTGCCAGTGGAATGGCAAAACTGCATGCAGATATGGTGAGCATGAGGGACGGAACTGGGTCAGCTTTCACTAACTAGTGTTCCAGTTCCTTCTCTGACTTATCTAGGATCCTACTGAAGGAACTGGAGGTCTGAAATGCAGTGTCTGTAGTAAAATACCTTCTGAAATTAAACCCTCTAATGTATATATCTGCTTGCCTTAGCTGAACTTTTCTGAAAAGCTTATGATAGAGGAGAGAAAATTATTTATATACACTCTAGGTACTGTGCAATTAATAAAATGTCACCACATAATTATATACACCAGGTGGCATTAATGGCAAAATAATGTATGGCAGTTAAAGTCTGATGTCTCTAGCTACTACCCAAAGCTTAAGCTGAAGATTACATGAAAATTATTGTGGAAAGCAATTAGAAAATATCCTGAAACACTGAAATTTAAATATGAATTATTGCATTAGGTCTAAGCTTACAAAAAAATATAAAAAATCTGTCACAACTAGCAAAGAAATCACCTGCCAAAGGTGTCTGATTCTCTCCACTAAATATAACCTTCTGTGGCTCACTTGGATACCTAAATTTTAAATATCTAAGGTGACTTAAATGTCCATTCCTGCTCATAGGATCAACTGGTTATTGCATTAGAGGGAATAATATGCTAGTGTTTTGCCAACTGTCCTGGGAAAAGGAAGCCCATGTAATGGTTCTGCATTGAGCTAAGGTGGAAAGATAAAGATCAAGGCTCTTGTGCAGACAAAAGTCAAAGCTAAGGAAACAGCTGAGTGCCAGTTTTTCAGTCGTGCTTAGTTTTCATCTCTTCTTCTGAGAGAGTAAAAGAAGTATCTACTGTACCACACATTTATCCCTACCAAGGCAGAATTGTTTTCTAATATTTTGCCCAACCTGGCCTGACAATGGCTGCAACCATTGGAGGGCATTTCCCTGGTTACACATAAACACTTTCACAGAATCACAACATTCATTGCTGCCCATAAATTCACTCTCTTTCTTAATTTTATCCCATTAGTCTTAGCCAAACTCACTTGTACCATATTATGTATATTCTGCTCTATTCTAGCCTTCGGCCCTCTCTACTCACGCCTTTAAAATACTGAGCATTAACATCCAGACATGTTTTTTCTGCATCTAAGTATTGTAATGTATCCTTTTTTGCCCCCATGTTATGAAGCAATTTGTTAAAAGCTGCTAATCTGAAGAAAACTTGTTCTCTGGTGCCATCTGGTACTTTTACTCTTTAAAGGAATAAAAGCCAAGCAACTAGAAAAACATTCAGTGTGCTTATGTGCTTAATTGCTAGATGGCTCTGGTTTGTACCTCTTTGGTTAGTTCTCCTTAAAAAAACACCCAAGTGTGGCTCTCTCCTTTCTGTACAATCCTCTAACATCACAAAAATCTTTGCATTCTCAAACAACCTCACTCACCCTGGTATTAAATCTCAGAACATGCAATGCATGGTCTCAGCATCAGACCATAAAAGTATCATTTTAGTTGGCCATAAAACAACCCTTGCATTATTTTGGATACTCAGAAAAAAAAAAAAAATGCAGGGGCCCTTAAGGACATCCCTTAAGGACACAGAGATGCCACAGAGATGCCACAGAGGCCCAGAAGAGACAAATGGCCAAGCACTATTTAAAATGGGCAAGACTGATCTATTCTGTAAAAGAAGTACGGAAGGCTGTAGTCCATGACAGACTCTGTGTCAGGTATTCATCCTGGCTCTCTTTAGATAAAAAAATAAGATAGCAAGAATCTATAAAAGGGGATGTTCACTATTGTGACAAGAATATAAAAACATTTTATTGGGTGTTGGTTGTGGGTTTGTTTTTTGGGGTTTTTTTTGGTACGAAAGATCTAGAATTATCTTCAGATTCATGATGGGAGTCACTTCCTCCACCGACTACTGAGGAAGCCAAGGGATTAGAGACCATCAACAGTAACAAAAAAAGTATTGCAACACAAGTTCTAAGTTACAAAAATCTAAAAAGAACAGACGTAAAGAATGATGTGGCAACCTACAGAGCAGTGGTACATGATGTACTTTGCAGTCCTAATGAAAATAGATCTTTGTTTGAGAAACCTAGAAATATGGAAAATATTGAGGGGAAAACAAGTCACACAAAGGGAATTAAAAAAAAAAAAAAAAAAGTCCTGATAGTTTTATTTTAAGACTCTGCTGTCTTCCACTTGTTTCTGTTTGCCATCCAAGTTATAACTCCGAGGGAAGTGATGCTGCTGCTGCCGCCTCCAATGCTTTGATTGCTACAATTGTGCTAAACACACAAAAAAAGCTGCACAACAATTTAAATACCTGTTTTCAGTTTGATGGGATTTGAAACACTGGACATATTTAACCCCAGAAACACAATTTTCTAAATGAGACAGATGAATTTTAATTTAGTGGTTTCTACAGTCTACTGTCACTGATGTGCCCCAAAATTTCTAAGTGCAAATTATGAGTACAAGTTGTACTGGAGTCCATTGCTGAAAACAATGCTAGAAAAATGGTCCACTTTGCCTGCTCAGATCAGTGGATAAAAAATATCCACTGCTGAAGAAGCCTTTTAAAAATATTCTAACAACTTGTGCATTTTTCCCATACAAGACAGTTTATTAATTGGACTGTGATGTCACTATTTAATGACACAGAATCACAGAATCATAGAATCACTGAATCACAGAATGGCAAGGGTCGGAAGGGACCTCCAGAGATGATTTGGTTCAACCATCCTGCTAAAGCAGGTATGCCTAGATCAGGTAGCACAGGAATGCAACCAGGCAGGTTTTGAAAGTCTCCAGGGAAGGAGACTCCACAGTCTCTCTGGGCAGCATCGTCCAGCACTCCAGTATCCTCAAAGTAAAGAAGTTTCTTCTTATGTTTAAGTGAAACTTCCTACGTTCTAATTTGTGCCCACTGGCCCTTGTCCTATCACTGGCCACTACTGAAAACAGCCCAGTTCCTTCCTCTTGACTCTCACCCTTCAGATATTTACAGACATTGATAATATCTCCTCTAAGTCTTCCCTTTTCTGGGCTAAAGATCCTGAAGTCTCTCAATCTTTCCTTTTAAGAGAGATGTTCCAGTCCCCTTATCATCTTTGTGGTCTTCTGTTGACTCTATCCAGTAGTTACCTGTCTCTTTGTCAAGGAAAAGTACTATCCTTTTATAAGATTAATCATAGTTTAACACCTCTCTACTGTTTTCGTTTTGCAATGGGATTCCGATACTTAAAGTCTGCAGGAAAGGTACATGTTCAAGCTGAGGAAGTCATGTTCATGAAATCTTTTGTTTTTCAAATGCAAACCAGAGAAATCACTAACATTTCTTTCTTTTTTTGTTTAGTTTCTGTGGTTAGATTGCTACAAACTGCAGCTAGTAACTTACTTTGACTGTAGTGAACAAGAACAAAGGGTTCACAAATAAATGGAGAACTATGGAGAGGAAACTGAACACAAAAGAACTATGTCTCTAAATCATTGCTAACATACGTGCTTTGGTATAATGTTTATGAAGGAAAAGAAAGGCAAAACAGAGGAGTGAGAAAGAGAGGAAGGAAAATAGGAAGGGAGAAAGGAACTTTGATTTTCTGCAGAATGGAAATAAGCATGCAATTCTGCATCCCATTTGAATTACTTTTCTTTTAGATGCATATATACAATAGCAGAGAAATAGAAGCATAGACAAAATTACAAAAGTAATCTAGTAATCGTTGAGTTAATTAATGTTTGTTAAGGCTACAATGTTACCTATGGGAGGTTTGAAAGTTGTCTTACAAATTACAGCCTTGTCATCAAATATGCTAGTCTCATTCTGTAACAGTCCTTTCTGATATTCAGCCTATTTCCCTTTCTGAAATTTCCTCATCACTGATAATTCTGTTTTGTATATACAAGTACAAAGAGAAACCAAACATCCCTTATGCTTGGTAGTTATCACCCTCAGACACTCATGTCTGCCCTTCTCTTTTTACTGATTGCATGTTGCAATAGATTCTGATCCTGCCATTGCCAAGTTTCATTGTTCAAAACTTTCAATGAAAATTATCATCCACCCCGAAATTACAAAAAATGGGCTTTGCACTATATTTCTTGTAATTTTTCAGTAATATTGGCAAATTAATTTCTAAATTATGATCAATTGCATTGCTATATAGCTGCTTTATGTAACTTGTTCCTACAAGATGTCGAGGCCAAAATTATAAGTGAGTTTTTAAAAAGGCTAGACAAACTGAAAGGTGATAAATCCATCAATGGATACTAAATATAATGGCCTAAATTTAACATTCATTTCAGAAGGTTCCTAAATGAATGATTGCTGTAGCCCAAGACAGAGAACAAGGGCATAAATGGATACCCGGAATCTGAGAGGATGATCTATATAGGCCTATTTCTGGTATTGGCAGGTTTTGGAGATATGGTGAATGCATTGTTTGTCTGTTAGTTTTATGTATTCTCTGTTATCCGCATCATGAGACATTATTTTTCAGGTCCCTTTCAGTAAAAATGTCAAATTCAAGTAAGCAAAAAAATGTATACAGGCAAAATATGTTTAGTTCCCCAGTGTTAGGAGAGTCTTTTAAATTCATATCAGATAAATTCAGTAGTTCTCAAAAGCTCCACAGCAGCACATTCACATTTTAGTTGCCTTGTCCCCTCCTTCCTCCAATTAGAATACAATAATTTCAGCTGTCTGAATTCATGACTTCTTTTAATAACATGAACTGAACATCAGTTTACATTATCAAATGAGACAGTGAAATTAGGTGTTCCAGGAGTAAACTCAATGCCTTTTCAGTTGTCATTGCTACTGCGGTTTGAGTCCCTGAAACAAGGTACTGAACAGACAGAAGAGGAAGGTTACAGCTTTACCTTCCTCATCTGAAATGACATAATGCTGAAATTGAGTGCATATTTAACAACAGCTCATTTTTTGAATCCTGAACCAGACTCCAAGACACCATTTGTTCCCACACTCTCTATGTGCAAATGGAAAATACTGGAAGTCTTTTTCAATTAAAACAAAACAAAACAAAACAAAAAAGAAAAGAAGTCTTGTCTTAATGCTCAACATTTACTATATTCACATATACACCTAAGGATAGGAAAGTTGGACAGGGTTGGACTTTATTGTGCATACTATTACTGTCACCAATATTTCCAGTTTCTCTGCAGAATCTTCTATTCCAATTCACTTTAAAAAATGTTTTTACCTCATCAAAAATAACAGATTGCTTTTACATTACTTTATATACTCTGGTCCCAAGTCTCCTCAATAAAGCTAACATAGTTTTCAGTAAAACTAATATAGATGTTTTACAGTACTGTTTCAAGTCCTGAGTACACCACTGAAACACCCAAGCTTCTGTTAACTGATGTAATTTCTAGGCTAGATGAGATAAAGTCATTGAAAAAATAGATGTGTTTTTTTAAATAACAGCCTCACAAGTTTAGAATTTCTATTCAATTTAATCTGCTTCTGAATAAACTCATATAACAAATAATAACCTCATTACAATCAAAACTGAATTTTAACTAACTGAAAGTGAAGATTTTTCTTTCACTGTAAGGGAGGATTTCAGTTAATTGGAATAAATGTATTATACAGGTATTTACTTTAATGAAAGACACTGCAGAAATGAGTAGGCATAACTTTGGCTTGATTCCAAAGTATCACTAAAGGGCAAATTATTATGCAAGTAGACTACCACACTTTTCTAGTACACCAATAACTACTTCTCATTAAAAAGAAGAGGAGAAAACCCACTCCTTCAATGAAAATCCCCAAAACACTGTTTTTTGTTGCATTTTCTCTCATTGAATATATCTATTATGAAACTGCTAAAACCACTCAATTCCTGCATTTCTGGCCACGTCACATTCACTTTCCATGTGTTTTCTTTCTTTTGATGTTACTTTTGATCTTTTTGTCTGTCCTTCAAGGTTTTTAAATTTCTGTAATTGTGCAGAATTCTGTAACATATTTGTCTAATAATATGTATAATGGACTAAACTATTTCTCATGCAAAAAGGATAGGATTAAATTTCTGACATTAATTGTATGTTCAAAAGCATTGTAATCATGTCGCTTGCTCACTTGCTTTGTGACCTTCCCTTTCTTCCCTAGATGGAGTGCATAAGATTAAAAGTGAATATACAGTTCTTTCAATCTTTTGAAGGTTTTACTGTCAGTACAAGCACACATACAGTTTGTAAGTGACCACTTCCATTTGTGCTGACACATCTCACAGAGTATTCCTAAGTGTTTTCTGAACATCGTTTCATCTCCAGCTATGCACTTTATTTTTGCTGGACATAAAACCCTGAAATATTAGCACGGACAGGTAATGGCTGTCTGGCTCAGTTTCTCACAGGAACCAACAGTTTCAGGTTTTCTCTCTTTGTTAGAAAAATATGTATTGAGAGGACTGAAAATGTCATTACTTGGTGTTAGTAACACCAACCATGGTTTCATGGAAGATAGAAGTTGAACCTTTCTAGTTCAGCTTTAAAAGAGCATGTGTCCTTTACGAGTCTTTGCAGACAGGGAGTAAAAAGAAGGAAGAAGAGAGAAAACATTAGCAACCTCTAAAATTATCAGAAAAGGAATATTAAGAAACATAATGTGGGATTAAAGGGGTAAACACCTGCTCAAAGAGTTTTTTTTAAAGAATTTCTTTCTGGAACTTGGCCTCAGTTTTTCTTTATTTATGAACTGAGAGGTTCCTACTGTGCTTGTAGGAGTAAATCATGGTAGGCAGGAAGTTCTAACACTGTTAAAGTAACAACAGTGAAATAATGTGACGATGTGGGAGGCTCAGCATGCATTCATGCCAAATGGTTCAAGTTGAAATGGAAAACACAAAGATTGTTTTCCAGTGACAAAAGAAAATCAATATTTAAAATCAGTGTCAGGGAAACAGTGAGAGTAAGTAACAAAAAAACCACAAAAGCACCTTTGGGGGAAAAAAAGGCAACAAAAATAAAATCATTATAACAAAATAAAAGTCCCTTAGCCTCACATTATGATAGATTTGTAAGTCAAAATCACAAACCATACAGATACCTAATTTTTCATGTTGCCACTTCCAGCCACTTCTAAAAAAATAATTGAAACTTAGTCAGGTGTCTGAGCTAAAGTTCTTTGAAAACACATGAGTAATGCCCATTTTTCTTGCCCATCCCTCATGGTTTGTTCTCTATGTGCATACTGGTTCTGTTCTGCCAATACACCATATGCCCATTGTAAAGGCAGATGGGGTCTCAAAAGAAACAAGAAGAGACCTGAAAGAGTTTTCATTGTGACTCCAGCTACATTTTATCCAGATATCTGAGACTTTTACTTGAAATCACCATGAATTATGTTGCTGTTGCTCTCAAAGTCAAGGATTAAAATTGGGAGGAGAAAAAAGCATCAGTGAAGGCATGTGCTATAATTAAATATATAGCAGTGGTTTGACAAAGAAGACATATTTGAGAATGAATAGCTTGTGAGGGGGATTAAAGGTGCTTCCCAGGTTAGTAGTATTCATCCAGGTACATGCTGCCAACCTGCTGTATTTTAGTTTACATACTAAAACAAACATAACCAAAAACGCCAGTAAACATCATACTCTCAGCTTGCTATAGCAGACTTGGCTTTCCCCTCTGAAGCAAGTTTATTTCATCAAGAAATTAGATCATTTACCATGAAAAAAAAAAATTAAGTTGCTGTACAATGTGCTGAAATACGAGGAGATTTATAATAATACTGCTTATCTTAGCCTGGATCTTTTCAAGCCATGAGGATAGACTTTTGCAAACTTATCCATATCCAAGTGAGAATATTAAATTTGTAAGTTTTGAACACTGTGTAGCTTACTTCCTATCTGCCTCTTCCCCCTTTTTCTGTGAGCTTATTTTAAATACATAACAAGAGAAATTAGGTTCTGTGTTTATCATTAGTCATGCTTCTTGGCATTTGTTGATGTATTTTGCAGTTAATAAACACACATTTCTCATATAAATAACCTAGAAGTGGAATCGGCTTGCACATGAAGTCTGAGAAATAAAAGATTATTATTTATGTTATTTTATATTTAAAATGCCTAAAACCTTTTCCTGACAAACACACACAAAAAACCTGAACCTTCTGCTTTTGGGTGTGGTTTATTGTTTCAGGGTTTTTTAATGTTGATCTGTGATATGCAAGAAAAAAACTACAGTGCAGAAAGAAATGGACTTAGTGAAATTTATGACTAAAACTATTGTAGCTATTTCTTACCACAATCTCTCCTTATGCCAACATTTGAGTGGTGCTGGTTACAAACACTGATTTATTAAAAAAGCAATATCATACCTGTAGACATGCAGGAGCTCTGCCCTGGGGTTTATTCACATCAACAGCCACAAGCTGCCAACCTCCAGCAGCATCTTCATGAAACATCTTGAAAGGCAAAACTGTTTTCAGAAATCTTTTTCATGTCAATAAATACAAATGAAATCTAGTACATTCCCATTAAAGACCTGCATACATTTGATGATAGCTACCTTAAAGTAAGATTGAATTGGTTACTACTGCTACAGAAAAAAATCCAACATGTTCTTTTTGCACACAATGTGTGCCTCTTAGTCTTAATGTACCAATAACCTCTGGAAGTGTAGGTATAGTTATTCCATTTTATTTGTTTGTCTCGTGTTTTTGTGTTGTTTTGGGTTCTCTTTGTCAAAAATTAGGACATAAAAAGATGCAGATTGGCAGACATAAGGAACAGTGAGAAACCACATCTAGAAGTGATTTACACTGTCCTTTAAAATGTCCTTGAAAGAAAATTAATGGCTCTATGATTTTGAATTGCCACCCGAGAGTCTGCAAAAACTACATGATGGAGTGTGGTGAAGTTCCCACCTCACTCTCATCTTTTCCTTGATACCCCACACTCATAAAAGTCACCTCAAGAACACAGCCACAGCAGTGTGGTTGAAGCTTAAAAGCCATCCTGAGAGATATGCTCATTAGACTGGGTAGAGTGTCACATAAATAGGGTTGTAATGCTGCTGAGTCCTTATGGAAGAGTTGCCATCTTAGATTAGCACTGAGTTACTCCTCTTTGCATCACGATTTAATGCGTTTTTAAGGAAAGCCTAGTCAGATAATATTGCATAGAATTTAATTGTACATGAAAATTCCAAATCAACTTTAAGTATATGTAGTAATACACAAAGTAAAATAAGCCAGATTAAAAAAAATATATAATGAATTATTTGCTTATCATTCTTTAATAAAATAAACCAAACTGAGTCCCCAATTAATCTCAGCATTTTAGGTATTTCACCTGTGTGGTGGCAGTTGAAGTAGTACTGCTCCTGGACCCCCACATCTGCTGGAACTGCACTCTAATTTCTGCAAATGTTTCAATGATGACTGCGATGAAGACATTCTGAAAAACAAATAGGAAAGAATGGTTGACACAAAGCTCAGCAAGTGGAAAAGAGAAGAAATTAGTTCTAAAATTACCTACATTTCAAACAAGTTTAAAAGAACACGTTTTCCAGTACCTTAACGAGCCAGGCCAGAAAGAAAATTAAGGTGATGAAATAGAAATATGAACGCCATCGGGGAAAACTGTCGATTGCTCGGTACATAAGGAACACCCAGCCTTCCTGGGAAGCAGCTTCGTAAACAGTAAATATGCTTGTGCCTGTCAGAGGGAGAAAGAAAATGTCTGACATTAAGCTCCCCTAAAAGTTTTCAATATCAACAAACAATCACCTTTTTATCTACTCTATTTTTTTTTCCTCTCCTCCTTCCTCTTTCAAAGGGAAGTTTTTCAGGAGTTTTATTTTTTTGTTGTTGTTTCTTCCTTTTGCAACTGAATATAAATTGGTTTTGCATCAAACCAGACTGACTCATTTCTCTGGACACACATACATAATCCCTTAGATTGATTCACTGGCAGTATGCAAATGCCTCCAAAGGCAGAATTTGTCTCATCATGTGACTTCAGCAGCATCTATGAGAAAAGGCAGATTTAACTAAAACTATCAGGATCAGCATTCAGTAGGTGAAAAGAATCACTATTAGTATCAGCAACACTGAGTAAGCAGCATTGACAAGGTACCCAATATTAGCAAACACAATTAAGCAACCACAAGAAGCTACGGAACACTTTTGACATTCAGGCAGGTATCCAGGGTAGCTGCATTAACATGCATGTGTTGCCTTGAAAACTGTAAAACATTTAAAAGTTGAACTTCCTATAGGGCTTTTGGAATGAGGGGAAATGATGAGAGGTTTATGCATGTAGAAACAAACCACTTTATAATAAAAGCTATGAAGTTATTAATTTTAAACTTCAGATTCAAACTCATCCTAACGTCTGAGTGAGCACATGCTTCAGACAATTCTCAGCTTTATCTTTGCAAGGAAAGCTTCAAAATACAAATTGTCGTTAGGGCTCATATGGCATTCTTGTTTGAAGTAATAGAGTTGAGTTTGGGTTTGGTTTTTGGCCGGGTTTTTTGTTGTTGGGTTTTTTGGACCGTGTTTTTGTTTTTTTTTTTTTCCCTGAGAAGGAACACAATCAAACTGTGAAATTAAAGTGTGAAATTTCATAAACTGCTGTGAAATCAGGGAATTGTCCTACAGCTCCCTGCTAGCTCTGCTCCACTACTGCTTTGTTCAAAAAACATCTTGGATAAAACGGAGAGAGCATGAGGAGTACTGCCCTAAGCAAAGCATAGCAGCTGCTAGTGATACACAGATTATAAGCATAAACCTACCAAATGTCTGATCCTGTTCACAGAGAAAGGACTGGTTCTAGGCAGAAATTCCCAAGTCCAGAAGTTTCCCAAAAACTCAGCCCAACTTATAAGGGGCTCTGTGCTGATATATTCCCACTGAATTTGCAGACACAGGTGGAATGAACCTGGAAGTCCTTTTGCCTTTGGGAGTCCTTTTGTGGGTAAGTTTTCACTGATGTGAGGAGATTTTAATTTTTTTTTCTGTATATACATGTTCCTTTGACATTTAAGTACTGACTAGTTAACGTGATCATGCTGGGTAGGCAAAAATGCTAATCTTTTCTGTTAATTTTTCTGGTTTTTTGATTCCTTCCTGTTTACTGCATGTAATTCTCAGGATCAAGGGACAGAAATAAGAATGAAAGGAAAGAAAAAGCATTCAAGCATGGATAGCAAATATCTTTCAATTCCTTCAGAAAAGGTCTCTCTCAATACTGAAATATTCATTACTGATTACTCCTTGGGTATTTTGTATTTTAAAAATTCAGAAAGTAATGGTTCAATTATCTAATATTATACTGTTTCTGAACTGATTAAATTATTGAACAAAACAGTGCTGTTGAGGACAGGCAGAGAATGAAAAAAAAAAGAATCTATTAAAAGTTGCTGGCTAGGAAACTGCCATTAGTCATTATCAATGGGAAAGTCACAGTGAAGATTAGTAAAATAGGGGAGGTATCATGCAAAGTATTTATAACACACACACTGGGACATCTGCCACAGTAAAACAATACTGTGAACATACAAAAATGCACAATTAATCTAGTTAAAATAACGTGTTCATCTGTGACAGTGAAGTAAAATTATATCTTGTAGGTGACTGGTACACGTGTTCCTAAAGCTATTAGAAAGCAATCACCATTAAGAATATGTATTTTTACTTAACATATCTGACTAGAAAGTAATAAGGCTTTCAATACTGATGCCAGGAACCATGCTGTTAACTATCTCTGTAAATACTGTTTCAACTGGATACAGAATAAAACTATGGAAGTAAGGGATCCAGCACCATGAAATGTTCTGCTCTCAAAAGTAAGAGTAGTTCTTAGTTAAAATCTGCTGTTCTGCATGGGTTTTTCCCTTCTAAAAGTTACATTTAAAGACAACCAGCACCCAATTCTACTTTTTCTGAGTATTGCTTTAATATCCAGCTACATCTTTCTAAAGCAAATGTGTAAGCTATTAGAAGGACTCTCCTTTCACAGCAGCATGTGCCGTTTTCCTAACTATATTTAAAGCTATATAGAGGGGGGAAAAGTATCAAAGTTTTAAGTCATGGTGGAATGGATCACAAAAACAGCCAAACACAGTGATGCTGTGAAACCCTGCTGAAATCTTACTCCCTTAGATGAAATAGCAAAATCTGTGTTTTTCACAAGTGTCAGTGTTGTGTGTATCAGTGACAATAGTGTTTTCTACTAATTCAGAGCGTTTATGTCTTGAGCACTTTGTGCTAGGAGTCCCATGGTTATGGCACATAAGAGCAGAAGGCACATTGTAGTTTATGTAAGAAAAGCTGGAATATGGGCAACGAGGACTTGAAAACATTCAGAGCCTGCCTATTCAGCTACACAACAGGCCTCATACACTTCAAAATGTAGTAATTTCTTGTCAGTGTCCTGAACATTTAATCAACCTTCATGCAATCTTACCGCAGTGAGACATTTCAGTCATGAAGAAGCTTTTGACCACGGAGAGGTTTAAATAGAGGACTATGACGTGATTCCTCACTTTGGGCAAGGGTAACTTGATATATTTGGGAGTAGGATTTCTACATCTTCAGCTAGAATATTGTTAAATCTTAGTAAATAAAAATATCTAGAAAATATTTATTATAATCTATTTGTTTCAGTAGACAGTTAAACCTTGGTGGTAAGAAAGATTTAAGTCTTTTGCAAGGAACTGTCTGTTTTGTTTGAATTTTCATGGTACAATAAAACAATTAATTTAATCATGCTGATGGTTAATCAAAACAAGGAAGCAAAACATTTCTCAGTGCACAAACCAGTATTACAATCTGCACCAGTTTCACAGGACTGTTTTTATGCAACCAATAAACACTTCTGCTTTTTGAAATGTTTCACTGCACCTGGTTATTATAAAAAACAAAAGAAAGTCCAGAAAAGAAAGACTTAGTCACGTATATGAAAAGAAATCTCATCTTCCTCAACTCATGCAACATTTTCCTTTGGTTCATACTTTTCATGGGGGATTAAAGAAACTCCTGCCAAACCCCTCTCTATTAAATACCTAAGAGATAAAGAAGGTGTGGTTTTGGTGTTTTTTTTTTTTTAAATGACTCAGTTAACAGCACAGTGGTATCACTATGCAGGAAAGTTACTTTATGTAGTGTATTTTATATTTATGAAATTTTTTTAAACACATGATTTTCCACTTATTTCTCTTCCTCTGTGACACCTCCCATGCTCTGTGACATCAGCTCGTGCTATAATCAGATCATTCTGTCAATGGACCTAAATGAAAAAGGCAGTTCATAGAATAATGCTGCAGTTACAGAAGCAGAGCTAAAAGGTCACACGGAAAATTCACTAAATCTGGAATCTTTTCCTCCTAACTCTATGCTACTTATGCTACTTTATTGCTTCTCGATTCAAAATCCCATGTTATTGGAGGGAAAAAAAATACACAGTATTAAGATGGTGTCTTTTATTAATATCTTTGTGCTATGTGATTCGCAACCACCCCATGGGAGAAGCTTAGCGATGGCGTTAACGCCAACATTTTCTGCATATGTAATCTGTGTTTACTGTCTGCCTTGCCTTACTACATTAGAGTTATATCAGGTTTCTGTGCCGGCTATGAAACTCCTTTCCCATACTTTACAGTGCGCACTAGATGGCGATCGTGCACCTTGGGCACATCTGGAACATCAGGCAGCGGAGGAGCTACCACTCCGGAGAGCACAGCCTGGTACCTCCCGGTGCGATGGCAAAACGGATTGTTTTATCTATTTCCCGGCAAACAAAACAGCCTTCTAACAGGTGCTGCTGTCTAATTCAAGTCTATTAGTTGTCCTGAATACTTAAAAGCAGACTTTCTTTCAATATGGTTTCATGAATTCTATGTCCATGAAGAAACGACCTCTCAGGCTATAGAAATGTTACCACTTCTGTACAATGTCCTGTACCTGTCCCTGCTCGTTTCCACTGATAAAATAATGACTGTTCCTGCAAGGCAAGGCTATTCCCTCTGACTTATAATCTATATCGTATCTTTCAGTATCAAAGTATTTGTAAAACATTGCAGGTGGTCAAGATTCTCCAGCTGTCTTACACTATTGCTTTGGTGAGACTAGAAGGGAATGAAAATTACCCAGAAATGAAAGGACAAAGTTGTTATCACTTCTGGGAAGCAGCTGGTAGACAGGACCGAAATCAATAAAAAGATCAAATCCTGAAAGGCTTTGTTGGGTTTCTTGCTTGCCTCTGAGTGAGTGATCCAGTCTATTTTATTGTCCCTTACCAACCCTCATCAGCCAGTTTGCCAGTCAGCAGAAATAAAGAAGACAAGAAGAAAATCAAATACACCAATGCTCTGTTCCTCCTTTCAAACTTGTGCTTCCTGATACAATGCTTTATGCTTAAAAAAAGGAAAAAATTAATCTGGTTTACATTTTCAACAAGTCCATGGCATAAACAGAGACAAACGCTCTTCAAAATTACTCTAAGTGTGCATGTTTATGGATATTCAGCCAAACTAGTATTCATATTTGCCTTTTCAAAGTACTTTTTAAAATTAAAATGCTTCTTGGCTGTATGTTCACAAGTGACTTAGCGAATAGGGATCCAAAATGTCAGCAGAGCACATAAGCTGGCTTTATGTGTATAAATAGTCTGCTTTTTACTTTTTACAATTACACAGCTGTAGTGCTAATATACACTCTCATAATCACTGCTTTTTGTGTGTGTGGCAACTTTACAGAATTTACTGGCAGCTAATGAGAAAGGAAATGCTGAGCTGCTAATTGTTCACACCTCACATACCACTACCTGGAAACTCAGCAACACAGTCAACAACTCCCACATCTCCTTCTTGGGAAATATTTTTAAGGACCTAACTTTTCGTGGATCTCTGGGCTCCCATCCTCAACAGAACAGGCAGAACTTCAGGCTGGAGCATGGAAGTAGGACACTGCCATAGCTGTACTTTCTCCCTATCCAAAAATCAAACTGTAGTAAATACTCACATTTTAGATCTGGAAACCTAGAATACAGAAATGCCAAGGCTTTGGTTTTAGCAGTGGCAAAAGCTGTGAAGATGGGCCTGCTACCACCTCACTCTTTCCAGTGACACATCTTTGATTTAAAGTACAGTCATAGTAGAGTACTTGACTGTTATAGTAAATGCTACAATGAAACTGTGTTAATCAGAAGAAACTCTGTAATTTATATTAACTTATTGCTTTGGAAAGGAGTCATTATTTATAGGACAATTACTTCTTTTAAATTACGTTACATATGTAGATGTCTTTAAAATCATATAGTAAATGTGACCATCCAGAAACAAAACATTCAGAAATTCAAATAAATTATTACGTTTGAAGTATAACCAACATTTTACTGACTATTGTATTTAAAAGACAATTTTAAACAGGTTATCAGTACAGATATTATGCATTTGTATTGTCATTCAGTTATATATTAAACACTGGGAATAACTATTAAAATCAAAGTACACACAGATCCTTTTGTTAGAGTGAAAACAAAGTATGCAAATCTTCCTTGACTTAAGGCATGTAAATTCAGCATTGACTTTCATACACTGTCAATCAAAACTATTCACTTGCTGCATTAACTTTCCCAATAGTCATAGACAGAACAATCTAATTCATCTTAAGCACAGTCATGAAACAACAAAAGTAGTGTGCCTCATGGGATCAGTTTGCCTAATTAATAAAAGAAAATGTATCTGCTTTGTAAGATGAAAGAAGTATGGACAAATGAAACCACAGAACATATTCACATAGTAACATTTCCCTACCTAGAGTGACCATGATGATACTTTAATCAGAAGCAGAGTTAAATAAGTAGCTTTATTATGAGAGATCAATTTTTAAAGTCTTGAGTCTGGTCATCATTAAAATCTGTGGAGGAAAAAAAACTTCACTAAAAGAAATGTGTAGGAGATAATGACAATATGCATTATGATGCTGCTAAAAAAAAGAATAACTGTGGGACCTGTAAATGCACAGAGACCCTAAAACTGTACATATTTGTGAAATATGGATTACAAGGTATTAGCCTGATCTAAATAGAGCACTTTCACTTCCAAGAAGTTCAAGACAAAGTCTTGCACAGAAAGACAGGCTAGAGCAGGTAATAAAGAAAAAAGACTGTGTCCAGAAAGTCCCAAAAAACATCTTCCCAATGAATGTCTTATTTCCTTTGACCTCCACAATGTGTTTCCTCATTTCCTGTTGCAGTGCAATTCCTTCATTCAAGAGTTTCAAATAGTCCAATCAATCAGAAATCAGGAGAAAAAAAAAACAAACAAACATATATTTAGTAAGAGGAAGAACTTCCTTGCCCCAGAAGAGGTTTAAGAGACAGAAGAAGAGCAAGGAGAGCTTGCAGTTCTTCCTACAAGGCCCCATACCAGTGATTTTTTGTGGGAAATGGTTGGCCAGTCTCACAATGAATAAGAACAGTCTAGGTATGCTGGCAGACAGGAAGGTATTCAAGAGGGAAATTCCTCAGTATATAACTTTAATAATTTGTGAAGGCTCTGTGTGTGTATATATACATATATATATATATAAGTTTTTTTTTCAAGTAGGAGAAAAAACAATTTAAGGGTACACAGACAACCAAAGCTGCTGCTTTGCCCTAAAGCTCCATTTCAGTTTCATTTAGTTCCACTGGGTATCTTTTGTGAATGGTGGGCATTTCTTTGAAGATGTAATCTCTTAAAATGAAGAGATCAATTCTTTCCACTTCCCTGGATAACATTTTCAAAAGCAATTGCTCAAAATTTCATCCATGTCATAATCAGTGGTAAAACTGCTGTCATCTTAAATAAGATGTTTTAAAAAAATCTTTTCCCCAAAATTTTCCCCAGCTATAGTGTCTGTCTGAACAAGACTTTTATTCTTCTCTGTATAAACGTTTCATCTAGGATAACAGTAGAAAATCCCAACCAGCAAGAGCTGAGAATTCAGTGAGCATATTCAGTATACAAGAAAGCAGCACCACTGAGCTCACAGCATTTCTGTAAGACAAACTATAAGTCAGTAAAGGTGGCAAACAAGACATTATGAAACATACATGTTAAAAATGCCTTTAGCCTCCACACATTTGAATAACAGGAACAAATACACAGTGCCAAACGCACCTTAAGGGGCCAGTCTGACTGCAGTAAAAATCTGCCTTTCCTGAAATGGATAACGTTACAAGAAAATCCAAATGAAACTCAGTCATTGACTTGCTTAGCTATTCCTGAATTAAGCACTCTGCCACCTGGTACATGCCACTAATAGCAAAATAATTTAACTGCTTTGTTGATGTGAGGGATAGGTTTGTTCATTAGAAGCAGTAGCCTAATATGGGTGGTTAGGGAGCAGGAAGGGACAGGGAGAAGTGGTTTAGTGTACTGATAGCTCACCGAACATCACAGCACCTTTGTGAGCTAAGCACGTATTTAACTCAGTTTCAGAGATCAGTGTAGTAAGTTAAAGACTCTTAGACTTTTCCTCATATAGCAATACAATCAACATCTACCTACCTTACAGATTTCTGATTTTTAAAGAGCTGGGCATCAAAAGAGAAAGAATGCATTGGGTTTTTTTTCAATGAAAAGCATACATGGATGTCAGCAAAAATATACAACTTCTTTTTCTCTCCATCAGAAAAAGAAAGGTTGAGTTGAAAAGAAAATTAGTTCTTATAACATCTGACTTCTTTTATTGTTGACTGTGTTAAAGTGTTTGCATTAGTAGGGACCTGCTGATTATCAAAAAGAATTCTTGGAAGACTAGCACTAACAGACTAAGCTGCTGGCAGGTTTATTTGAAGAAAAAAATCAAAACCTTTGGCAAGAAAAGAGGTATAAATTGCCAGATTCTAAGGAAAGAAAATGTTCAAACTTTTAGCAGACAGTTTAAACCTTGTTTTCAATATTATCTCTTTCTGCAGAAATCCTTTCTGATCCAATGCACTACTTAAAATAGTTTCACACACCTGTAGCAGAAATTTTGTGGATTTCTCACTGTCAATTCTTTTCTCCTAAGATATGCCTTCCCTCTTTTACTCAGAATCAATTTTACCTGCAAAGATGTTTACTCTTTGTGTAGGTGTGTGTCATCTCTGTACTTTGACTCAAAGTTGCTTTAATTTCTTATGGACCTATGGCATTTAAAGTATTTTCCTTCAAATCTTTTTGCTAAAGTGGAAAATGTGGCATTTTGTACAGAGCAATGTGAATATGTGGTTTGAAAATAAAAGGACTGTGTAAGAAAAAAAATAGTTTTGGCATTGCTCATTGCAGCAGTTTCCCAAGAAGTACAGTTCAGACCTACTTCCAATATTTTTTTTTTTATCAAAGGCTGAGCTAAACAGATCTCATTTTCCATATGAAAATAATTTTCAGCTGGTGAAATGCTATCAGAGCTTTTCAATCTTAAAGCATGAACAAGTGACATGCATAAATTAGGGGATGACTTTCTGCCTGCCATTTACTTCACAGTAACTGTATCTTTGGCTACTTTACACCTTAATTAGAAAGACTTTTGGAAGTCTGTGCACTCCCTTGACTGAAGTCAAAGGTACGTCTCATTATCTATCACTTAGGAATAAAAACATGCATAAGGATAGCTACTGCTGAACTTTATAAATACACCTTCTTGTTCTCAGTAAGATGTCTGCAGGTCCTACCATAACTTAGGTAAAGTGTTTCTTATGCAATCACATTGTATCTCTCAATTTTTCAGAACAGGAAACAAATCCTGATTTTACCTTGAAAGTTTTGCTGGCACATTTCTGTCATGTTTTTGAAGAAAAAATCATATTCATTATTTTTAAATTGTACTGCACAGTCAAGCACATGAGCTGATGTTCAGACAGCTGCATGTAGTCTGATTCTTTGAGAGGCTGAAGGAGACAATTTTGAAACTTTCAATCCTGGCCTGAATTCCAGTGCTTGAAGCATAAAGCCATTTTATTATTCCTTTAGTAGAAAGAGAGTTAGCTCTATGGTTCTGAGACTCTACCACAGAATTTCCCCCCCCAAAAAAAAAAAATGTTGGGAAAGCAGTGTATTTAGTCAATATATTGTTTTCGAAACACTTGTTAAACTGCCTGACACATTAAAAATAAAGCTAGACTATGATCCTATAAGATGTAGCAAAGAGAAAAAAGCACAAATGTTTCTAGAGTCATTCTACAGCATCTGGGAGATGGGCTTCCTAAATGAAGATAAATGCAACAGAGAATCTCAAAAATGTATGCTTTCAAAAATGGCCTTGAAGAAGATCTGTGGTGTTGCGGTATTAAAACTCTTTTCAGTGACTTTCCTTAGGAACTTCTTAAAGTACTATCTAACTGCTTTTAGCATGATTTGTGTGCTTAGGTCAGAAACAATTAAAACAGAAGGGAAATGACTGTTAGCAGGTAATAGTGAGTACTGGAGTAACTATGAGGACTGCAGAATTTGTCTGCCCTGAGCCATGTAAGAATACATTAGATAAGCACCCATAAGGGATAGTGTAGGTAGAGGTGACTCAATTTTGGACTGACCAGGCAATGAGCTGGACCCTCAAATTGGCATTGGTTTGAGGCTGACACTGCTTTCCTCTAATTTCACAGCACTCAAGAAGTCTGTGTCACAAAGGGATTATGACACTTAACCTGAAAGTATTGTCTTCTTTGATATAACCATCTCTAACTGATCTGATTTACTACTAAGCAAGTATCATACTCAATGCTCACAGTAACATTTAAAAACAGAAAGAAAAAATCATTTATCCCCAGTTACCAGATAGTATTTTGAGTTACTGTGTGTAATGGCCAGAAAGTTGAACAGCTACATCTCAGGGAAAGGAATCCTAACACTCAATCACTGATGAAGTTTTTAAAAGAAAGACAAAACAAAACATAGTAATGTGAGAGACCATGAGTATGAAATCATACAAAGATAATTTTAAAAAACAGTATCAAGTGGACAAGATATGTGCTTAAATTTGTATTTGCAGAGAGATCTAGTGATATAGAACTTCACTGATGAAAACCATGCACCATATTTTTTACTGTATATATTACATCTAGGAGCATCAAATAACAACCCAGCTTTTTTCTGTATTATTGATAGTGCAAACAATTTGGCCTGGCAACCAGATGGCTTTCTTGTCTAATATCACTTAGTCTAGGTTGGATGAGGCCTTGACCATGAATATGAGGTAGGCTGATCTTGGGTGTTTTCTAATCAGCAGAAAAATTAAGTGCTAAGTTTTACAACTTGCTTTGCTTCTCCCACTCCTAAGTTTCCTAGATTTCTAAGTTTAATACTTCTATGAACAACAGATATAGCACAAGTCTCTATGCTCACAAGGAGAAGTGGACAAGGTTCCTTCCAGTTGAAAAACAAGGTTTCATCAGTTACTGTGATTATACAGGCCTCAAACAAAATCTCACTAAGTCAAAGGCATTCCAGTTGTTTTAAATAACACAGACTTAATCCTCAATTAGCAAATAATTTTTAAAATGTTAATTATTTCATTTTCACTGGCTTCCTGCCAGGGCAAATTTCTAAGAATGCTTATAATGAAGTTATGGAGGAAGGATTAACACTGTGTTCTGCCTGGAAGTTCTCAGCAAAGTGGCTAATTTAATGAAGTACTGCACAACGGCAAGCAAAGGTGATTGTCAGGTACAGCCTCACATTTTGTTACAAAATATTTTGTTTCCTCTAAATTGCACTGAAAATCTCCAGTGAAAACTCTTCCTATATTGTACCTTCCTTGTTGTTCTGGAAGATATTGTGGACACAGCTGCAATCCTGCATTCGTCCATGCACATGAATTGCATAAACAATATTCCCATACTCGGGTCAAAAATGTTCACTACAGAAGCCCTAATCATTTGAACACTGTAAAAACTGCTCTCAGCATTGTGGGTCAAATGCTTCAATGACCCTAATATTTAACTGAAGTGAAGGACTGCTTAAAGAACAGAAGGAAATAAACGTGTTTAGAAACAAACAAACAAAAAAAGTTAGAGCTCTTGGAAATACCAAGAGTCTGCAGATACATGATAGCATGTATGTTATGGATTTCACTGCACTTCTAAGGAATGCATGAAATCAGAATCTATCTGGCTAAAGACAAGCTGATAGAAACTAGCTAGTTTGGTGTAATATGAAGCACAATATCTGACAAATGTGTCAAAAGAGGTAGGCAATAGACAAGTGTGAAGCAACTAATGTAGTCTGTTCTGATTAGCTTAACACATGAAATTACTGTAGGAAGCAGGTTAACCACAGTTTAAATAAATGCACAGTAGACATCTATCAAATTAATCCTCCAAGCTTCCCAGAGCAACTATGCAAAACCAGTACTCTCCCATGATACTCCAAGATTTCTTCACAATGTTTCATGGTTCGCCAAGGATCATAGCCAATACACTTAGCTATTTCCAGGGCATTTACCATAATAATAAGAATGCCAGTGAAATAAATATCTGTGGCTAAGGCGGTAGAATGCTGACTTTAAAAATGCTTTTACAGGAAGCAATTTTCATTCACCGCCACTACACATCTGTGTATCACCATTAATGCTCTGTAATTCTGTATCCAATATGAAGGATGAAAAGAAAACATTCAGGTAAGCATAGAATCATATTACTACATGAAATGCAAATAGAGAAAAGAAAAAGACAGAGTTTGTTCTAGAGAAGAGGATTAAACAGTAATGAAACTGAAGCTTTTTTGTTTGAAAGATGATAGACTTCTTGTTTAATCTCAGAATTCCAAGAAAAATGCAGAAAAAAGAGCAAATGAAAAGCAAATGCAAGAAAAATACTCCTATGTAGAATACAGAAAAGTTGGCTAATACAGAAGCGCATGTAAGTAGTACACATACCAGTATAATAACAATGCAAAACCTGTCACAGGCAGGCAATCAGAACAAAACAATACCATGGTTTATCAGAAGAGACATACAGAAATCCTGTTGTGATTAATCTATTTGTCAGCCTCTAAGTAACATTTCTCAGATGACTCAGCTATGTACCAGCTCCCTGAGATATAAGATTTTATTGTGTGAACTTTACCACAGAGCATCTATGTTCCATGATCAGTTAAGATTTCCCACTCCCACTGGTGGCTGACAAAATCTTCCAATAAAAATTTACTGCTTTCACTTCTTTTGAATTTTTATGCAATAAAATTTAATCCTTTCGGCATCATGAATTAATAAAGTGTATAACTTGGCTGGAAACAGACTCCCAAAGTCATCCAATCTTGTTGCATCTGTTTAAATGAAATGTCAAAATTAGGAGCTTAGTTACTGTAATCTTCTTCATGGTGGAAGGAAAAATATGATACCGTTGTGTGATTTACTCCTTTTCAGATGTGAACAGAGAACCTTAAACTAAGGGTTCATACTAATTACCTAATTTTAAGAAACATAAACTGGGGTCAGTATCTTTTACTGATGTGAGGCAAAGTACTGATCATTACGATGCTCTACTCCAAGGTGACAGTGCAGATTTGTTGGGAAAGTAGAGGATAACCTTCTAAAGGAGTGTTTGAATGGTGGAAAATACTGTCCCCAGTATGAGAAAAGGTGTATCTCAACACTTGCCAGGTTGACCCACATCTTCTCTGGATATGGAATAGCATGTCTTCAAATTGTCTTAAATTCTACTGAGTATGAAGGGGAATCTCCACAGCAGCTTGTACCATTAAAAGAGCCTGTCCACTGAAAACTTCTGTAGAGATTTTAGGAAAGACAGGAACTATTTGCATATGGAAAAAATTCAAGATGCATTTACCAGCACTGTCTTAAGTACAGAAAAATGCAGAAGTGGTAACTATTCATCAGATATATTAAATACATATTCAGATCACCTGATAAATACTGTAAGATGTAGTTCCCCCTTTGATCACAACTAAAATGTATGATTAGGGTAATGAATACATAAAGTATTTAGTGTTCATAGGCAACACTTCACCTCTTTCAACTCATCTCTATTCTTTCTCAGATAGTAATTGGAAGTTATTGGTCTTACAGTATTTTTTAAGAAGTATTTCAGTGGTTCACAGGGGTTCAAAAATATTGTACTATTCTTTTGCCTTGTAACTTAGGTCTTTTCCAATACCACTCAGTGCAATACTAGATATTATGAAAGGATTTCTTCACATGGTAATGTTGCAATATTTATCCTGGAGCAGAATACAGTAACTACTGAAAGTCCCTAAGAACAGTAGGGAAAAGACACTTAGAAAATGTTCAATATTTAAATATTTGAGTAACAGATAAATAAATTGTAACTGTGTGATATTTAATGGCCGCTACACATCTGCCACAGGGTATTGTAAGGGTAACAGCATATATGAAGTCAGTTACCACAGATGAGCTGATGTGATGGAGAGTCATACCTAAGCTTCTGCTCTGTGTGTGCTACCCCCTCTAGAGCTGCCATCTGTGATCTAGATTCTCTGGAATAGTGTTATTCTCTCCCTCTTAATCCCCAGCAGAAGTGGGAAATCCAAGCTGCAAGCTGGCCCTGTGTTATCAAATCAAAGGTCTTAAATCAAAGATGATTTGGTAAGCTGCTCTAATTACAGTAACAGAGGGCAGGATGCATGACCGTTGTACATTGTGTTTGTAGTGGGTGGTTCTGCTCATTTCCATCAGCTTTATGAAAATGCTGTTTAGGATAAAATAACCAAATCTCATGAGGCAAAAACACTCTGTCCCATGTTTTATGCAAGTGCTGAAGGTCAAAGCCTGCAAACTGGTCACATGCTGCTCTTGTCTGGAAGTGAAAATCTTCCACTGTGAAAACAATTACCTTTATTACCCAGTAACTGCAGCTTTCATTATGCAGAGCTATATTGTTTTAATCACACTGACTGATAATTAAACTGATAGGATCTAATTTTCTTGGTATAGAATGACAGGTTTCTAATTGCCTAACTTCATGCTTTGCCTATTGACTAAGAGTTTTTTGCTCCTTAGTGAGGCTGAAATTAGTCACACCTTTTGTTACTGATCACACCTTCAACTTTATTTTCACACTTTTTCCTTGTCAGACTGTGAGCTATTGAGGAGCTATCTACACAAATAGTTATTGTATTTGACATAAGTCTTTCTTAATTTTTAAGCAGAGAGCAAACTGGTGGGCTGGGAGGTTGTTCTTACTTGAAGAAGATATTGCTATTTATTAGTAAATCCTCCTTAAGGAGATGGTATTAACATGTATTTATTTCCCTTTGTACACAACATTCCTATCACACATGTCCCCTGATTGCTTTATGTAACCTCTCAAAGTTATCTGACCCTTTGGTTAGCATTCTGCATTAAAGGAAAAAGAAAGGTCACTGCAGATAATTGACCTGAGTGTTTTAACTCATGCTTCTCAGTAGCAGCAGTACAAAAGCAAATTTCCTCTTTTCCTTCACAGAGCATGTATCACCTCAAAATCATGCTGGGAAGCCTTGCTATGAGGGAGCAGGGAAAGCAAAAAGTAAACATGAGAAGGTCATCTGTGGAATTTGTAGTTACACTGACCATCTGCATCACTAGGCACTGACACACTGCAGACTCTCAGGGTGGATGCAGTGCAAAGGCTTCCTATGGGTGCTCTTAGGGAGCTTGGCTCCTTCAGAGACAAGCACAACCTCTTCCATACGACATTACTCAGTAAACTCCATTCCAGGACTCTTATGCTAGAGCAAGTAAGCCCTCTTGGGACACAAAGCAGTAGGAAGCAAGGGGTAGGGATATTTAAGTTGTTCAGCAAGAACCCAACAGCTGTGCTGGTGCCAGTAAGCTGTACTGACTTTTCAATTTTTTTGGTTATTATGCTTGTCATCTCTTGCTAACCACAGGAGAAAACTTACACATAATGTAAGACTATGCTACTTGAGATAAATTAAGAAACAGTACATGAAGTTTTCTGTCAATAAGGGATCAATGAGTCTGAGATTATTTAAAAAAATGTTTACAAAATAATAATACTTAAATAATAACTAAAGCTTGCATTTTACCTGCCTTAGCCTTTATTTCCTTATATTTTTCCAGTAAGACTGCCTTTCTGACACACTTTGCTCTTCCCTCTCTTTGACTTACGATCAGTGGCAGTTTGTGGGTCTAATATCAGCAAGTAGGACTTTTTTTTTTTTTTCTTTAAGACTGCCATGTCTATCAAGCAAGTACTTATGAGAAGGAAAGCTTCAAAATGAAATCTAACCAAAACATATTGGTTCAGCATGAAAAACCATTCTGTCTGTGCTCCCAGGTGCAGATGGAAATGAAAGACAGACAGGAAGAAGCACACATCACAGATGCCAGATAGGTCATTAAACTCTGTGCAACTTACTATAATGACACAAGTGATATATCAAATTATATATAGCAGAAAATTATGGCCATCAGGAAGTAGCCACAATTACAAACAAAACTGGAAACAAAAGAAAAGTAAAATTATTTTGAAGGTTGTTTTATTCTATTATAGATCCCACTATTTAGCTGCTCAAACTAACATGGAATACCCTGAAATGGAAAAGGTAAGTATGTTCCACTGAATTCTCTCAGCATCATTAAACTTTTCCTTGACTGTCAGTTCTAGACAACTGTACTAATTTATCCACATTAGTTTCACCTGATTGCCTGGTTTAAAGCAAGACTCAATTACTTTGAGATTAACACAGCAATAAATTAAAATTCTGAAAGGCCACTCAAAATACTCTAAGCTTCCAAAACTCAACCACTTTCCACATACAATTTGTAAGTTACTAATTTGATAGACATAATTTGTGGGTTTTTTTTTAATGTCTCCACATCATTGGTTTTTAAAAAAATATAGAATAGAAAAAGTCTTATTTAACTAGACAACTAAAATGGCTTCGTCAAGAAAAGTGGTGACCTATTTTTCAAATTATTTTTTTCCAAATTCAGTTGTCTAAAACCAGAAACATTGTCTGTCCTGGTAGGGCATAAATCCTGCCCAAATAGGTTCAGTCTCCTGGCTCTTCTCCTCCTGTTACAAGGTCTGGGAGTTTGAAGGTGAGCAGACTGTGGGTTTGAACTGAGAAAGCTCCGTGCCACATGATCAAGTCACATGATCAAGTCAAGTGTTTTGATGCTGTCCCTCAAAGTGTTGGAGTTGACCCCTAGGTGCAGGATTTTGAATCTATTGGCCAAAACAATGGATGCTACTGCCTATTGGTCAGTTTCACCTTTCAAAATACAGTATTTAAGGTAGGGTGACTTAGACTGTTGCTTCTCTTTTCCTGCTGCCTTTTGTTGGGACCAGACTTCTGTTTGCACATCTCTCACAGCGGCCACGTGTTTGCAGTGTGCACTGCAGCCTACAGCAGCGGCAAGGCAAACTCTTTCTCCTTTTCTCTCTGGAAATTGTATACCTATCGCGTCTGTGAGTAATAGGTGGGGTTAGAATTTCCCCTGTTAGCAGGTTCCCTGTTTTCTAACTGTTTAAGTTGTTTAAACTGTTTAATTCAGTGTTTATAAGCAGTTTTGTGCAACAACCTTGCCGACCAAACATCCAAAGAACCCCAGGGAAATTTTCCCAAAATCTCAATTATTAATAATAATTTAAAAATTAATAATTGCAACATTGTCTTACTGTCCTTATTTGAAAACCTGTGTGTTTAGGCATCTCTGTGTATTCTTCCAACACAGAAATGAAAATCGCTCACTGCAGCCATCAGTAACAGTTAATATTTACACCCTTGTCATGCTCTTGGACCAACATAGTACAACCACTTTAAGCAGTTAGTGTGTGCTGTGGAGTGCCAGGACACTGGGGAAGGGATCCTGGAGTTGCCTTCCTGTCCACATATTAGGAGTTCCTTCTCCCAACAGCAAGAATTAAGAGAACTTGAAGAGACTGAAAATTTTCAAGAAACTGCTAAAGTGTGATTATTTTGACATTGTAGTTTTGTTTAAAGTATGAAAAAAACATAAAAACAAAGCAAATGGCTAAGACTATCCTATGACTGAAGGTCATCCACTTCTCAGCCACATTCAGGACTGAAACAAAACTGCCAAGCTAACAAATGAACAATATACAGATCTGTACTTCAGCGTGGTTTTAGGAGAGATAGCAAATGTTTTCACTTTGATCTCCTGGTGATAATTTTTATACGTAATGAAACTTACTGATACAAAATGTTCATTTCTTCCTAGAGTAAATTTGCCTGCATTTAAATTCCAACCACATAATTTCATTGGTACTTTTGCTTTCAAACAAAAAAGAAGCCCCAAAGCAAAACAAAAGATGCCTTCTGTGTTTAAACTCTTTCTGATGAGAAACTAAATACGGCCTTGTAAGCAGGTCCTTAAGAAGCTTTGACCAGTGAAAACAGTATTGTACCTTAAGTCTTAATAGGGATTTATTAGTTGATGCCACTTTAATTTTTTCATTATAGCTAAGGAACAGAATGAACTTGCTTATCCTGTTTACACAGCCATGCTTCACTCCTCAATGTATTCAACGTCATTTGTAACTGGAATTATTTTCAAGAGGAACAACAGGACTTCAAACTGTTCTCACATGCATGGAGCATATGAACTGATTTCTTCACTCTATAATCACCAAAAAACCTGTATAACCTTCTGATGGTGCCTATGCAAACAGTCTAAGATGTCAGGTTGCCTGTAGTAGGCACCACTGACAGGCTTGTGGTAGCAGGAAGAATACCAGAGCAAACACCTGTGAAGGGATGGCAGCCCACAGCTATGGCTGTTCTGGAGCAGAAGAGATGATTAAGAAGTAAGGAGTAGCAGCAGAAAAGTAAGAAACAAGCAGCAACAAAGAAAATTAATCACTATGCACTGATCCCACCTTGCACCGCTACCTGCCTCGTATGCAGGTGTGTGGACTGAAGTTGAGACAGGTGAAAAAGTATTTTCCCTAAGTGTCTCTTTAACTCTTTGTATTCCTTGGTTAATTCCTGAATGAGTGATTTTAAGGTTATGTTAACTGGCAGTAAAACAAGTAAGTTAAATTCCCTGAGCATAGACTCTTTTTGACAATGACAGTGCCTTGGCTGGGAGCAAGGTCCTATTGCTCTCCCTTTGCCTAGGAAGGAATTCTAGAGAGAAAAACAAATCTGCCACCATTTTTAAAATAATTACTTTCCATGGTTTCATAATCAGTGGACTAATGGGCTATGCTTTAAGTCATTTCGGTGGAAATTTAGGAGATAGGAGTTTTATCATTAGACACTCTCAATGGCTTCTCTAGATACCTCCCGATACCTTCACACATTAACATCATTATCATTTGTCATGTTACCACATGATAACTCCACAGGCCATGGTCATGGATGAAGAACTCCTTAACAGGCACTCTATAATGCAGGTGCCTGAATAAAAGAGCTGTGTAAGCGTAATAAGATTACACCTGTTTATCAAAGTTGCTAATACTATGATGCACTTGCTAGGATAAACAGAGCATTAGGACTCAATAGGTATCAAGCATATATATCATCTGTAGAGTAAAAGAGTCTGACCACAAATTTTTATTAAATTGACCAATGCCTCTTTCCTAAGAGCTCAATCTCTCAGCCTTTAACAACTACAATTACATCCTCCCATCACTGTGCATTATCTCAGATACCATACGACTCAGAACCAAGGGAGTCAGGCTGCAATGATGATACTGACCTGCATTTCTGGCCATCTATCTCTGTGCAAAATGGTGCCAGCTTCATTCGGACAGAGATGACTGTGTGAAAGGGCAGTGAGGGGAGAAAGGAAGCTGAAAAAATCCTTGCAATCCTTTTCACTATCAGTTATATCTCTTACTGTAAGCAAATAACCTGCAAATATAATTTCAATTCTGTCCATCAATTCATAATTTGCTATTCCTTATGGACCTTGAAGTCTCAGAGCTGGACAAGTAGGAAATTGTGCAGGATAACTTGTTAGTTATATTTCTCTCTCTTACCCGTGCCTGGCATCTGGAAAAAATAAGTGGGTGCTAGTACTGCCACCAAGAGACAAGCAGGTTGTGTCAGGTGGGTGTGGAGTAACAGAGAAATTAAAAGGTATCAGTAATGGCCTCTCCTACCTGGTAGATCTGGCCATCAACAAAGGAGTTAGAGCACTGGTTGATACTTGGAGTCATCTATCTAGACCTGTGCAATGTGTCTGACACTGTCTTGCACAACATCCTTGTTCCTAAATGGAAGAGCAATGGATTTGATGAATAGACAACTTAACGGATAAGGAATTGGCTGGATGATCACATTCACAAGAGTTGTTGTCAACAGTTCAATGTCCAAGTGGAGGCCAGTGACCAGTGGCATTCCTCAGAGGTCCTTATTGGGAGTGGTGCTATTTAACAACACATTTGTCAGCTACACAGACAGTGGGATTGAGTGCAGCTTTACCAAGCTGAGTGGTGCAATCAACATGCCATCCAGAGGGTCCCTGACAGACGTGAGAGGGGGGCCAATGTCAAACTTATGAAGTCATCAAGACCAAGTGCAAAGTCCTGCACATGTGTCAAGGCAATCTCAAGCACAAATACAGGCTGGGTGGAAAATGGATTGAGAGCAGGAGGTTCCACCTCAAAACAATGGGGAATTTCTTTACTGTAAGGGTCACAGAACACTAGAACAGGCTTCCCAGAGGCGTGGAGTCTCCTCTGTAGACTTTCAAGGCTGATCTGCATGCGTTCCTCTGTGATCTGAGCTAGATTGTGTGGTCCTGCTCTAGCAGGGGAGTTGCACTCAATGATCTCTTTGAGTTCCTTCCAACACCTGACACCAATAGGCTGAGAGATTTGGGATTGTTCAGCCTGGAGAAAAGAAGGCTCCAGAGAGACCTTACAGCAGCTTTTCAATACCTAAAGAGGACCTACAAGAAAGCTGGAGAGGGACTTTTCACAAGGGCATGTAGTTATAAGACAAGAAGAAATCATTTTATAATGAATGAGGATAGTTTTAGAAAAGGAATAGAATAGAATAGAATAGAATAGAATAGAATAGAATAGAATAGAATAGAATAGAATAGAATAGAATAGAATAGAATCAGCCAGGTTGGAAGAGGCCTCCAAGATCATGCAGTCCAACCTATCACCCAGCCCTATCCAATGGCACTAAGTGCTCCATCCAGTCTTTTCTTGAACACCTCCAGGGATGGTGACTCCACCACCTCCCTGGGCAGCCCATTCCAATGGCAAATCACTTTCTCAGCTAAGAACTTCCTCCTAATACCCAGCCTATACCTCCCCCAGCACAATTTGAGATTGTCCCCCCTTGTTCTCTTGATGGTTTCCTGGGAGAAAAGACCAACCTCCACCTAGCTACAACCTCCCTTCAAGTAGTTGTAGGCAGCAGTCAGTCAGGTAACCTGATTGTAAAAGGCAATTCACAACATACTGTCTTAACCTTAATTCTTCCCTTCTGAACAATGGACGTAACGCCACTCCAATCTTCTTCTAGCCTAAAAGCAGCACCTTCATAATTCAAAATGGTTGCACACTTAGAAGTATTTTTCCCATTATAAAAGAAATCCTAAGAGACAGTGTGTTTGATAGACAAAGTTTCAATTTATGGGTAAATAAAAAAAGGTTATTTTGATCCCTGTACAAGTGCTTCATTAAAACAATACCTGTAAGTGAATAGAGGAAGTAGACTTCAGTCCCACTGTGATGTCTCCTTTTGGAGACATTAAATTTGGTTTGCTTTTAACCTTGTCATGACTTTTCTTCCAGTTACCAGTTTAAGAAAAGGCTGCCAACCATAGGCATGCCAAGAATATTTGAGTTCTGTGACTCATATTATAAGAGATAATTTTATTATAATAAAATTGGGAAATACCTGAAACATAGAGCTCTGTTGCTGTTTTACAGCCCAGAAAATGAGATTATTTTGCTGGTTCATTGTGTGATTGAACAGTTCTCTTGTACTGTAAGACAAGTAAGGTGTACATGTTTTGAAGCACTTCTTACCATTGAAATTTTATTATCTCCGAGATACAAGCAGTGCATGTTTATCTCCTATGTGTAAAACAGGCATTAAACTGGTAGTGTTTGTTAAATGCTCTCTGCAGGTATAAGATGTAATCAGTATTATTTATTAGAGTACTGGCTCTGCAACTGACAGATAGGTTGATGATACAGCACAGAGTGAGATCTTTCAGAGTGATCATGAGTGCTATAAAATTTCTTTCACCTACTTTATATAATATTTTTTAAACTTTCAAGTTTCTTTCATTTAGGACTTTTCCATTTGAGAACATCTGAAGCAATATGTAGCACTTTAAATCATGAAAGGATTATGTGAAGAGTAAAATCAGTACTGTAGCTGCAAGTGTACATCTGTAGATGATTACAGATGATTGCACCCATGAGGCATGTGGAATGATTACTAGCCAGATGTTACAAAAAATCTGAATGCAAAAGAATTGATACCATTTAGAAAACACAGGTAAGGAGGAAAATTGCCCAGGATTCAGAAACAGTGCAGGTTCTACCACATTTATGTCTATGTGGCACTCTTTCTAGCAACACCCACATAGGCAGCTCTACCAGCATCCTTAGCATGGTCCTGACAGCAACTACTTTCATGTTACACTGACTAGAGGTCAGTGCAGACACCCATAAATGGTAACATGGAAGACAGAAGTACTTGTCATAGTTCTCCAATTGCCAAGTCCTGCATGCTCTTATTTAATGTAACAATTATGCTTTTTAGATATATCAGGTGACATGCTTAGGTAAATACAATACCATGCCTAATGAAATGTACATTTACTGGGGATTATTCACAAAACAAAGGTAATTTTCTCAATATTTAGCTCAATTTTTAGTGCACACTTCATGACATTATCATGCTATTAGCTGCTACCTAGAAAATTAAACACAGATAGGAAAAACACAGAGAAGAGAATAAAATCAGAAAGAAGAAACAGGCCAGCTGTGAAGGTACCTGTATGCTCTCAGTAGGAGACAAGGCTGACGGCTGTTCTATTATGAAAGAAACATCAACCTTTTTATAGGAGCCTGAATCAAAATTAACTAAGTAGTCTGAGAAAGAGAAGAGCTTGACAGTACCATACAAGTAGAGTCAATAGTAAAGAGCTTTGCCACCTACATCCACACAGCCAGCCAAGCCTTTCATTCATATCCTTTCTCTTACTCCCACTCAGCTTCACAGGGAGTATTCAAAAAATCTTTCAAGTATCCTGATGGATAAAAGACTCCATTTAATGTGAAGACTCCCACTGTATAAGAACAACACCTACTTAAGAAGTCATATTCTGTGTCAAACTGTTGGAGAGTGTGCTTGGATTTCTATGGAGTTCATGAGCAACTTACTAGAAGAATGCAGCAACATCTCGTAGCCTCCTGTCAGCTAGAACCTGAAACATCTGAAGTCACTTCACCTTGGGGAGTAAATTAATCTTTCTCTACTATTTCTTTCTCTCATTTCAGAAGATCACACAGATAAGGATTTGAGGTACTGAGGATTTAGCTAATTGGTTCTCCACTTGATGTTTCATTCACTCTTCAGTTTCACAAACATCTCACAGGTAGACCTACCCTTCCTAGAGATACAGCCATACAGAACTGCCCTAGCTTTTAGAATTGCTCCAGTTTTCTTTAACTTCACCGTCATTGGAGATTACACTGGTGAAGTTGGCAAAACCAATTGGTGTTAATTTCATTCTACATCCAATTTAAAAATAGGTACATTGATCAATAAGACGTTAGCTGTTGATACATGCTGATGTGATCTATGTTCAAAAAATTATCTTCACAAACATCAGATATAAGAATTATATTATTTATACATATTGAAAGGCTGAAGGCACTGAAGAACTTAAGATCACAAATCTTACTGCAGTACAAATGCAGAATGGAAGCTAGTTTTGTAAGAGAGGAGCACTTGAGGGTTTACATCTTTATTTTAAATGGTGTTAAACATTGTTGCGCCATGGCAACACACGGAAATACAGCTAGGTGAACCTACTTTGTAATGGGTGCAGAATTATTTGTTAAATGTTCTTATGAGCAGATATTAATGAAACATTGTCAGAAAGAAAGGAAGGCTCAAATGAGACTCCAACAGTTTGATCTTGGTCTGGTTCTACTTATTTTTTCGTTCTTGGTCAGGTTGATAAATAAATTATAGTCATTGCATTTCAGATAAAAATAAGCAAAGAGGCACTGAAAAAAATTAAGCAGGGAAGAATTACAATTCTGTAAGATCTTTGCAAATTCAATAAATAGTTTTAAAAATAAACAAAACAACAAAAAACAAAGACAAAAGTTAAGGGTTTATATTTAAAAATAAATAAACAAGTAAACAAATAAAGAATGGGAAACAGTGTTGGCAGCTCTTCCAAAAGGGTACAAGGACTCAGAAAAACACATGAATCACCCACAATATACTGTTTCTGTTTCCCACTTCACTGGGACATAGAAACTCTATCAGAGCTTAAAAACACAAAGTAAAGATCTACTGAGGTATTCTGCCAGTATTGACTTCAACAATGAGGTGAAAACAGCTGGAGAAAGTCTAGTGAAGAACAATAAGAATAATTTAAAGTATAAATGTACACTCTCTAGCAAAACACTGAATCACTTGGAGCTATATGGTCGAGTTAGGCTATAGGAAGTTAGAAGAGGTATGATGATAGTCTAAAAGATGCCAAAAAGCTTTTCAGAAGGGTTTGTTTTGGTTTTTTTCTGTCAATAATAAGATGAGAAATTATGATTTTAAATTGCAGAAAAGAAAGATTCAAGTTATACTTTATGAAAATCTTCCTAGGAGTACAGAAGACGAAACAGTGCAACAGATTTTCTCAAAAGATTGTGAAGTCTTCTTTACATCAGAAGGGGATGGCTTAGATTAGTGGTCTATAAATATACACACATTCTTGCATAGAAGCATACAAAAAACAGCTAAACAGAACATATCAAAACCAAACATAGAAAAACTGGAAAAAATAAATACATCATCAAGTACCAAAATTGAACTATCATCTTTCCAATTTTTATTCCTTTAAAGCCAAAGCCATTTATAAAAGTTGGAGCTGGCATGGCCAAAATTAAGGGATTTTCCAAATATGAAACTAAGTACCTGGCACAGCCCTCACAGTATAAAAAACTCTATTAACTTTTATCTGACTAGGATAGCTTGGTCTTTACCCAGTAATAATTTTTTTTTAAAACCTCTCCCTTTTTCTTTAAAGAGATGAAAAATAACAGGAATGATTACATTCACATACGCATAACTTGTACTTATATACTGCAAATTAAGTGGCACTAATTACACAGTAGCTGCCAAACTGCTGTGCTCTTGTGATTTTTTGTAATGATAGATTTCAGGAACCAATAGGACATGCTGCATAATAATATCTGCAAGTAAAATATCAATGAATGTGTACAATAAAATAGTGCAATTCCACAGAAAAAATCTGCTCCATTACCTACCTGTTAACTGCTTACAAAGCTGCATCACAAAATGGAGATTTATAAAATATTTATAAACTTGCTGGTTATAGACATGTTTATAGAATTCTTAATCTGAGTAAGCTTATTTAACATTTTGTGACAGAGCTGCTGTGTCTTAACCAGTATTTTAAAGTTTAGTAACCAATTTTAAATTGATATTCAACATAGCTTCTGGCTGCTACACCAAGAGATGTTATGACCTGGTTATCTGTTTCTAGACAAAAACATACCAATGTCAAGTCTCCCAAGCCTAAAAGAAATCTTCAATCTTTAAAACACAGTGCTCAGAATGACATTTTGATAGAGTACAGGAGACCAGAGTTTGAGTCTTGTTTTTAAAACCATCTTTGCAGGGAACCTTGGACAAACTTTTTCACCTGTCTTTGCCAACTTCCCCCATCATTAAAAAAATACTGGCCTCCTTTATAAAGCACTATGAGCATCAAATAATCTATCCACTTAAGCTTGTCTAAGTCATTGCAACTACTTTTCCCTGGTAGACAGACCAGATAGGCAACTAGAGTATCTGCCTTCAATACCATAAATAATTTTGCATGTCAAGATAAGAAGGGTAATTTCAATTGGAGGCATTTTTTTTCCTGGTGGTGTTGCACCTATCCCATGCTCCTCTGCCAAACCATCTCAAACTAGGGAACTTGTGCATAAATGTTTTGGGCTTTTAGTGTGATCTTGGCTCCTGTTCCCATAAGCATGGCAGTATGCTGCTAATTTAGGAATCTGGAGGTTGCCTGAAAGATCAGACAAGGTTATTACTTGATATCTACTGAACACAAAAATTTCTATAAAAGATAGGTACTATCAGTAGCTCTATCCAGCTAGCAGCACTGGTACAGCTGATACATTCTGAACCCCTGGAGAAAGGGAATTGGATTTGGATGAAACCAGTTTTTAATCTGTTTCTCACCAAAAAAAACCCAAAGGACACAAACGGCAGGTTTTGTTCAGAATGCATTTGGTATCACAGGACTTGGAGACTGTTGTAACTCCGTGGTGGAAGATCCAAATTATACCTAAAATACATATCCAAGACACGTCCTAAACACATACCTGAATTTCCACCTTGCCCTCCACCCTCTCTCCTTCTTCCCAGTATGGAAGAAGCAGGAGAGCAATCAAAAGCCATGGCACCTCTCAGTCTGCCACACAGACACCATATTTGGCCAAAGGTCTGAAGCTGCTTGCCCTGCTCTGAGACCAGCTACCCTCCTGAGCCCGAGTCCATTTAACTCTGGCCGAGTCTAGGTGACAACCTAGCAACGGCCTAGCAACAGCTTGCATCGGGACCTGCCAGACCTCCGCTCCAGCCCGAGGGCCGACTCCTTTGCTATGCACCATACCTGATCGGACTGTTCCAGCCAGTAAACCTGCATCCTGCTTCGCCCAGGTGGCTGACCACCCCCATGACCTCATAAGAACCATGGAGGATTTGTCTTGGGTCCGTGGATCTTTTCAGACAACGTGCCCAACTTAAGCTACCCAAGCAGCAAACTCTGCCATGTCAGCACCACGTGGAAGGCCACCACATGGCTGGGACTATATTTTTCCCCATTTATGCCTCTACATAAACTTTTGGATTATAAATATTGAGACTCTGAGCAGCGAGTAGGTCATACTCTCTTTTCTGAAGTTTGTGAAACTTTATGTTTAACCTTTAAGTGGCAGTTTATGATGTAAGACTCTCTTCAGTTGTTTAAACTTTCTAAAACCTTTCCTAAAATAACTGAAACCAATCTGATTTTATATATACACTCTGCAAAAATTAGTTTTACCAACCACATAACAGAATTTCTGTCTGTTAATTGTAAATAAGTTTGGGGTAATTGTCTTTATATATTTAATAAAATAATAAATTTTATATCGGCCTCATTACAATTCACTTCTAACCCAGATTTAAATCCCTTCTTAACAAACTCTTGGTTCATTGTGTATATTCAGCACCTTAAGAGCCAACTGAAGTGACTTCAGTTTCAAAGGCTTTTAATATTCAGAACAACTTTGTGAATTGCTGTCATTCAGTCATTAAACCTTTTTATTACCTTCAAGTTCAGCCTGGGGTCAAGATAACAGTCTGGAGCTCAAGACGGGAAAAAATAAAACCGAAGACGAAGTCTTATCAGAGTCAGAGAGATGCATCAGAAAGAGTATGGCCTGTAGGCATGCTTTATCATTTGAAGGGACTTCCCTTCCTGTGCTGAAATTAAAATTTATAACTGCAGGCTCTTGTTGGACCTTTGATAAATAAATGTGAGATAAACACAATGTTTTGACAGGGTAACTGCATGTTTTCTGTTTGGATATGGATCTTGCCACAGCTGCCTATGTTCCTTCCACCTTTCCTGAATTATTGTTCTACGTTCGTTTCCCCACAGGGATGGCATGACACATTGCAGCTAGAAAAGAATGTATTCTCCTGGTGACTCTGCAAGTGTTGTTCACTGAATACAAATTGTACTTGTCTTGCAAAATCTCTGCTACTCCCAATCATTCTTGTGGGTGATGGTTCTGACTTAGTTTGAATTGAGACTGCCACAGAAACACATGAACTCATTTTCTCTCACCCCTACTCTTTAGTACCAAGATTAGTATCTAAGTAATTCTAGGGAGGGTTCTTTCACATGGGAATTACTACTAAAATTAGACAAATAGGATGCATTACACACTTTAAATGAATCATAAATAAATGACAGAAATTGGTCATCACACTTGCATACTGGTGATAATCAACGGTTGACAATAAAGATACTGTTTTAAAGTTATTTAAATCCTGGGATCCCAAGCAATGTAAAAAATAGGTTATAACTTCATCACTCCAAAGCAAATAGCATTGCTTCTTTCTGTCATGTCCACTATTTGAGCAGAATACTGATTACATTTGATATCTTTTCAGCACAGACATAAGTTATCTCTTCCATTAATTTCATAAACACTTTTAAATGGATACTGAAATGGATTTTACCAGTAGGACAGACCTATCTCATTAAAGCCACTGTAGCCCAGCTCTTGCCTGCTTAGTCCCAGATCTTCAAGGTCCATGCATTTAAATCCAGGTGGACACTGGTAACCTTCTTCTAGCTCTCTGGAACAGTGGGTGTCTGGGATAGCTAAATTATTCCAGGTTACATTTCTGTGAAAAATACAAAATTCAAATGTTATATAAACTCAGCCTTAGAAAAACTAAATACTTAAAAGTGAGAGAACTACATCAGCTATTGTTTTTTCTATCTTATGTTCTTTGGTATATGTTAATTCCTTTAATGAGTCAATTACTGCAAAGGGCAAGCTAACTGTCTCATAAGACTTCAGCCTTCTTAACAATAGTACAAATATTAACAGCAGAAGCTTCATACTAATTCCTAGAGATCCAGCCAAAAATTGAGACTTTCCATGACACAAAGTACTTAACATTCAGACATTCCAACTACTTTTTAACACCATTTGGACACTACTCCTCCAGGGTCCTTTTCAAATCTTGAGAGTGTTTTCAACTGCGGTCAACACTGTAACTTTGACTTACACAGATAATACTTGAGGTTGCTTTGACACTCTTCAAAAGGATTAGTGTGGATGACTTGTCAGCCACCTGAGAATGTATTCAGCTTCTTGTACCTTGGTCAGGCCAGGTTTCTACCACAGACAGGTAGTCACAGGCAAGAAATCAAATAATTATATGTTTCTGCAATTAGTATCTAGGTATTGCTATGACTGAAACAGATCTGCCTCACTTTTAGATCAGTTCAATAATATTAGGTAGGACAGGTGAAAAAAAAAACACTTTCAACTGGTTCAAACTGATTTATGTTGGTAAATGTAACACTAAAAAATAGAAAGACCACAAGACAAGGGGCAGTAGTACAACACTGTGTGGTCCATTTTCGATTGTTGTCATAGGCTAAGCATCACTTGACTTCCCAGCTCCTCTGGCAGCTGGGGCTGAGATGCTGAAGAAGCTGTCATGCTGCACTGCAATAGGAATTCACATAGATCCAGTGCTACGGAATGCAGAAGCTAAAAGGAGAAGCAGGACAAGTTTTAGCTCCATGTCCTGTTAAATCTGTGCCTGTGGCATGTACATATAAAGACAAGTACCCATGCATTCCCAAACTTTGATAATGAAAAGCTCAGGCAGTTGTTTTCCCCTAAGCATTTACAGTTCCCAGTTAATACTTGCACTGCATAGTCCCTTGTCAAAACCAGACTTTGGTCACTCCATTTCCCAAGAAGTTTATTTAAGAGGTAACTTTAGAAAATTATTTTCCTCCATCCTGAGTAGGTCTTTGTTAGGGTCTACAACGCAACACAGCTCAGTATTACAGTGCAGAAGTGAGGATTCATGTCACTTGTACTATGAATCAGCTGGTTAAATCAAAGAGAATAAAGGTTGCAATATGACATAGCTTCAACTGAGCTGAATAGACATACAGCTAAGTAAAATTTTTTCTCTTTGCTTGTATTCTCTCATCCATCAAATGAAAATCACAGTTTTTGTTTCAGTCCTACAGCAATTTCAGATCAGACTTGAAAAGCTATCATGGTGAGTTCTAGTTTGAGGAGGAAAACAAACAAACAAAAAACCAAAAAAACCCAAACAAACAAACAAAAACCCCCCAAAAAACCCAGCACTAACACCAAAAACTCCAACCAACAGTCCATAGCATTTTTCCATTCATGTTCAAGTTGATCCTGTGTTTCTGGTCACAGCACAGACTTTTTCATAAAGAAGCAACTAAATGAATTGCTGAAAGTTATAAAGAAAATCTTGTAGTATTAAACCAGTTATCCTGAGGCTTCAGACCAGTGCCTTAAAATTCATCATTTTAATGAATCTTGCTTGTCCACAGGAAAGGTGAAATTTTCAGTCTGCCCTTTAGTATAATTAGTATCTTATTGTTCTTCTGAAAGTCCTCTTCTGTTAATCTAACTCACAGATGCATTTTGACAACTAAATTGGGTGAACAGAAACTTTAATTACTTTCTTTTTCTTGCCTTTATGCACTGCATGAGACAGCAATAAATTAGTCTAAATCTTTCAGCATGAAACTGAAGTTCCATACATTTTTTTTCCTAAGAAATTATAAACAGAGAGAAATAACTGCAATTGCATCTATCTTGTAGTCATTATGGACAGTTCTGGCTGAAGCTTTAGAGAACGCTGAAATTTAGCTATGTTTTTAATTAGAAAGATACTGAAGCATACATGTACTCATTTCACTTTTTGTAAACATGCTCAGCACACATTACTCAAGGATTTAAAACTTCATCTAGGCATCTCAACTCCTTTATACTAGAACATGTTAAACCATACCTAGTTGTATACTTCATGTTGGATTTGTGATACTGCCATCTAAAAGCCATTATAATACATAGGATTATTATGAAAAAATAGTTTTAAAAATGAAAATTCATTCATAGCTCAAGCAGATCCAGAATCTTGGCTACTGATAGCTTTTACAGATAGATTTTATATAGATATATTTTACAGTATGATTTGCATTAGAAAATCCTTTAAATCCAATGGGCTAGAAGTGTGAGTGCATTGAGTGATTGAGTATTGCTGACTCAATCACTACAATGCAAAACACTCAAGTGCTTCACTTAAACTTAGATTATTTCTCTATCACATTAACACCTCATTCTAAAGAAGAAAAGCTGTCTTTATGCACTGAGTATGATTTAGGCTATAAAGGAAGAATCTTTGCTTACAGTACCTACATAGTTATAGGCCTTTTAATGAAGAATGTCACTGGTCAATTTATGTTCTGCCTTAACACAATATCTCAGCATAGACTAGTCTACATGGACTACATACTATCAGACATCTAGTCTAGAAGTGGATAGAATACCATCAGATATTTTCAATATAGGAGTAATTGTTTTATTCCATCATAGGCCATAATCTATATCAACCAAGTTCTGAGATGCTAATCCAGAAGAGTTTTAGTCAGCTCAAAAGTTTGGTCAGGCTATCGCATTAAATATCTAGCCACACAAAGTGCATCAACCCAACAGGTGAACTTCACAAGAGTGCAAAGGATGAAGAAGGAGATAATTGATTCCACACTGCTTGATAAGAATCTTTCAATAATATTTTTGCAAAAGATCTAGAAGTGCTACCCTGACATGCTTTTTAACTGCCCGAAGAGTGTAACATGCATACATGCAAACACCACAAGAACCTGAACTGTCATGTCTTTGCAGGACATGTGCCACTGGCTCGTGGCATTTGTAGCAAAACTTGTTTTTCAACCACTACATTCTCATGTTAGCACAATCTCTCATTGAGCACTGTCTCTTTATTAGGACTTTTCTTCAGAGAGGTTTTCAGAGACAAATTATCCAAAGTATTTCCCTAGCTTCCTATTTTCTGATTTTCTCTGATGAAAACAGAAATGGAGAAAAAATGAGACTATTTTGTTCTGGTATTCTATTAATTTCTAAGACATTCAAAATTACCAATTTATTCATGTAGTTTCCAGATTCATAAATTTTTTTTTTTTTAAAAAAAAAAGGGTATTTATTGATAGGGTATTAAAAACACATTCCAAGTGGTCAATTAGGTAAGGAAGTCAATAACTAAAAACCAATTAGCTGGAGCTGAAGGATTCTCTGTATTAGTTTAAAGAAACTCTATGTCTCTACATCAAAACTCTCTACACTGCAAAGCCGCTAACTAAAGAACAACTGCATTGGTAAAAATATTATAGTAGGCATGAAAAACAGCTGATGAACCTCAAAGCAAGTAAGTCACAACTGTACCGCTTCCAAATAGGGAGGAACTCATTAAATGGGATCTCAAAGGAATTAGCACTGGATTCTGTGCTATCCATTTTCATTAGTGACCTGGGAGACTGAATTCTGCTTCATCAAAATCACACAAAGCATATGCTGAATGATGACAAAAACCTTTGAGAACAGAGAAAGATAATGTAGATCTGAAGAGCTTAAAGGTTACTGTCAACAACCGAGATTTAATGTCAAGCAATGACTTCAGAGAGTGATGGAATATAAATGCAAAATGGACACTGCTCTATAGAAAGTACTAAAAAAGTATAGAAAGAGGCATGAATCAGATATTTGGTAAGACATTGATTTCTCTTAAGTATATCAAGAATTCATAGTTGTCTGTTATATGAATTTAGTTGTCTAACTCTGAGGATGCAACGTTTTTAAACAATTTCCAGTCCTATACATTTTTTAAAAGCTGCTTCTGTTTTACTATATTGCCAGATAATGAGAATGCAAGAATAAATCTAAAACAATCTCAGAAGACAGCACAGAGCTCTGTGCTGCAGAGAAGTTCCTGAAGCTCAAATTAAATTGACTCTGGGCCAATAACACTCAATATCTAAAAACATCTGATGAAGTAATGCTGCAGTTCTACGTTGACTTTTGAAAAGTTATCTCATGAGTATTATTAATACTGTGGTTTTACATTATATAAGGGGAATGATATCTAATTAACTGTGTTTATTCTGAAAACTAGGATGATCTACATCTGTGAAACACCTTCACTGCACCTTTCTAGGCAATTATTATCCACTGATACTATTTTAAGCTTTATATTCTATATTACATCATTATTTTATGAAATGGAATGTAATTTACAAGCTGGATAAATTTTGAGGAAACAAGTTCAGCTGTATCACAAGTATTTTGTTTTTAACTTTTTTGGAGCTTTCTTTGAAACACCAAAATATAAATGCAGGATGTGTATAAACTAACGATAGCAAAACCTCTCAGGTCACAGAGACAATATAGCAAATACTAATTTCTAGGGTAGCAAACAGTAACTTCTTTTTTGCTAATAAATTTCATCATACAAAAGAACAGGTTTTCACATCTGCCCTAGTTCAGGCCAGCTGGCAGTTAAGCACTGTGCAGCTGCTTACACAAATTCCTCCCTCACCACTACTTCCTGGTTAGGATAGGAAGGAGAACTCAGAGTGAAAGGCAAAGCCCTGTGCATTGAGATAAGGATTTTAACACAGCAGCACAAAGAGGTAACAGCAATCAGGAAAAACACCACCAATGAAATAGGATATACACCATGTGGCACAAAACACAGAAGTGACTAGGATGGCCAGCCCCATTCATCTGATCATGCTGCCCTACACCGTGTCACAGTCACCTGCTCTAAACACCCACACTTGCCCCAGACACCCTTTCTCTTATATAGTGGCATGAAGTCAATATGGTAGCAAATACTCATTGCCTGTTTCAGCTGCCTGTCTTGGCTGTAGCCCCTCCCAGATTCTTGTGAAGCAGGAAAAAAACCAACAGAAACAAACAAAAAAAAAATTAACTCCATCATAGCCAAACCCAGGACAACATCAAATGCAGTACATGCTGTACCTAGTCACAAACAGTTTGCATTCCAGATTTAAAGCTCCCTCCTGCAATTAAGCCCATGCAAATACCCAAGACTTGTAATTCAATTTGAATTCCCTTGCATAGATTGCTAGTTCTATTTGGGATGCCTGATGGCAACCCTCTAAACCTTTAGATATTGATCTAAGTGGTCACAGGTCTCTGTAGTTTCTGTGCAACCACTGAGAGCCATATATCATACCCATGTGTCTTGGATACAATTATTTCAAGTAGCACTAAAATCCTACACATGGGTAACTGCATCATGTCCTTCAAGGTAAAAAAAATGATGGTTCCTGTGGTCAGTAAGCCAAGTCATCTATACCCCCATCCAGTTCTTGAGCACAGAATCTTGTATTCCAGTCAAGAGACTTTCCTTAATGAAGAAAATTTACAGTAATAGATAAATTAAAAATAAAAGATACTGCAGGTTTATCTGTAATTAATGGCTGCAATTTTATGCCAATAAAAATCAGGGAATCTGAGGTGAAGGTTCCTGTGACAAAAAAACTGTGCAGAAGGAGAGTTTTAAATAACTTTTCTTTACTTTGATATTCTAATATGTCCTCTTAAAAGCTCAAATAGCTCACACNACTAGATAGTTAAAAATATTTCTCTCATGCTGCAAGTTACACTTGTTTTCAGAGACTATGGGAATTTAAAATATATAAAGCCTAGATAGAAAATCACTTGCTTTTTATCTGACTCTGTAAAGAACAAAATAGAGAAGTACTAAAGGTTATTTGTTGCTTGGTGACCATAAAAGCAATCTAAACACCTAGGCAAATTTCCTTTCATTTGTCCTTTTAATTTCACTCACAAATCCATATCTTAATTCTTACTGCCCTAACCCAATCAAGTCTGTCTTT
>VWZI01000499.1:102502-136516 GCA_013396835.1 Psilopogon haemacephalus
CTACTTACTTACACTTCTGCTCTTTTTACAGAAAGACCTAGCAATAGCAACAGCTGCTCCTGTACAACTATAAAAATAATACAACTGTGTTATAAGAAGTTTTTTCTATTGCTCATTTTAAAAATTATTACCACATTGTGACTTCATCTTAACAAGGAATATATTAATATATAAATCAGTGATATTTACACTTCTGAAATTTGAAGTAGCAGTTTATCATTGTTATTATTTGCCACATTTTTTTCCAAAGTGTATTCACTGTCAGCTAACTCTCCTATTGGTGAAGTCAGACACATATATAACCATAACAGTCAGTGAATGCAAGTCATACTGTAACCGAGTTCTATTGATAGATCTTCCAATATGTGCAGGAAGAGATTGCAACTTAGGACAATGCTGCTGCAGGTTCTAGGTAATCAAATAACAGTATCATTCAAAATCATCAGTGACATTTAAGAAATTTCAGAGACTACCTCTCTGCCTTAAGCTTTATATGTATATATATATATGAACAAACTCTTTATCAATAGTTCTCAAAAAATATAGCATAAAAACATAACTTCCAATGTAAGACTCACAGTTACAGCAGATATGTCTAGATACAGTCCTTCTTCAGATATTTTATAATCTTAGTATTTCTGAGGGCAATTTTCAAATGTTATGTTTTACTTTTAGACAAACTTTGGTCTAAAGTCATCATGTACCATACTTACAGAATCAGTTTCCAGTTTTTAATCAAAGAACAAAATCTGTTTCAACTGTAAGTGTGAAAATTTCTTTCATATTTAATTTTTCTCATAATTATATCTGTAACTATAACTATATGGCTTTCAGACCTTTCTGGTAACAGATTGTCTCTGATATCTATTTGTTATTTTTAATCACATTAAAAGATAAGATAGGGCATGCTTAAGGGACTCATGACTTTAGGAACACTGCAAACACAGTGCAGTAAGTTTTGGCAACTTTCCATAGTTTACATTTTAATTTAGCGAACACTGATTTCACTACTCAAGAATTGGTAGCTGAGAAGAATATCAGACAGCATCTGCTAGGGATAATTATATTCAAGTCAACAGGCCCAAATAACTGATGACATCTTTCATCTATAAATTTTTAATAAATCTTGAAATAGCAAGAAAATTCTGGGAAAAAGCTAATATGCCATTAATTTTTAAAGAACAACTTGCACCACTGGTTAGCTTGACATCAACCAAGACAAAAGAAAGAATGAACTGGTACAAAGTTTAACTGATAAAGAGTAAAGGATATGAATATAATTAATGGCAGTTGTCATCATGTATTTAGACGAAATAATTCTCATCATACTAACATGATTTTGATAAGATTACAGCTTTGTCCAATAAAACTGCTTTGCTTAGACTTTGTAAAGCAGTTAATTCAGTAACACATGACTAATTTAAAAGTTTGCACTATGTAATATCAATAAACTACATGGTAAATGGGCTGAAAGTTGATTAACTAACATGGTAGAAAAATACCTGCCAGTGAAATGATCATCATGATCTACCATAATCTTTGAGTGAGAAAAATGTACAAATCCAAGAATATGGATAGAAGCATGAAAAATAATGACAGCAGGGCTGTTTGACAAGTTATCAGGATCATTTGTTACCTGGATCCAGTAAAACTAAATGTGCTTCAATACAGTTATAGAGGTAGAATTACTGGAAGCAAACATTACACTCTTTTGCCTATGGAATAAAAGAGGATAATAGAGGATGGGAATACTATATGATAGAATATAGGTGCTACACAAGAGTTTGAGATGATGTAATAGGGCATCTTGTCATATTTGTCCCAATAATATCATGGCAAGAAAGAGCCAGTGCTTTCCCAGTCTGTAGAAGCAGAACAACAGTGAATTAATGTTCCTCTCTGTATGGCACTCACACAAATTATGATTAATATTATGAACTGGGGTTTTGCTCATATTTTTTTTAAATACTTGGAAAATTGAGGAAGTCATACAAAAACACCAACTGAGAACACAGGAGAACATGCTTTGTAGTAAGAGGCTTAAAGAGCTAAATTATGTTGGTTTATTCAAACACATATTGAAAGGTGCCTCAGTTGTTGTGTGTAAGTGGATTCACACAGAGAAAATACTGGGAATTAAAGTACTGTGCAGTCTAGCATAAAAAAGTATAACAAGAATAGAAAGTTAACAGCTGAAGCCAGACAAATTAAGATGATGAATTAGAAACATATTTTTAAACAGCAAAACAGTTTTTGGTATAAACAAAGAGGTCCCTTGCTTATGAACTGTTCTTCTACCAACTAATAGAGAATAGATTCATATCTATGAGACACACTGGAGTCACATATGAGCTATGCAGTCTCATAGAGGGGAAACAAACTTAAGTCTGACAAAATAATTCAATTATTTCTTTTTACATTGAATTCAGTATATAGATACTATAATATTTTACTACTCCAAATGCAGTATATTTGCCCTGAGTTACATAGGTTTTTATATCAGGTCCTTTATTCACTATATAGAATCATAGATTGGTTTAGGTTGAAGTGACCTCAAAGATCATCTAGTTCCAACCCCCTGCCATAGGCAGGAACACCTCCCACTAGAACAGGTCACTCAAGGCCTCATCCAGCCTGGCCTTGAACACATCCAGGGAGGGAGCAGACACAACCTCCCTGGGCAACCTGTTCCAATGTCTCGCCACCCTCACTATGAAGAACTTCTTCCTAACATCCCGTTTAAATCTCCCCTATGCCAGTTTGAACCCATTACCCCTCATCCTGTCATTACAAGACCTTGTGAATAGTCCCTCCCCAGCCCTCCTGTAGGCCCCCTTCAGATACTGGAAGGCTGCTATAAGGTCTCCTCCAAGCCTTCTCTTCTCCAGGCTGAAAAGCCCCAACTCTCTCAGCCTGTCCTCATAGCAGAGGTGCTCCAGCCCTCTAATCATCTTTGTGACCCTCCTCTGGACTCTCTCCAGCAGTTCCATATCCTTCCTGTGCTGGAGGCTCCAGAACTGCACACAGCACTCCAGGTAGGGTCTGACGAAAGCAGAGTAAAGGGGCAGAATCACCTCCCTTGCCCCGCTGGCAACACTTCTCTTAGTTTTAGTACTGGCTATTTTTTGACAGCTTTCACAGTCCTCTGCAGTATGTTTGAACCTTTCTGGACAGAACTTGGGAGAGTCTTCCCTTTTTGGTCAATGTTCCAAGAAGAAAACAGTTTACATGTTCATTCAACAAATGAAGAAAAGTAGAGGTCTTATTCCTTTTCTTCTTTGAACCATATTCAGTTATAAGACATGACTAAATCAGTCTTCCTATTACACAAGGCAGTAAAACTACATAAAGTTTAATTAAATTTTGATTGTAGCTCTTTTTCATTTCATACATGACCTAAGTTAAGGTCTACAAAATATGCCTTTGATGTTCTGTCTATTCCTACTCATCACACAGGAATTTTGAAGTGAGTCAAATTAAATGACCAACCTTATCTCACACTTCCTCTTACCCAAATCACTAGGAAGAGCTATAATAAATGGCTGCATCTCAGCTGTCCTGACTTACCACACCTCATTTTAGGCAGTGAATACAGAGAGAGACAAATGTATCTATAGAAGTTCAGAGGTCAGTGGGTTAAGTCACAATTCAGAAGCATCATTTTTCTCTGCTAGACAGAGAGGGAACTCAAAGCATTTAGGTCCCTCCCAAAACCATCAAAACCAGATGACATTGCCTAAATGAAAATAGGATGGTTGCAGCTACCTAGCATTTTTGACAGTCTATTTGTTTGATAACTACTTACTGACATTAAGGGAAACTAAATTCAAATCACTCTGTCATTACACTTCAGAGTAACAAAGACACTGAAGAAAACTGCAGGAAAATAAGTAAAGGAAGAAATCTTTCCTATGGGCAGTGCTGGCATGTACATCCAGGCACCAGAATGCAAAGCTAAAAGAAGAAAATTTTCAGAAGTTCCAGTATGGATTTGCTCTTAAAGTAGTATGCATGAACAGTACTATTTTGAGATTTTATCAAATACCACATGGCATAACAAAGCTGTGACAGCCCTTTTCTGTGACTGCTACAATCAGTCATGAGGGAGCTGACTTCAAACAGTAATTGGATGATATGTATGCTAATGCAACACTTGTTTCACAGCAATCAAAGCAATATGAATTAATGGCATTCGCACGACAAGTGAGACTGTCACTAGAAATGCTAATACATAGGAAATAAATAGGAAGAGTTAAAAACAAATATAGCTGGCTCACACAAATCTGCACTTTATTGAGGTGCATCAAATTAGACATGTTTACAAGGCAACCTCATACATATCTATAGTACCTATTACAAACCAATAATGCATTTCTTAGAGAACGTAAAAGAAACAGTGAGAAACACCTCTGTTATCTTTAATTGCAAGGACATAAACTGAAACACAAGAAACAACTTAAGCTGAAGATTGTATCCATTTTTATTTCAAAGTATGCCCTTTAAGGGATCTCTTAAAAAAAATCACTAAGTTTGCATAGCAGACTTACCTTGATTGAATACAGAAAATACCTTCTGAGTAGCTATCTACCAACTATAGGGAAAACAGAAGGTCAGTAAGCTGCACTGTAGGATTTGAATTTCATAAACCTGAAGTTCAACTGGGAATCACTTCCAAACACTTCTACTCACAGTATCAGTTAGCTACAACTAGTGAGTTGGGCAGGTTCTCTTTTCTCTCTCTTTCAAATACTGCACCATGCAAACTTTCTGTTTAGGTAAAAGACCAGGTAATCCTCAGCATCATAAAAGAACACTGCCCTGAATCCAAATCTGAACTACATGCAAAAAGATTTCTTCCTAAAGCTTGTATTCCAAAGCACCAAGAACATACGCAGGCTGACTTTGTCAAAGGCCACTCACTAATATAACATCTGAAGTGGCAGGAAACATGACTCTTAGCACAGCAAAAGAAAGGCACTGCTATCACTGAGCACCTAAGAACAGATTTTCAACATTATCCAGCTAATTCCAAGTGGAAACTATTTAGCATTTCCCGGCTAGCTGTTTTGCTAGCCATTTCCATTTGGTGGAACTGGCTGTTCTACCAAAAGCTCATTTTGAAGAAAGAAGCTTAATCTCTCCATTTAATATCATGACTAGAACACAAGGAGGACAAGAAGACTTACTGCCAAAACTAGACCATTTCTGTTTTATATCATGAAAGGACAGCACTGACAGGGAATTTCAGAGAACAGCAGCATTAAAATATGCAGCTGCAGACCTCCAGTAAGGTCAAATAATTTTGTCAACTCAGAGGTTGCTGAGGCTTCAAGAAACTCAAATGCAAATGGTCGTATTTGTACATCCTTCAAGCCTGCAGGCTAAATCTAGCTCAGAAGAGAAAACTAAGTGGGCTGTTGACAGTCTGTAACTAAAGTGTTTTCTTCAAATACCAACCAGCTGAGGAGCTCTTCTCATTAACCTGCCAGGTAGAAGGTGTACAATACATCAGTCTGAATCACAGTTTAATACTTCCCCTAGGCAATGTCCATGGCAATCATGCAAAGAAGCAGGCAGCATAAAAGAGCAAGCTGTAACAGATAATAACTCTCCTTTTAGCTGCCTTGGCAAGCACCTCACATAAGAAGAAAGCATGCAGAGGCTAAGCCTTTGTTTGATGAGAGATAGGAGGACAAGGATGAAGACCAGGAGCTGGAAGGTAGAAGGTGGGCATTAAACTATCTGTAAAGGAAACTGGACAGAACAGGCATCAGTGAGCCCAGCAGAGTCTACAATACTGGGGACAGAAGAGTAGTCCTTCTTAGGACTGTGAAGCATTTGTGTCAAGTACAAACATGGTTCACCAAATATAAAGAAAGCTGATATGCCTGTTCCATGCTATGAAGATAGACAGTGATGTGGGGATTTGTGGTCTTTTCTGGAAATGTTTTTCAAATTCCTCTGTCTCAAATAAGAGTGAAAGGGTTGGAGACTGAAGGACTGAACAGGTAAGGAGCAGGAAAAGCAGTAGTGAGGAAAGGGGATGTGTCTAAACATTGAGTAGAAACATATTTTATGTTACTATAAAACAAAATAACAACTCTTATAGTAAGAGGCACATTTGTTTTTGAGAGAACTGGATATGCCATGTGTGGTAGGAAGACCATAAGACGCAGTAAGCCAGTCTCTCACCTTTGTCCTAACACACAGTAGGTACCCTCCTGCATCCAATCCTACCCACTTTCAATGCAGGTACTTTTAAAAGTCAAACAGCTATTTGGAAACTGAGGATAACAATACCTGACTTTCATTATGTGAAGATGACATGGAATCACAGAAAAATAAGGTTGGATATGAACACTGAACAGAATAATAAATACAGTTCCCTGCCCCAAACTACCTCTGTCTGGGTCCTGCTCTTGGGTCAACAATCCCATACCAGGCAACAGGCTTGGGGCAGAGTGGCTGGAAAGCTTTCAAGCAGAAAATGGCCTGGGGGGTCCTGGCTGATAGCCAGCTGAGCCAGCAGTGTGTTCAGGTGGCCGAAACAGCCAACAGCATCCTGACTTGTATCAGGAATAGTGTAGCCAGCAGGAGCAGGGAAATGATTGTGCCCCTGTGCTTGATACTGGTGAGGCTGCACCATGCATACTGTGTTCAGTCCTAGGTCCCTCACAAGAAAAATGTTTTGGTCCTGGAGCATGTCAGGAGGAAGGCAATGAAACTAGCAAAGCCTTATGAAGAGCAGATGAAACAAATGGGATTGTTTAGTCTGGAGAAAAGGAGGCTGAGGGAAGGCCTTAATGCTCTCTACAAGTTGCTGGGTGTTGGTCTCTTCTCCCTACTATCAGCTGATAGAATGAGAGGAAATGGAAAAAAATATTTACTGAAAAGGTAGTCAGTCTTCCCTGGGAGATAGTGGTGTCATCACATCTGGAGGTGTTCAATAAACGTGTAGACATGGCACATGACGGTATGGTTTAATGGTCATGGTTATGTTAGGCTGATGGTTGGACTTGGTGATCTTAGAGGTGCATTCGATTTGAAACAATTATGTGATTCCATGTTCTTAATAAGACCTGTTGTCCAGACCTTTCACCAGCTTTATTGCTTTTCTCTGGATCCACTTCAGGACAAAAATGTTTTTCTTGTGATAAGGGCCCAAAACTGAACATAGTCCTCAAGGTGTGGCTTCATCAATACCAAGTACAGGGGGACAATCACTTCCCTGGTCCTGATTGTCACATTATTCCTGACACAAGGCTCCATTCACCACCTTTGGCCTGGCCATACAGCTTTTAACACAGCAAAGCATCCACTCTTCTAAGCCATAAATGGCCAGTTTCTCCAGAAGGATGGATAGATAGAATCAAATGCTTTCATAAAGTCCAGACAAATCACATCCACAAACTTCCGCTCATACACTAAGTAGTGGGTCACCTTGTTGTAGGAGATCAGGTTCATCAAGCAGGACCTGGTCTTCATGAATCCATGCAGACTATGGTTGATTACCTGGTTGCCCTGCATATGCTGCATAATGGCACTCAGGATGTTCTGTCCCATGACCCTCCCTGGCACTGAGTTCAGATTGACAGGTCTAAGGTCTCCCAGATCGTCCTTCCAACTCTTGAAGGTGGATGTAATATTTGCCATTCTCTAGTCATCTGGGGCCTCCCCAGTAAGGCTAGGACTGCTGATAAATTATGGGAAGTGTCTTGTTGAACACTTCCTACAGTTTCCTTGGTGCCCTTGGGTATCCACTAAAAAACAGCTATACATTAACTACATCTTTTCACTTGAGCTAAAAAACTGTCAAATGCTCCTCTGTTCTACAGAGCTCCCTCCCTGTTTTACCTCCTCTCTCTAAATGATGCCTATAAGTTGTCTGATACAATGTATGTATATTTACAGGAGCACAATTCTGTTGATCTCTCTGTTCCTCCATTATGCTCTCAAAGTGCTTCATGAAGAAGTGCCTCCTTAACCGTTGTTCACAATGCTGTGTGTGCACAGCTCATTTTCCCTAAGTGCAGTATAATGTCCCTACTGATTTTCACCAAGTTTTTTCAGATAATGTCTTTGACTTGTTGAGATCATTTTCATTCTAATCTTGCCTTCCAAAATGTCTGCAGTCTCTCTCAGCTTCATGTCATCCTCACTGTGTGATAGTTTGAGGGATCCTGAGTCTCCCTTAACAAAACCATAGGGAGCGAGTCCCGTCCCATCCCCGGGGGGGTGGACCTGCTCGTGCCAGGGTATCATAATACTGTTACTCTATTCCATCTTCTGGTATCATAGCTTAAGAGGCAGTGCCTGACTGATCTTCTTCCCTTCTCCTCCCTGTCTTCCTTCCTTTCACTTCTCTCTGGACACAGTGCACATGCCTGATCTCATGGTTTGTGGGGGAGATGGCTACAAGCTGGCAGCAATTCTGTGCTGCTTCATGCAGCCCACTGAGGCCTTGTAGGCCCCAGGTTAGAAGGGCAGTTTCGGCCTACCCTCAGGCTGACTGATGGTTGAAAGGGGTGAGGGATCCTGGAAGGCCAGTTTGGGCTTAATGGGTATTGTACTTATTCTATCTGATTACCTTTCGTATATATGCTCTCCTAAATAGAATTTCCCTTTAAACTTCCAGTCAGTGTGCAGTATCCTCATTCTTACTCCTGGAAAGGGGTAAGAGTCATTTCTGTCCTCCAGTCCTGGGCAGCTCGTGGCCTCAAACCGGGACACACTGCAATAAGTATATTCAATCTGCCATCATCCAGGACGTAAATCAAACCTCCAAATCGCACACGACAGACCTATGTGGATCCTCGCTCTCTCTGTTTTGACAAAAAGTCATTAAAATCAACTCACTCTGCACGTTTTCCAGTTTTGCAGCTATTCTATGATTATTTTCACCGTAACCATGTTTCTTCTGCTGGTTTACAAATAAGTCCTGTGAGACTGTTACAAAGAGAGGTGACATCCACTCTGTTACCCTGCCGTAGATAATTAGATTCGTTTGACATGGTTTATTCTTGACAAATCTGTAATAGCTGCTACTCATTTCCTTCTTATCTGCTGGCTGCTTACAATTTTTTGTTTGTTTATTCACTACAGAATTCTTTCAAGGATAGAGGATAAACTTCCAATATTTCAGTCACAATTGTGTGGCTTGTCTTGTCTCTTATCCCTCGCTCCTTTTTAAACTTATTTTACTTTTCTGCCTCCTGTCTCCTCACCCACCTTCCACAGGTTCTTGGAAATAATAAAACAGCTGAGATGACAGCTTCAGTCTGCTCACAAGTATCTTGGAAAGGATATTCTGAGACCTTTTTCAATTGCAGTAATCTAAATGACTGAGACAGGAATCAAATTTAGACATCACATTCAGCTTCCAGGAAGCAGTACAAAACTGGAAACAGTCACCTGGATTTCAGAATAGCATATGAGATAGATCACTCATAGAAACAGAGCTGAAGTACCCTTTAGAACACCTTAGCATTTCCTGTAGCTGCCTGCATACCCAGAAGTTACTCTTGCTCACAGTATTTCCAGGCTAAGCAGTGATAACTGCTATCTAATCTGTGAGTGTCAGGACATCCACAGCCTTCTCCATTAGTTGTTCGGCTTCCTCCTGCAATATAAATGACAGAACTTTGCCAGCTTCCTTTCTATTCAATAAAGTAAACAGCACCCAAACACCTATATAACAGGCTCAGTGGAGATCACACTTAGAATTCTGTTAGCTGAGTGATATCTGGCCTTTCCCTCCTTTTTATGATATACTGGAGGATGTCTTGACTTCTGGCTCCCTGGCCTCCTGCAAGGTGTTAAGTACTCACCAGACCCCAGTTCTGTACAGTAATTATAAGGTAAAAATTTTGTGGATACATATAAAAGTTTCCATACAGCAGAGTAGACACAGTAGTTATGTTATTCAGATTCTTGTATTTATACTTAGCTGATTTCACAGCAATCTATAAATCCACTCCAGCTAATTCAAAAGGACTTATAGCCAGAGTAAAGAAACTTCGTAAAGGTTGAAAGGCTGAGCAGGAGTTCAGTAAGACTTTATGTCTGCACTGGGATGAAGAACTGTGTAAAACCGAACAGCTCCATATCTCTAATACAGAAAAGTATGTGTATGTGTCATTACTGAGCCACCAAGAGCTCTTGCTGTTGAGGTCACTCTATCCTAGACCTTCATTAAAAGGCCAGCTTCTTGCTCAAAGGACAGCTGGACAAACTAAACTACTGGAAATCCTGTGCAACATAAATTGTCTAATTGTTTTGTATAACATATGCATAAAAATTCTGTGCAAAATTAGGACTTCTGTTCAGGAAGCACATCCCTTGTGAAAATGAAAAGTCCCACTTCTGAAGACCTCTTGACCCTTGGGCATCAAAAGTGGCTATAGCCTCAGCACTCTCTTCCACCCTTTTGACAGGATCCTGTTTAGACCGAATTACTTCATCTTGGTGTATTTTTCTTGATTTCAGTTGGGGTTTAAACAATATCAGGCCTAGAAAAGAAAGACTTCTTCCATTTCTCTTGTCCCTGAGGAGTTTACACTGGAGACATATAATCTCTAAAGAAGATTCTGAATAAATCCCAAAGGCAATATTAAAGTAATGCTGGTTGTTCAATTAGCATCAATAACACACCCTGTTAAAGATGTCATGTCATGTTGATTATTCAAGCTTGATCATTGATTTCTTCCCTTTCTCAGAAATCCAATGACTCATTCTTATTTTCCTGCTGCTGATCTAAGACAGTATCTTGAATCCCTTTTGTTCTTTTTAATCATATTTATTTCCTCTATTAGATATTGTGGTGAACTTTTAGCTTCAGACTCTTTGAAGCTGTTTTCTGACATTTTCAGGGCTTATCAACAGACAGACGGAAAGATGACCAAGATCCTTTTAGATATTTCTTTTACTTGGTAATTATTTTTTACATCTATTTTCTTGGTTTAGTTCCTACTTTAAACAAGAGACTTTTCAAAGAAGGATTTTAAATTGACTGCCATGGTGAAAATGCAGCCAGGTCTACAGAAATAATCAGTGTATACCCTACTGAAAATATTTTTAAAAGACCCTTAAAGAATCACTTTGGGAAAAGAAACAGATAAAGTACTACATTTTATGGCAATTAGCCATATTAGCCTTTCTTCTGATGAGGCTTCCTTTCCCTTAGCTCCAGTATAAGCTGAAAATACAAAAAGAAAATTTACTGTTGTGAAATAAATATAATCTAAATGTGATATGGAAGCATTTTTATGTAGTCAAACATATCTTGGTAATAAAGAAAACAGGAAGTAGCTAGTGTGTGAGGATATATAAAATATTCTATTTTATATTGTTTGGAAAAAATTCTCTTTCCTGTCCTTATGAAATATGGTTTGTATATTGAAGGTGTCACATGAGTAAATTATAGCAGATTCAAGAATACAACCTATATTTTAAATTAATCTCAGAGATAACAAAACAAACTGCCAAAATGCTTATAATGTATAGACTTACCTAGATAATCGAGTTATATATACGTTGTGTTCCAAACATATTGTGAGCCTTTCAAGCAATGAGAAAAGATCTGTACTAAGGAAAACCATGTAATAAAGCACTTACTAGCAGCAAAAAGATGGACTGGTTGGAGAAATCATAAGGGAAAAGCTGTGACAGCACAGTTGAAAAAAATATAAATAATAATCACAAGGGAATACTGAGTGAGAAAATGCTTTAGGAAGAAGACAGTGTTCCCTGTGGAAGAAAGTGTCTGGCAAAATAAAGATGATTGTAAGAATTGGGGGGAGGGAATTTATTTAATCAAACAACTCTTTTCAGTATTTAGATGGAAGTCAGATTTTGATGGTTTCACAGATAGAATGAAAAACTCAGACCACAGTTAGCTCACGTCAGTATTTCTGTTTATCAGAGTTAACATTGGAAAATGGCTGAGGAGGTGGAGAGACAGGAGGTCAGGAAGTGTGGGTGTCCAGAAGGATGGAAAGATAGAACCTGCAGCAAAGAGGCAATGAATGTCTGATGAAGCTGCCACATCTTTTCAAATAAAAAGGATAAGCAAGATTTCAAGGTGCTGTTTTCAAAAGACACTTGTCTCACTCATAGTTCAGAAGGTGGCAGATTTATACAAAACAATTTTTTAAATTCCAGAAATAAATGAAGTCTTGACCTCAGTAATTAGATTTTACCCTTGCCATATAATTCTGCATAATACAAGGCAAATCACCTAAAATTAAAGTTCTCCCTGGTGGCCACTAATTGGGTGCTTTTCATTTTCTAACCTTGATTTGGGAGCCTGGGTTCTGGTTAGCTGAAATACTCAGTATTTACAGCTGGGGCTCATTAAATCCTCTGAAGTTATTCAAGGCCAAGTACAGCCAACTCTGGCCACTCTCCATTGCCTGAAACAGAACCACCTGAAACAGACAAAGAGGCTAAACTTCTGAGAGGAATGTTTAATCCTCATTACAAAGTTGAAAAACTGACCTCAAAGATAAAAGTAAAATTTGTGTAGGCAATTTTCATGCTTTTGTGCCGTACTACATTTCAGCTAATAAACTTTCCTGGATTCAGAAGTGGTATGTTTCTTAACTACATTTTGGACCAACATCTGCATCTCAATTGTCCTCTTTTGGCATGAGAACTATTATTTCTTTGTCTGTATTTCTTTTCCCAGCCCATGGTAGTTTTCTTATAAATTCTGCAGACAGCTCTGTAAAGGTCAGCCCTGACCTTCACCAAGAAGGCACAGCCTAGCTCCACCCAAAGCCTCTGCACTGCATTCCTCAAAAATTAAATTAAAAAAAAAAAAAACCAGACACATCTAAGTATTCACAAGGTAAAATGATTAATATAACAGAAAAGAAATGGACATTAATGTTTTCAGAGTACGAATGAGCAGTATGCCAAAAGTAAGGCATAAGTTCATATGTCAAAAAACAAAGAACAAAATATATTTTCCTTTGTGTAAACATCATTCATCAGAATAAGGGACTTCTAGGGGGAAAGTGTCTTTCAGTGTAACTGTAGTCCTCATATGCAACCATAGGAGCTTATTAAAGTTAGAAGTCTGGTATGGAAATGGCAAAAATAATTATCTTCTGAAGGTGCCTATCTCAGATACCTAACAATTAATTTAAATTATAGCTTTTCAACAGCCCAAAAATATATATGCTTGATTATACTGAAAGAAAAAGATTGTTAAGGCTAGACATTCGATATCAAGTGTAAATTTTTTTTGATTCTGCATACTTGGCTTTTCCAACATTAACTCACTTTAAACATGTTTTAATTTTTATTTTATGTACTGGGTATCTGACCCTTTCAACTTTTCCTGTAACTCAGTCTTTCAACTACCTAAAGCTGAAGTGAAAACTTTTTTTAAAAAACATAATGCATCATTCTGAAAGTAACCTAATACATGCATAAGAAATTAGACACATGTTTTATGGGCAAACTTAGTTTTAAACTTTACTGTTTTCTGCTAATTTTAGGGAAAATCAATTATATGATGCCTTGTCTTTCCTGTGTTGTTTATTCCACTTCCTGATTTTTCAAACAACATAAGTAAATTGAAGAATCACAGATTCTCACATGGCCACAAACAAATTTTTCACAAAGATTTATTTTTCCACCATGTCTAGTTTAGAAAAATCTTTAACATAGATTTTTGTGATAATCAGACTTCTTATTCAGCACAGTAGCATATTAAGCAGTGTTTTGTCTTCCTACAATGGCTACTCTATTTCTGACACATTCAGTACAGGAATAAAAGGATCTGATTTTAACTAAAGCAAAGGCTGTAACATTTCCCCATCCAAAGAAACTGGGACAAAATGAAGACAGAGATGTAATAGTGGTCAAGAAAACAGTCAAGCCCTCAGTTCAACAGGGCATAGAATCATAGAATACATTGGGTGGGAAGGGACCATTAAAGGTCATCTATTTCAATTTCCCTGCAGTAATCAGGGATGTGTAAGTGTATATTTATCTGTGACTTTATGAGCCATCACAGTGGCAAGAAGCCACACTGTACTTTGAATTAATCTTGTGTTTAAGTATGTGGTGAACCAAAAAGGTGATGCATACCTGACTATTAGAGTAAAATTGTGATCATAAGTATTTTCCAAAGGATTGGTAAAAAGAGTCTTTAAATCTGAGCATCAGGACCCAGCAACCTTTCAACATAGAAGGGGCATGAGATTCTGGGAATCTTCGAAGATCTGTTGATGCCTCCTCTGCTTTTACGTTCTCTCATCCTCTACTCTATAGACAGTCAATCATGCCCTAACACAGACTGCAGAGAAATGCATAATTTGTAATCTATCTGTCAGTTGTGTTTTTTTTCCAAATTCCTAACATTTCTTTTTCCCCAATTTGTCTTAGTGTATTTTGGCAGACTACTTTTAACATGTTATTAGTCCATTTAACAGCCACTGATAGCAACTACAGTCATACACATGCTATGAAAGAATGGCCCTACATCATCTCTGCACAGGTTAACTCACCCTGGCTGCGTGTCGTCAGTTACACAGTGGTATGTAAAAGTTCCAAACATTTGCACTCCCAGGATCCCATACAGCAGGAGAAAGAACAGAAGGAAAATTGAAACACTCCAGATTTGCTCTCCAGAGCGCCTGGTAAAAAGACAAATATGACATTGAAGGCACTGGCAATGTGAAGCTTCCTCTGGAAAGCTCCAGAATAGAAAATCTGATCACACAGAGAAAGTAATATTTCATCCCATGAAAAACATGTCCTTAAAACTGATCTCTCACTCTATCTGCAGATAGAAAAGGAAGCCATGATTTTTTTCTAAATCTATAAGTTTGACTAATTAAGCCAGATGTAAACCTCAAAAGGTAGGGAAAAATATCCAGTTAAAATATATAAAGTCTACCTTTTGTCAAATAGTGCCTTATACACAAAGGATATGATGGTGGTGTAAAGTCAATAACAAATAAAGGCCAAAAAACTCTCTCACTACCATAAGATGGCTTTTGCCATTACATGATGCACAAAACATTCTTCTGTGCATGCTTCCTTGTAAGCATCTCTGGACACAGGCCAATACAGGTACACTCATAACTGCAATGGTTAGGACATGTGCTCATACACTTATATGAATATTACCATACTAAGAGTGTTCACCTTGATTATTAAGCACTCATATTAATGAAACAGAATTTACTGCCATTAGTTGAAGATAGCTGCCTATAGTTATTAGGAGAATGATTTCAGACTTGTTTAAATGTCTGATACTTTTGGTAACTTTCTAGGAAACTTGATGATTCCTTAAATATAGAGAATAGAAAAAAAAATTTATCCAGAACTAAGAGAGAAAATGCCCATCAAGCATAAAGGGATATTTTCTAAGTCAAAAGTGGAGCTTTTTTTCTGTTATTCTTCAGATAACAACTTACTTACTTCAAGATATTAGTTATCCTAGTTCTTGGCAGCTCAAAACGAAAATATATCCGGAAAGCTCGAATCATGATGAGTGGTCTTGGGATCCGTAACATGCCCCAGGGTGACATCTGGTCAACTATTTCAGCAATTTCAAACACCTACAAACCGAAAGCAAAACAACAAACAAACAAAAAATTTAGCAGTTTTTCTTCGCATGTTCCTGTATTCATTTATGGAGCATTTAAAGCTATGAATACTATCCATTATATTTATTTTAATTTTCAATCCTCTCAGTTTATTCATGGTTCATTTTAACCATGCTTTTTAAAAGAAAAGTCTTCTTAAATCCTTTAATCCATTTCTAAGTTATCCTAATGAAATTCCAAAAATATATTCTATGTTCATAATGCTTCTGTCTCAACTCAAGGAGACTGTGCAAGCTGATGTCAGCTGCCTACTTCTGTGCTAGTTCTATCCCACAAGTGTCCCACAACTTTGTTAAAAGTGAATAAATTTTATTTCCAAATATGAGTATCAGTATCTGTTAATGTTGCAAACCACTATTTTTTTTCCTATGATATAAAAGTATACATACACAGAATGTCTTATGAACTGTAAGATGCTTATAAATTCTTGCTTTTAATTCCAAGTGCATGAGACAACTGTACATGTTCTCATTCTAGATTTTCGCTTGTAACACAGATTCCAGACAAGCCACAGAACAAGAAAACATTTCCTTAACGTGTTGCCAGGTTAGGCATTCCATAAAAATTATTTAGCTTAATGGCTAGGTAAAAATGTCTTGGTTTGTCTCCCTTTAATCCTTGTCTCTCATTCTCTGAGAGTAACTGCTTACTTCAGTATTCGCTCCAAGTAGTAAGGAAATGGAGAGTGGATCTAGCAATAAACAAACTGATGTGATCTATGGTGTTTGTGTGTAATGAACAATCTCCACTCTACATGTGTACATGATGTAGTAAGGTTTGCCCCATGCATAAAGCAAAAAACCTACACAGTGTCTTGTACTTGTCAGAAGTGACTAAAATATACCTAACAGCAGTCACTATAGAACTTCTACAGAACTATGGTATGACTGGTTTGCAGGACATAATTTGACCTGAATTTTAACACTCTACACTTGCAACATGTCCAGTTTAATTTTTAAAAAGAAAATTTATCAAATTGTTTATTTTTTTCCACTGTGGTTTAACATCAACTTCGGAAAAAGTTTTGTTAGGTGTGGGCCACAACTCACCATATCAATATGGTTATACCACAACAAAGATCTGCCATCGGAATCATGCTCACTTTAGTTGCCTAGACACCATGGCATCCTATGAGATTCAAAGGAAGGAGCACAACTGCCTTGTAGAATAAGAGATAAATGGTGCTCCGAAGCTCCTTCTCTGTCCCTTTGCCTATGCAAAGCATTTATGGCAACAAGCTTCAGATTAATGTGTAACTTCTCAATAAATAAAATCAAACAATATAAATTCCACTACTAATGCAGACATGCTTTTATGTGAGATTATGGAGCTTTTCAATTCAACAGTTTTTTTAAAATAAATTTAACCCGTGTACAACTACACATCCACAATTTGCAATTATTTGGTTGTGCCATATATTTTTCACAATTAAGGAACTATTCTTTGGAAAAGGTAAGTGAAATAATTACCTGCAATACCAGCGACACCCAAAGGCAAAAGACCATGAATCCATCAAACACACACCAACGATCCTTTACGTAGGAGCTGTCACCCTACAAGAGAGAGAAAAGGTAAGAGGTTAATTATTGCTGGTCTACTGTCAGGACTTATAAACAAAATTTCTGTGAAGAAGGAAAAAGTCTTCTCTGTACCACTTTCAAAATGCAACTTTTGCAAGACTCCGAAAACCTAAGTTACAATATGCGGGAAACATAAATAGATTCTCTGTGAATAAATGGTAGCTTCATTCTGGAGTGGTACTTCTTCTAGGTTTGTGTCAAAAAGAACTTACAAAAAATCTATTATTTACACTTTGATATAAATCTAGAAACCACACAAAAAAATAACAAGGGACTCACTTTACCACTATATTGCCATTACAAAATACTTACACAGGAAGGTAAATTCACACTGCTAGCAATTATTTCAGTACTGTTCAGCAGCTCAAATTAAAGAAGTATAATTTTTTTTTTTTTAAAGTTTCCAATCATTCTTCATGTTCTAGAAAAGTTTTGCCATTTCAGAAACACTAGACAGTAACCACCATGTCATCACAGTGCAAAGTTTCAAGTTTGTTTGGACATTTTCTGAGCAACACTGCAATTTCAAAATGACCATTCTTTAGACTTCCTTAGCAATATGTACAGTGAACTTTTCAACATTGACATTAGCACAAGGATTCTAGTAATACCTTTAGACTACTGAATAAAAGAAACACAGGAAAGAAAACTGAGCACTGGATCTTTGATGACCCATATGCCTTCCTATATGTTCTCTGGCTCTGATTTAGGCTCCTTCAACTAAGCTCTCTCAAATAATTCCTGAACGTGGCTTTGGCGATAGCCCGAATCCAGGGACCAATCCTAAAAGGCAGCATGGAAAAGACTGCATCTAAGCTCAGTTCCTCTATACTACATTATTGTCATCCAGTCTAATCCACTAAACCACTGATCTAACCTTCATGTCCCTCATGGTTCCCAATGGCACGCAAGACAGGTCTCGCAGTGCAAACTTCAAAAACACTTTTTTGGTGAGCTAATGGTAACTTGCACTTTACTTCAGCCACTGAACAGAAAAAAAAAATCTACATTTATTAAAGCACAGAAACACCCCTTTCCAAATGAGGTTTCTCCCAAAAGATTGAACTCACCCTCCACTGCCTTATACTTTCCCTGGTTCTTTTTCTCTAGTGTTCTTCCAAATACAAACTAGTGTTAGACATGTACTTTCCAAAGGTAAAACTGGAAAATAATCATTGTCACATCTCAAGAATATTGAGGAAATTACTAGACTTTGGTCAGTTATGTGATTCCTGGCTCAATATACATTGTTTTTTATCTCAGTGACAGTTGTTTAAGTCAATCTGCATTTGCTTTTTAAATATCTTGGTATTTTCATTGATCATAAAAGCACAGACAGGATGTTTTATTTTAATCTAATATTTTCAATGACACACACTATCCTAAAAATAATTTATGATTCCTTGCAGTAGGTAATATCAAGATATATTGTGTAAACAGAGATGAAATACATTTTTTTTAGATAAAGCTTTATTTCAGTTGCAAAAATTATTCAAGGCAGAATTGAACAAAGTGAAGATATAAAGAAAACATACAGTAAGTGATTTTCAAATCAGAAATAAAGGACAGAGAACTTCAATGCTATTTAAAGATAGAGAATTCTCTAATGCATAAGGACATTAAAGTTCGCAGCCAAAGAATTAAGAGGAGACAGACTGTCAATCAAATAAACAACAAAACAGCAACCTTCCCATCATATTTTTCACTTGCCCTTCCTGAAGAAAGTAGACTTAGTTCCCTAAATATGAGCTAATCAATGACTCCTCACTTAGGGCTGAACAAACTCAGCTGTTTCAAAGATTAAATTCAGTAACTGTGAAGCAGATACACGTTGCTTCTCTACACAGCTAACAACACCTTAAATCTCTCATGCCCTCTCCTCCTCCCCTGTTCCCTCTTAGTGAATAAACCACAGGTGAGATTTGTATCAACATGCAATTTGAGTCCTCCAATTGTAGGTCTGAACAAAGCTGCTGATTGGTCTTTCTCTTGCTGAAGAATTCTGAAACTTACTTTTCTTCTCTTAAGCACCCTTTGTCTACATAAAAAAAAAATATTCCCGGAGTTGTGCTATACAGATCTGAACATGAACTTGTGAGGGAGTTCCCATATTCACCTTTCTGTGAATAACCTGAAAGTCACTGAAAGTCAAAAATTGCTTTTTATCTCCACAATAGGAGTAGAATGATTGAAGCAGCTCCGCTGTTTTCTCCTTACAGAGGAAGATGTTCTGATCCTTTCCAGTTTCCTCACGAGTCAAGTTGCTCCACCACCTCACTTCTCTCACTGTGACACCAGTTCAGCTTTCACCACTATATCCCCCTTGTCAGGGACGCCTTCAGTGGATTGCCACAGAAACTACCTGAATTACATCTGCAGAAACTACTACTAAATCTGGGGGAAGGTTTGGACCTTTCTGCTTTGCATGATCAGAAGGTTTTGGCTAAATGATTTTCATGTTTGTCATCTGGCTGGCAATGGACATGGTAGCAGGACCACATTTTACTTAATGTGAAAAATCAGTATGTACTTTTTAGTGTGACTTGATACTGACTTCTACTGCTGCTTCCATGAAAAATCTAATTCTGACTAAACACAGGCTAGCAGTTACACACTAATAGCAATGAACAGTGAGTTTCATTCACATTTGAAAAAAAGCCTTGGATGAAATTCCAAGCTCACAGTCAATGGCAGCCTGTTCTTAGACTTGGAAAGGAATAGCGATACATGAAATTTAAATACATCTGGTGACATCTTACCTAAAATAACTCAAGTATTGCAATGTGTTAATTCCTCATCCTTTTTTCATCATGTCCTCTGAAATTTAAGAATTATTGATCAATTTTGTTTTACCCTTTTTGTTTGTTTGTTTGTGATTTCACTACCCCAGACCACTTACATTGGAGTCTGCAAGCCTTCAAACATGATCTCAACATCTGCAAAAGATGAAGTATTAGTAATGCAGACTAGAAGCCTCATGGTTAGATGAATCCAAACCTCTTAAAAGTCATTAAAGTCATTGACTTCCTACTGCCTACAGTGGAGTTTAGGTTTTTAATCCATACAGCAGGTACCCAGGAGTTCATTTTGTTTCTCACAGAGCAGTGGATTCCAGTCCACTTATATATTTCATCACCACAAGCTTAGGACAAGCTTTGGAAGGCTTTTGTTCAGTAAACCATACCCTCAGTTAATGACTCTCCAGCCATTCACCACCCAGCCTGGATTTGTGCTTGGGATTGCAGCGACCCAGGCGCAGGACTCTACACTTGACCTTGTTGAATTTCATGAGGTTGGCCTGGGCCCACCTCTCCAGCCTGTCCAGGTCCCTCTGGATGGATGCCTGCCCTCTAGCAAGTCAACTGCCACACAGCTTGGTGTCATCTGCAAACTTGCTGAGGGTGCACTCGATTCCTCTGTCCATGTCACTGACAAAGATGTTAAACAGCACTGGGCCCAGCACTGACCCCTGAGGGACGCCACTTGTCACTGGTCTCCAGGTGGATATTGTGCCCTTCATCACCACTCTCTCCATGCAACCATCCAGCCAATTCCTTATCCAGCGAGTTGTCCACCCATCAAGTCCATGTTTTTCCAATTTGGTGACCAGGATGTCATGTGGGACAGAGTCAAATGCCTTACTCAGATCCACAGTTGCCCTTCCCTTGTCCACTGCTGCTGTGACTTCATAATAAAAAGCCACCAAATTTGTCAAGCATGATTTGCCCTTGGTGAAGCCATGCTGGTTACCACCAATAACCTCTGCTTTGTTTTCCATTTGCCTTAGCAGAGCCTTGAGGAGGATCTGCTCCATGATCTTGCCAGGCACAAAAGTGAGACTAATTGGTCTGTAGTTACCAAGGTCACCCTTTTTTCCCTTCTTGAAGATGGGGTTTATGTTTGCCATTTTCCAGTCAGCAGGAACTGCACCAGTCTGCCATGACCTTTCAAATATGATGGACAATGATTTAGCAACTTCATCTGCCAGTTCCTTCAGGATCCGTGGGTGGACCTCATCAGGCCCCATGGACTTGTAAATGTTCAGATTCCTTAGGTGCTCATGAACATGATCTTCAATTATAGATCTTATGAAAGATTTTAACATTTCTTTACCTATTTTTAATAGGACTAACAAATAAGTCTCTTCCCTTCTCTATACGTTCTTCTCATTTCACCAGGTTTTGCCTAATTGTAGCACCATTACATCAACTGAGTATAATATATTAGCTCAATTCTTCTTTTTTTAAATTTTATTTTATTATTTTCACATGCAATACTAATAGCCCAATAACTGCACTGAGATGATGGAAGATACATTTTCTGAATTGTAACCAGCACATTAAAGATAAACAACCAACTGTCTCTAAATAATTATTATGTAAGTTCACAGGGGAAAAAAAAACCACCATATTTTATAAGATCTAACTCATCAGAACTATGAGTCAATATAAAATACAGACAGAACCATAACAGAAAAAATAACACCTGAGACAGTCACTCCATGAGAGGCATTACAGTTCAGTTTAAACCATAATGGAAGACTGGCCAGACTGTAATTTTTTTAATGAAAGTTTGTGTCATTATCAATCTTGCTGAAAGTGAAATGCTCTACAAAATCAACACCCAAACGGCGTAAAGCAATCTGCCAGAAGATTTCATTATGTCTGCTAATTTTGTTAAGCAATTTCAGCATCTCATTAGTAAGGTAGACATCTTAGTTAGATAAGAGCACAGTCACTTCCTAGGTAATTTCTGTCCTGCTTATCTCTAAACATCTGAAGAACACCTCAGGATGAACAGCAAGTTCCTACAAACAAAAAGCCTCCTCTGCCTCCCTGCTTACCTTCAGAAATTTCCTTCTTTCTCTTACTCCTTACTAAACATGTTCTCTGAATCCTTCCCTCCTTTTGCTTTCCAGTTGTCTCTGTGGGCATAAATTAAGGCCCTGCTTGGAGTAGGAGTTTGGTCCAGACCATCTCTATAGGTCTCTTCCAACCCAGATTTTCTCTGTGTGCATCTAAGACAATCTCCTCTAGATGCCAGCTCCTGGAGGTAGACTCCAGTACTACATCTAGTTTCACATGCAAGGATATCTGCAAGCACTCTGCAGCCTTGGAAAGGTTTATGTGCCTTCAGGAATTTCTTTCTCTCTCTTATTGCTGACTACAATGTGTTCTCTGAATCCTTCTCTCCCTCTTCTTTCCATCTTTGTCTCCCACTTTTCCACAAAGTCTTTGACAAACATTAACAACTAAACTACTTTGCTATTCTAATTGGAATTCTGCATCTGGTGGTGGTAAACAAAGACCATCAACAACTCTAGTAAATTCTTCAGACCCTGTGGGCTACTTTGTGTAGCACTACAAATAAGCATTAATGGGTGAAGGCTGACATTTATTGGCATTTTAGGTACAGCATAAATGCAGAGGAGTAAATAGAAGAAATCAAAATTTAGGAGTATAATTTGTTTACTTCTCTGCTATGTTCATTATAACACAAAAAGAACAAGTTAGAAGACCAGGCACAGCTGAGTCAGGGGAGCAAGACTCAATCTTCCTCCTCCATTCCCTTACTCTGCACAAACACCACAGGGCATGAAAGTGGGAGTGGGAGGGAAAATGAAATGAGAGCTCAGAGGAGCACCTTGCCTAAATTCTCTCCATCCTCAGCAAATGCAGATCACAGAATGGTAGGGTTGGAAGGGACCTCTGGAGATCATCTAGTCTAACCGCCCTGCTAAAGCAGATTGCAGCCAAGGGCACGTTGTGCAGGAACACATCCAGGCAAGTTTTGAAAGACTTCAGAGAAGGAGACTCCACAACCTCTCTGGGCAGGCTGGTCCAGTGTTCCATCATTCTCAAATTAAAGAAGTTTCTCCTTAAGTTCAAGTAAAGCTTCCTTATTCAAGTTTGTGCACACTGGCTTTGTCCTATTGATACCATAAGGTATTAATACCCCTCAAAGACCACCAGAGACCCCTCAGAGACCACCACAGAGATGCACTGCACACATGCAACAGGTATGCAAATATGGTGATTGGTTATGGGATATCTAATGTATGTGCATGTGTCAGATCTGAGACATGACTCTCCTTGCACTCAGCACTGCCAAAAAAAATTAATTCCTTTCTCCTGATACTCCTAAATGAGTATCAGAAGGAGTTCTTATATCTGAATTTTATGGTATCACTGTCCACCACTGAAAAGAGCCCCCTTCTCATGACCTCCACCCTTCAGATATTTAAATGCATTGATAGGTCCCATCTCAGTCTTCTCTTTTTCAGGCTAAAGAGACCCAGGTCTCAGTCTCCTCTTGTCAGAGAGATGTTCCAGTCTCTCACTCACCCTCACAGCCCTCTACTGGACTCTCTCCAGTAGTTCCCTGGCCCTCTTGAATTGGGAAGCTCAGAACTGAACACAGTACTCCAAGTGCAGCCTCACCAGGGCAGAAAGGAAGAAGAACCTTCCTTGACCTGCTGGCCACATTCTTCTTAAAACATCCCAGACTGGTCTTCTTAGCCATGAAGGCACAGTGGTGACTCATGATGAACTTGTCCACCAGCACTCCCAGGTCCTCTGCAGCACTGCTTTCCAACAGGTCAAGCCCTCATCTGTATTGATGCATAAGCTTATTCATTCCCAGATGAATGACCTAAACTTTCCCTTGTGGAACTTCATGAGATAAAGATACGAATGCATACGCAAAGGGCATGTATCTCCTACTCAGTCACAAGTATGCACACATCACTTATGTTTCTGCTTCAATGTCAACCTTTCTCTATTTACTTAAAAATCTTCAGTTTACAGATCTGTTCAGTAGCACAATGATGTGGACAATCCAGTTCTATACCTGATCTGTGTAAAAGGGAAGAGTTAGTATGTTTTTGATCAGAAGTTACAACAAGCCGATAATTACTAGGTTACTGAGAGGTAAGATCCAGGGGAAACAGGGCTTGCAAGTATTCACATGAGCAGTAGGGAAGATGGTATGTAACAGATTCTAGAATAAAGAAAGAGCTCCGTTCTCCTGTGTTCAGCCTTCTGGGATGTCCTAGCCATACATCACAGAACTCTGAATCCATACATGCCAAGAGCCTAGGTGGCTGGGTGGGAACGGCACCAATTAAGACCACCATGACGGTGCAGTTCTCAGTGGGGACACCTACCTTAAGAAGTTGGGTGCTGGCCAGCCCTGCAATCTACGCAGCTCAGGAGTTTTGCTGGTCAGTTGGATAGGGTGAGTATAACCTGTTCTTTGATCAACAGAGTTACTCAGTCTTCCTTGTCATATACCTTTCTTTCTATGATTTTAGTATCTGAGCTATAAGCATTGTAGTTTCCAGTATACATTTCTCTTTATGATTCTAGTATTTCAGCTATAATAAACTGTTGAAACTGTACCCAGAGAGGGGAATCTATGTGTGAGTGTGTTCCCTGGTAACCAAAGAACTCACTGGAACAATCTGTCAAATACTTTCAACATTTTCCTTACACAGAAAAGAGAATGAAAAGATAAAGCCTAATCAAGCTGCCTCTAACTACTGTTCTCAGTTGTCCTCTTCTGCTCTAACAAAATAAAACTATTTTTCAAATGTTCTCATGTGTCAAACATTAGCCCTATTCTTCCAGAGCTTTGCAACTCCTCATCTGCCCTGGGGATCAATTGTCAGACAAATGACTCTTGGCTGTACTATCTACTTAAAGCCAATCTTTTACTCTGTGTGATGTTAAAAAATTCACCCTTAAGCATTTTATTACTCAACAATCACCAAATTATATCCTACCCATTCTATAATGAAAAGTACTTGTGTAACTATAAAATTATGGTCCATACAAGAAACAAAGGAAAGTGTGTAGGAAAGTGTGTATTGCTTAGCTAAAAGAAAAACAACAATTACTAAATTAAAATTGTCATATTTTAAAATGGCTGGTCACCTCCAAATTAGCTCTCTGCAACAGTGATAGTCTCACTTCAAAATTAACCAATATTGTGTTTTCAAAAGTCTGTACTTCGGGGGTGGAGGGGAAGGCATAATAGGCAGGGTAGAGATGGTGGCATGACACAGCTTCTCATTTCTTTGTCTACTTTTCCTGGTAAGGTGTCTTCTTTCACAGTGAAGGAACTTACTAAAAATATATTCAATAACAGGAATTGATTTGTAACAGCCAACTGAATTAGAATTGGTGTGAAGCTTAATTCTAAATGGTTATAGTGGGTGTAATATCACTTTGTCTTTACTGAGTTAAATTAGTTCAATTTGTAACTACTCATATATTGTACCAAACTGTTCCACTGTCAGATGTTTCCAAGTAATACATTACATAATGCATAATTTGTGGTTGCTGTAACACATAATGTGTAATATTTATAGTAGTCTTGCAATCTATGTAAATAAACACATAATACAACACATAATACAAAGTTACTTAATTTATAATTTTAAAATGAAGCACAGCTCTTTCTGGTTCTTCAGGTTAGAGGGTGATTCCACGAATATTACACATACACAACACAGATTTCCCATTTGCCATTACCAAAGAGCTATAATCACTACAGAACCACTACTTAATCCTCTATAATAATAAAAAAAATAAAAAAAAAATTTAAAAAGTCAAGATTTTCAGAAATTATCAAGGAAAAGGTAAGGTTATTTCATTCATTAAAGAAAAGTCTTAAACATACTTCTAAGGCACACTAGACTTTGGTTAATTTATATACTTAACTTGACCAAACTTAGCTTTTCATGTTTCATATAGCAATGGGAGGCATTTTAGCTACAGTACTGAACATCGCATTTGTTGTTTCTAAGAGTAAGGGGAAAAAAAAAAGCAAGCAACCAACCAACCAAACCACAAACCACCAAAATCAGCAAAAAAACTGCAAAGGGAGAAACAATTCAGGCCATGAAGTAAGAATCAAGACTTTCAAACAGACAAATATATTTTACTCACTAAAAATCCTCTAACAGCATTTGTGATAAAATAGGAGAGGGGGGAGGAAATTGGGAGGAGTTTAAAAATGGTCATTTACATAATGAGAACATTACACAACACTCCCTTCTTCAAGAGCAAATGGTATCAATTGGAATAATCATTTCCACAAAACAATGAAAAGGAATTGCCTCAGCACACTTCCCATATCAGCCAAATTACTGTACCACATCTCATTTCTGAGTGGCATATAATTCAGATTGTCTACTATTCAAGAGCTTCCAGGCACAGCCTTCATATACAGTTAATAGAGGACAGCTGCTAATATCTTCTTATCAATATCCAGCAGTAGGTATGGCTACAGAACATGTGAGAAAGGGAGCTTTGCTGATGTGTTGCATTGTTACTTTCTTGATACAACACTTTACTGGCCTCTGGTTGGATGTCAACATGCCCTGAAGAGAGATTTTATGGGTTACTACACTGAAAGTCTGAATTTAATTTCCCTCTCCATCTGCTCATTAGTCAATTATATTCAGCACCGTAAGTACTGCCTTCCTAGCTTACTTGGCTCCATTGTGTGTCTTCAATGTTCAGCAAATGTAAAAGTGGCTGACCAGGAGGAGAATTAACAGGATCCCCCCTATCTGGAATGGTACTCACTGTTTCCAGGAAGTTGTACAGGATAAAAAGTCTTTACCATGAGAACAATTAAAACACTGGAACATGTTGCCCAGATAAGTACTATTTTCCTTGCCAAGACTCAACTTGACAGGACTCTGGGTAACTAAATTAAGGTCCTGGTTTAAGTAAGAGGTTGGTCTAGACCACCTGGACAGGTCCCTTCCACCCAAATTTTCTCTGTTTGTGTGCTTTTAAAACAGTCTCCTCAAAACGCCAGCAACTTGAGGTAGACTCCAGTTCTACATCTAGTTTCATGTGCAAGGATGCCTGCTTATGCTTGGAAGTACTCTGCAGCCTTGGGAAGGCAATATGTACTAAAAGCTGCTGTGCTTTTTCTGGCAATATTCTGCTCTCCTCCATACCCAGTGCTTAATGGTGGATGCAATGAGATTTGGATTCAAATATTTCAAGGTGAAAGCTTTCACTTCAAAGCATCAAATATTGCCTGGAAAGTGAATAGGGATATTTGAAAGGCAAACGTTCTCATCCAGCACAACAGAACTCAGACTTAAGATCATTCACAGCTGTCCTCCAACAGAAAAAAGCCACAATGATGAAAGTTAGAGTAGATAAAGAGGCACCAGTTTTCAGAAAAAAGGATTTTATTAGTTAGTAATTAGCACTATTAAAAGATGAAGAATCCATTTTATAGTACAGAAAACAGGAAATGTTGACTGAAATAACAATCTTAGTATAGCTATAAGAAAGCAGTATTTATATTAGTGGTGAAGAACACAATTTCTGAAATAAAGATTTACATTCAGCTTTCTGCCTTAAAAATCCCACACAAATGTTGTCATTTTCATGAAAATACACATACACAAAAATTATCATATTCCCTTACATAGGGATGTCATTCATATTGTTTCATCTTGATGTCTTGTTTCCTTCTTTCAAAGAGAGAAGACAACATGGCCAAAAAATAAAATAAACAAAAATATATTACTTAATTATAGTACACTTCCCTGAAAATGCGAGTTTCAACACAAAAAGGCAAATCAGGGATGAAGTTCCCTCCCTGTCTGAATACATAACGTGTTTTCCAATACATTGATTTCACTGCTTTCCTAGTACATACGTCATTTTACCCTGACACAAACACATACAGTAAAAATATCCTTTGATAATAGTTGCTTTAATAAAGAAAAACAACAGTCTTTGAAAGTGATATTAGAAAGGGAAAAAAAATTAACATTACTGAAAAGTAAAGTTTTCTTCATCTAACTGGTCAGTGTAAAGAAAGAGCCATTTCTAAATACATTATGGAAGTCAAGTGCATTGTATATTTCACTTAGCAACTTCAAGGTTAAATTTAGATCACTATGGTAAGTAAGCCTTTACGTATTAGATGGGCACACACTTCAGTTCATGCCCCAAAATAATTTCTCACTAAAAATTTCTATAACCTATTGACTGTATGAAAAACAAAAATTAGAAACAATGTCCAAGTGCACTAAGTAATTTAAATGCCCTTGAGTTTCTAAAATTCTAATGCAAAAATGGTGCAAAAAAACCCAGCCCCACTGTGTAATATGAGTCATTACTTTCCTGTAATAAACACTCCAACAAAACCAGGCACAAGTAACCATAGAAACAGATGCGTAAATTCTAGTGCCACGGTCTCTAACCTTTCCTGGTCCACAGGCAGTAACACCCAACTAACAGCATGATGCAGGCAACTTTGTATTTGTTTTCCTCGTGATAATCAGTTTTAATTTTTCTAATTTCCTGTGACTGGAAACAGAATTGGAGTATTTCACTAGTAATGTGATCCCAGTAGACTGGGAACATATGTCCTTGTGATGGACCTAAGTGTTTAGCAAAACAGCAAAACCGAAACACAGGAAAAAGGTGAGACAGAAGACTCAACTTCTGTAGATTGAATGTCTAATTCAAATAACAGATATCAGTACTGTTTGCTATAATATAGTATTGAAAACTGATAATTAAATATGCCAACAATAAAATACTCCTGTATGTTTTAAGTTAAATGTAGGGACAATTTGAAATAACATACTTTTTGCCAACACAGAACAGCAAGGGACCAGCATTACACATCTAGGTTTCCAACAGTATAATATATAGTGTTGGGGTTTTTTAAATACAGGTAAGTAATTTGCCATAAGGACAAGTAATTTCCACTTCATAATCCTAAGTAGAGTAAAAGGGGAAACTAGGATCATCAATCAACTGGGTCTTTTCTCATGTCTGTTCTGTGAGCTTTTCACTATAACAGATAAGTAATTTTCTGGTTTTTCCCTCAACATAACTAAACTCTGATGAAAGAAGCTGATCATTTTCTCATCCTTGCCACTGATTTCACTGTTTTTGCCTCTGCCTTCCAGGTTGAGGTTGTCACTCTTGTCTGTGACTTGCACATACTCAGCTTTCCCTACAAAGCATCATGAGCATGCTGGGGGTGACAGGAGCCACTTACTGGTTTACTACCAGATCTTTGAAAACAACGTGACTCGCTGATCCTTAACCCTTTCTATACCATAGGGTATGCTGCATATCTAAAGTCAGGGAGTGCAGTCATTTCAGAACTTCCATCTATCATTTTCAGTCTGTAATGCAGCAGAAACTCCCTTGGCAATATTTCACCACAATTAATATTTCCAATACTTATCAAAAAGATTAAACTAATTTTTAACTTTTCCATTCTTGTTAAATGAAGACAGAAGTTTTATATTAAAACTACCGAAAAGAAGGCAAAACAGATACTTGTAATAACGTGTAGTAAACAACAGTTCTGCAATCCATAATTGAAGACAAACTTCTGAATTAGGATGATTACAGAAGAAACTCATTTAAGCATAAATGAGTTAATGCCGTGAGTGTTAAAGAAGCTGCCATTCAGTTGTCTGTATACTTTCTGTAGTGCCCATCTGTTCATTGAAGACAAACTTAAAACAAGTCAGAGTAACTGCTGATTGTGAGATTCCTAAAGGCTAGGTGTCAGCCTACTTACTTTAAGTTACCTTTCAGTAAATGGAGAAAAAGAAGCCAGATAAATTACCTTTTGGAAGACCCTACTTTAGACACAAACAAGTAGAGACTATCGCAGACCCTCAAATTAGTGCTGCTGAATCCTACTAGAAGTGTTTCCATTTTAAGCCCAAAAATCTGTTTCACACAAGCAAAGATATAAAAGCATTAGAATATGTAAATAAACATTAGCTGCTACTGGAAACAGTTGCAGACTGCAGTTTAGATCACAGCAGAGTTTTTCATTACAGCTTAAAAAATCCATCTTCACCTCACATGTGCTCACTCTTCAGGTGGAAAATTCCCTATATCAGTAGAGAACTAAATGTCAGAATTAAGCCCACGTGGCTCAGGTAAGGCTTCAGCTTGCTCAGTCCTTGATTCTTTCCTCTTGAGCAGAAAGATAGCAACTACAGCAACCAAAGCACTTATCAGAAAAATGACGAGGAAAATGTACTCTCTGAACAGGGCTAATGCTTCCTGGGAAGACTCAACAGACTAAAAGACACTTATTTCAGTTAACTGTATAATCTGGCCTTCAGTACCAGCCAGAAGACAACGAAACAGTCTTCATCTATTTGTGACCATGCTGGCAAAACAAGTTTTCATAGAATCACACAGTCATAGATTTGTTTGTTTGTTTGTTTTTTGTTGTAAAAGACCTCCTAAGACCATTGAGTCCAACTGTTGACCTAACACCACCAGGGCCATTAAAACATGTCTCAAAGTGCCATGTCTACACATATCTTTAATACCTCCAGGGACAGTGGGTCCACCACCTAAACCTTTCTTTTGGTTCCTGCCTAAATTCACTAATAAAATGCTGAAAGTCACTGGTGCAACTATTCACTTCAGCTCCTTGCAAGATTACTGGAATCGGTGAGTAGCACTCAATGCTACAACTTACTACTACTACTTACTGCTACAACTTAGTGCTACAACTACTTCAGTTAGTAGAAAAGCTTTCCTGTGGAAGTAATTGATTTAACAATGGGGGAAATGTTACACAAGACCATTATTTCTGACTTTCTATACTCTCCTTTGTTAGCCATTGTGTCATACCTGCACAGTGAAAAGAAAGCCCTTTCTATTAAATTCAGTGCACTGCTTGTATAATACTAAAAAAAAAAAATCTAGTTTTCAGCATATTAAAACAAGTCTTAACTGTGCCTTTTTAACAGACAGGACTTTCACTTTTTATTTTACAGCATTTCTCCTTTACCAGAGGAACAGGATAAACTGTGCCTTCTTTATGCAACATGATTTCGATGTAGGTTTTCTAAAACCATCACGACTATGATTATAAGCTGCAATGAAGACAATTTTGCATATCCTCACAATATCTATGGAAGGAAATGATTCATCACTCACACCCTAAAAGCTGAATTTTCACCTCAGATATTTGTTACTCATCTCTTTTTGGTTGTAGTGAATATGTCTTCTTTCACATCATGGACACAGTTTTGTGGAAGTTCCTCACATTTTGTTGTTTTCCTCTTTGATTATTTTAATATACAATGCAACCAGTGCAATTAATAGAGACAATTTTCTATCTTCTTATTCCATTTCCTAAGACTGTGAATGGTAAAGACTGAGAAGTTTACTAAAGTTTCAGTAAAATCTGAAAAGCTGAAAGCAAATACCTTTAAAATACAGTATCTTGTTCATATCCATCTTCAGAAAAACCTTATTAGAAAGCAGAAGGTAATTTTTGCATCACATTGATGAAAAGAAATGCAAAGTCCTTAAGTCACAGGTTAGACTCCCCATTTTCTGTCAGAAGTCTGACGCTCACGTAATATCATGTCTGTTTCAGGCTTGAGAGTTCTCTTTCATTTTCCTAATTCCAGTCCAACACCATTTTTATGAGATCATTTTGGAAACTTTCTTTAAACCAATGTACATATCTGTGTCAAGCACATACAGTCATGCTCGTAACACATGAGTGGGCACATAAATGTAAGCTCTGCTTCTGAGGGGCTGCACATTGTGTCAGTTAGGATTTGAGCTAACTTTGCAGACAAAAACATTAGTTATTTCACAGTGCTCTCAGAGTCTGACAATGATACCAAGCTGTGTGGTACAGTGGACTCACTTGAGGGAAAGGATGCCAAAGGATCTTGACAGGCTTGAGAAGTGGGCCAGTGCAGACTGCATGAGGTTCAACAAGTCAAGGCGAAAGGTCCTGCATCTGGGTTGGGCCAATCCCAGGCACAGGTCAGGTGCAGAGTGGGTTGAGAATAACCCTGAAGAAAAAGACTTGGGTGTGTTGATTGATGATGAGCCAGCAGTGCACTTGTATAGCCCAGAAGGTAAACCATTTCCTATGCTGCCTCAAGAGGAATGTGTCTAGCAGGCCAAGAGGTTACTCTGCTCTTGTGAGAGCCCACCATACGGTGTTGTGATGAAGGGGAAATTAATTGATGCAAGATTATATTTTTTAAAAAATAATATTATTCATTTTGATATTCAGAGCTCTTACCATCCTGACCACTATTTTTTAATAATAATTAGGTTCTTTTGCAATGGTCATGGAAACATTGTACAAAGCAATAATTGGATCTAGAACAAATAACTAGCAATAATAAACATTTAACTCAATTGAACTGGAAGAGAAGGTTCTTGCAGTCAGCTATACCACTTGTCCATTAGATGGACTTGGGAAGCTCCTTTCTGCTTATGGCAGAAGGTAATTGGTGAATTACAAGAGGCTTTAAGTATTTACTCACAAATACTAATTCCTGATTCCCTAAGACTAACTACAGCTTCAGACAGCACCCAAACACTTTCAGGGAGTTCTGTCAATGCCTTGTCAGCCAATGAGGCTTGTAATTCTTCCCAGACTTCACAGGATGCTGGGGAAAAGAGGCAGACAATCTCTGGCCTTATCCTGACCCCTCTGTGTGTCTCTTTCAGAGTTCCTCGTCTTGGCAAATGTAGGCAGAATGTCTTGCAATGTGCAGTCCTAGCACAATATCACACTGGTTATGTGGGCCTAACGCGTGGAGGCAATTATGCCTACTGCTGGTAAACTCGAATCAGTTTCCAGGTGTATAAACCCAAAGTATTAGTGTTTGTCATGCACACAGAACATGTCAGGATACAATGGCATGAGGCATGACAGAATCACTGCCAGAAGCAGAGAGAGCACAATAAGCAGGAACAACGTCAGCAGGTGGCAGCAGCAAGCAAGCATGAATACAACAGCAGAGCACATTGTGTTACCTGCTCATCTCTTTTATCAATACAGCCTGAGACTAATGGGCCTTTGGACATAGAATAGCCAAACAGAATGGTAGTTAGCCGAGCTTAACCATATTAGGTGAAGCCATATGTTTACTTCACCCAAATTTGCAAAATTTGCCTTGCATGAGGCAGGCACAAACCAGGTGTATGTATCACGGGATGTAAATAGGAGCAAAACAAGCCTGGGCAATCCAGGGTCCTTAGACTCAATAGCTCCAGCTTCTTTGTCCTCTTTTCCGCAGTTGCTTCTTCCCACAACAGAAGGAGAGAGAACAGAAAAACATGTCTGGGCAAGCCAGGACATCTTCAGGCTTATTCAGGCCTACCAGAACACGTGTCCAGTTCTGGTGTCCCGATCATAAGAAGGACATAGAACTGTTGGAGCAAGTCCAGAGGATGGTCACAAAGATGATCAAAGAGCTGGAGCACCTCTACTACTGAGGATAGAATCATAGAATCATAGAATGGTTTAGGTTGGAAAAGACCTTAAAGATCATCCAGTTCCAACCCCGCTGTGCCATAGGCAGGGACAACTCCCACTAGATCAGGACGCTCAAGACCTCATCCAGCCTGGCCTTGAACACATACAGGGAGGGAGTAGCCACAACCTCCCTGGGCAACCTGTTCCAGTGCCTCGCCATCCTCACTATGAAGAATTTCTTCCTAACATCCCGTTCAAATCTCCCCTCCGCCAATTTGAACCCATTCCCCCTCGTCCTGTCATTACAAGACCTTGTGAACAGTCCCTCCCCAGCCCTCCTGTAGGCCTCCCTCAGATACTGGAAGGCTGCTGTAAGGTCTCCCCGAAGCCTTCTCTTCTCCAGGCTGAAAAGCCCCAACTCTCTCAGCCTGTCCTCATAGCAGAGGCGCTCCAGCCCTCTAATCATCTTTGTGACCCTCCTCTGGACTCTCTCCAGCAGTTCCATATCCTTCCTGTGCTGGAGGCTCCAGAACTGCACACAG
>VWZI01000499.1:136590-188322 GCA_013396835.1 Psilopogon haemacephalus
TGAGGGACGCCACTTGTCACTGGTCTCCAGGTGGACATTGTGCTGTTGATCACCACTCTCTGCGTGCGACCATCCAGCCAATTCCTTATCCAGCGAGTTGTCCACCCATCAAGTCCATGTTTTTCCAGTTTGGTGACCAGGATGTCATGTGGGACAGAGTCAAAGGCCTTACTCAGGTCCAGGTAGATGACATCAGTTGCTCTTCCCTTGTCCACTGCTGCCGTGACTTTATCATAGAAAGCCACCAAATTTGTTAGGCAGGATTTGCCCCTGGTGAAGCCATGCTGGTTATCATCAGGCACCTGTGCTTTGTTCTCCATCTGCCTTAGCAGAGCCTTGAGGAGGATCTGCTCCATGATCTTGCCAGGCACAGAGGTGAGGGTGACTGGTCTGTAGTTCCCAGGGTCGTCTTTTTTTCCCTTCCTGAAGATAGGTGTTATATTTGCCCTTTTCCAGTTAGCAGGAACTTCACCAGTCTCCCATGACCTTTCAAATACAATGGACAACGGATAGGCTGAGGGAGATGGTGTTGTCCAGCCTAGAGAAGAGAAAACCCTGGGGTGACCTTATAGCTGTCTTCCAATACCTAAAGGGAACCTACATTGTGGTAGTTAGGGAATTATCTGCCCTCCACCTCCACTTCTGAAATTACCCAGACTAGACTCAACCGGCTGGAAGTTAATGAATGAAGCTTTATATTTACAGCTTTGCACAATATACAAGCAAATATTTACAATATATTACAGATATTTACAGATATATACAGAACCACTACACCCAGAGATCACAGTTCTCAAGAGGGGTCCCAACCACCCTTCCACCTTCCCCCCACCACCCAATCTTATCCCAGTATCTGTCTTATGTGCCAGATAAAAAAGGAAGATCATCTATCATCTTCTGGTTTCTTTAAGAAAGAAGATGTGTCTCGTCTAGACACATCACTGTCTATTCTCTTTTTCAGTAGTGGCTATCTATAAGAGCATGAGTAATAAAAGTAACAACGTCACAGCAACATTTCAGTTTAACCTTCCTCCTGGGGTAACAAAACACTTGGGTGAATTTATCACTTTGTCACTTAGCTAACATAGGGAAGAGCAAAACCTTTCACGGACAGAAGTCCAGGCTTTTCAGAAACTACTTTCCTTTTCTGAAAGCCCCTGGCAATGAAAGAAAGTGAATTTCTCATTTACCCTCTGGAGGCGTTAATTAGAAATGACTTAACATTTTCAAAATCTTCTTAGTTCAGCTATACTTACACTGTTATTAATTGGGAGTTAAGCGAATGGTTCCTACCTTCTCCATAAATTAGGTTTCTTGCTGGACTAAAATTTTGCATTAATCATGGTTCAGAAGTTTATTAGAATTTCAATTCCTAAGGCCTTTAGAGAAGTAATGATTTATGGTAAAGTTCAGTAGAAACATATGGCAATACATAAACTGATCCTATGTACACTAAAAGTCTTGAATGCACTTAAATTAGGATTACAGTTCATAAACAAATCCCTTTATATAAAGATATTTCTTACACAAACAACTTTAATAAATGCTAATAGGTTTCTGAATAGTGCCTTATTTTACTTTGATTACCAATGACTGTAGAAATCCACAGATCACTATGTTCTTGGCAAAGTTATATTTAACCAGTATTTCCCCTAGAATCAATAATACAAATCATTCACCAAAAAAAAGGATTATTCATTGCTTAGCATTCAAAGAAAAAAAATGATGACATACTGAAAAAGCTCTGATACAACACCTGAAAAAAGGCCAACCAAGTTCTAAAACAGTTTTTACAGAAGCTACTATACATGTCACAAGCCCATATCCTTTTCCTACAGTTCACTCTCATTCACATGAATAGTGTGTAGCCATGTCAGTGAAACCATTCTTCTCCTTTATTCTGCAGTTATGACACTTGTTCTCTAGACCCTTCACCAGCCTGGTTGCTCTCATCTGGACACACTCTAGGACCTAAATGGTTTTTTTGTCATGAGGAGGCCCAAAACAGGTGCATTGTTCAAGGTGTGACCTCATCAGTGTCAAGTACAGGCGTATAATCACTTCTGTACACCTTCTGGTTAGACTATTCCAAATACAGGCCAGTATGGTGTTGGCTTTCTTGGCCACCAGACCATACTGCTGGCCATCATCTAGTCCAACCTCCCTACTAACACAGGTACACCTAGATCAGGTTGCACAGGAATGTGTTCTGGAGGGAAAGGAAAGAAATTTCTCCTTCAAGTAAAACCTCCTATGTTCAAGTTTATACTCATTGCCCATTGTCCTGCCACTGGCCACCACTAACAAGAGCCCAGCTGAATCCTCATATCCTCCACCCTTCAGATATTTATAAACATTGATAAGATTCCGTCTCAGACTTCTATTTTCCAGGCTAAAGAGACCCAGGTCTTTCAACATCTCCTTGTCAGAGAGGCCTCACGGACCTCCACTGGACTCTTTTTAGTAGTTTCCTGACCTTCTTGAACTGGGGAGACCAGAAACAGAGATAATACTCCAGGTGGAGCCTCACCAAGGCAGAGCAGAAAGTCAGGACAACCTCCCTTGACCTGCTGGCCATACTCCTTTTAACGCACCCCAGAATACCACTGATCTTCTTGGCCATGAGGGTACATCACTGGCTCATGGTGAACTTGTCCACTAGCACTTCCAAGTCCTTCTCTGCAGAGCTGCCTTCGTTCAGGTTAACTCCTCACCTGTACTGTTGTATGGGGTTATTCCTCCCCAGATGCAGGACTCCGCACTTCCCCTTGTTGAATTTCAAGGGGTTCACTTCTGCCTAACTCTCCAGCTTGTCCAGGACTTACTGAATGGCAGCACAGCCTTCTGGCGTGTTGGCCACTTCTCCCAGTTTTGCATCATCAGCAAACTTGCTAAGAGTAAAATCCAATCCTTGCTGAGAGTACCTGATGAATATGTTGAACAACACTGGACCCAGTACTGAGCCATGGGGAACATCACTAACCACAAGCCTCCAACTAGATCATGCACTGCTGACCACAACCTTCTGTGCACTGTCATTCAGCCAGTTCTCAATTCATCTCACTGTTCACTCATCTAAGCTTACCTATGAGGATGTTACAGGAGACAGTGTCAAAAGCCTTGCTCAAGTTGAGGCAGACAACATTCAATGCTCTTTGGTCATCTACCCAAATGGTTGTATCATCATAGAAGTCTATCAGATTGGTCAAGCATGATTTCCCCTTCATAAATTCATGCTGACTATTCCTGATAATCTTTTCTCCACACATTTAGAGATAACCTCCAGAATGAGCTGTTTCATCATCTTTTCATGGATGAAGGTATGCCTGGCCAGCCTGTAGTTTCCTTGGTCCTCCATCTTGCCCTTCTTGAGGATTAGGTGTTCCTCAAGTCCTCAGGCACCTTCCCTGTTCTCCAAGACCTTTCAAAAATGATGGAGAGTTGCTTAGCAATAACTTTAGACAGCTCCTTCAACACTTATGGATGCATCCTACTGGCACCCATGCATTTATGGGTGTCTAACTTTTCTAGGTGATTCCTAATCCAGTTCCCCTTGACTAAGGGAGAGTCTTCCTTCCTCCAGACTTTCTCTCTTACCAGGGACTGAGGGGTCAGCCTTATCAATAAAGCCTGAAGCAAAGAAGACATTAAGTAACTACGCCTTCTTTGTATCCTGTGTCATCAGGTCACCCACCTCATTCAGCAGTGGACCCACATTTTGTCTGCTCTTCCTTTTCCTGATCATATACTTGAAGGAGCCTTTCTTTTACATCCTTTTCCAGATTCACGTCCAAGTTGTCCTTAGATTTCCTTGTAGCATCCCCACAAATTCCAACAACATTCCTATATTCCTTCTAGGTGGCCAGTCCCTTTTTCCACATAATCTTAAGTTCCTTCTTCCATTTCACTTTTTTCCAGAAGCTCCTTGCTCATACATGCATGTCTCTTGCCTCCACTGCTTGATACCTTACTCACAGGGATGCACCAATCTTGAGCATAGAGGAGGCAGTGCTTGAGTATCAATCATCTGTCTTTGGCCACATTACCTTCTAGAGACCTAACCATAGGATTCCTGAAAGTAGGTCTCTGAAGAGGTCAAAGTTGGCACTCCTGAAGTCCAGGTTTGGAATCCTACTTTTTACCTCCTACTTCCTCACATGATCCTGAACTCCACCATCTCATCGTCACTGCAGCTGAAGCTCCCTCCAACCTTCACATCCCCAGTTTTGTCTAGTTTGGAGAAAAAGAGGACAAGGAGAGACCTCATTTCTCTCAAAAGCTTCTAAGGAGAGGAAGTGGAGAAGGAGGTGCTGATCTCTTCTCTCTCATATTCAGCAACAGGACAAAAAAGGGCAAAAAGGCTGGTGCACAAGCCCTGTAGAGGAGCAGCTGAGGGAGCTGCGTTTTTTTTAGCCTGGAGATGAGGAGGCTCAGGGGAGACCTTGTTGCTCTCTACAACTACCTGAAAGGAGATTGTAGCCAGGTGGGGGTTGGTCTCTTCTCCCAGGCAACCAGTGACAGAACAAGACAGTCTCAAGCTGCACCAAGGGAGGTTTAGGCTGGATGTAAGGAAAAAAATCTTCACAGAAAGAGTGACTGGCCATTGGAATGGGATGCCCAGGGAGGTGGTGAAGTCACCATCCCTGGAGGTGTTTAATAAAAGACTGGATGTGGTGCTTAGTGCCATGGTTTAGATGTTTAGGTGCTATTGGGTAATAAGTTGGACTTGATCTTGAAGGCCTTTCCCAACCTGGTTAATCCTGCAATTCTAGTCAGTTCTGGAGAGGAATAGCAACAGGCATCGGTACAGGCTGGGGGCTGCTGTGCTGGAAAGCAGCTGTGTGGAGAAAGAACTTGGACTCCTAGTGGACAGCAAGTTCTGCATGGGACAGCAATATGCCCTTGTGGCCAAGGCAAATGGTATCCTGGGGTGTATTAAGAAGAGTGTGTATAGCAGGTCCAGGAAGGTTCTCCTCCCCCTCTACTCTGCCCTAGTGAGACCTCATCTGGAATATTGTATACAGTTTTGGGCTCCCCAATTCAAGAGAGAAAGGGACTTGCTGCAAAAAAGACCACTGGAATGCTACGAGGATGAATTGGGGCATCTCCCCTATGAAGAGAGACTGAGAAATCTGGGGCTGTTTAGTCTGTAGAAGACTGAGAGGAGATCTTATTAATGTGTACAAATATCTGAGGGGTGGGTGTCAAGTGGTGGCGCCAATTTCTTTTGGGTGGTTCACAGCAATAAGACAAGGAGCAACAGCTACAAATTGGAACACAGGTTTCATGTCCACATGAGGAGAAATTTGTTTACAGTGAGGGTGAGAGAGCACTGGAACAGGCTGCCCAGAGAGGTTGCAGAGCCTCCCTCCCTGAAGACTTTCAAAACCTGCCTGGATGTGTTCCTGTGCAAACTACCCTAGGTGATCCTACCCAGGGTGGTAGGACTCAATGATCTCTGGAGGCCCCTTCCAACTTCTAATGATCTGTGATTCTGTCATTCTGTGATTTTATGATGTGGGAATAGTTCAAAGCTGTGTGTGTTGGTATGAGCTAATTGGAGGATCTGAGTGAGAAAATTAGACTATAGGCTGAGAGAGGAAAACAGATGATGCTAATTCCCTCAGAGCTCTACTGAGAAAGAAATAAAAATGTTTTAAGAGTTGTAACCCAAATATAGATAAGTCAGACACGTTCAGACTGCTCTGGGGCTGCAGCTGCTCTCCTTGCATGGTTCCTTTGTCTCTGCCTTTGTAGCTAATTCTCAATAATTCCACTGACCTCTTTTCTCCTGCTAACCCTCCAGCTGATCTGTCTCCACCTATCTGCTGCATCAACAGATGGTGAGATAAGATTGGGGAAGGGGGAAAAGGTGGTAGGGGTGGTTACAAACCCCTCTTGGGGATTTTCATCTCTGGGAAGGGTGTGGTGTTTCTGTATTACCTTTTCACTGTATATATCTGTAAATACCTGTTATACATTGTAAATATCTGCTTGTATATTAACCATTGCTGTAAATATAAAGCTTCATTTATTAACTTCCAGCTATTTCTGAGTCCTAGCTGGGGTTATATTAAAGGAGGGGGGAGGGGGGGGTGGTGCTGGTAACTGCTAAACCTCCACACTGTGTCAGTGGATGTTTAGACTAGACATCAGTAAGAATTTTTTTTTTACAGTGAGGGTGGTCAAGCACTATAATAAGTTCTCTAGATAGGTCGTCAATGACCCACTATTTATCTTTGTCTGATGCCCCAGTGTAAATGCCTGGCATTCGGACAAAGATTTTTGGTCAGGGAATTGTGAACGACATCAGAATATTCAGCCACATATTATTTATATCCCCTAGGTGTCAATTGTGAGTGAAGTAGTTATTTCCATACACAAAGGCTGAGAAGTCAATCTTTTCACAAAAGTCACACCGCTGGCCATCCTCCCTCCACCCATGTGTCCATTTCTTTGCAAAGTCTTTATTGGTTGTTACAGTAGCTTGTTACTCCCACATTGTTCAAATGTGCATGCTGGTCCCTAATCCCTCACTCATGATCCTGCATTCTCATCTTGACCTCTTTAATGACATCTCTGAATAAGAGAGTACAGGTAATGGCCAGAAATAGCACTTCACAAATTATTACTCTGGCCTTATGAAACACATGAAGATTTTATCAGAATCATCTGATTTCACTAACTCCCTACATACTAATATTAAAGATACGTAACAGTTACTATTAATATTCATTAAGTGTGATGACATAATAGCTTAGTTTGGCAGTGAACAAAAATGCATAACAAACTGAAGAGCTAAGTACAACCTCAGATGTCTCTGAAGTCACCAGACCTTTCAGAAGTGAAAGGGAAGCATAACAAATACTGATGGTCTATTCTGTGCAATAGTGACATAACTGTATTGCAAATAAGGTCTGCAGGTGAAGTTTCTGATGTAAGCTGAATTTATACATTTTTGTAGAAGACTGGAAACAATCATTAAAAAATAAGGCTACAAAATAATAGTTACTGGAAAAGTGTGCAGCTTTACATTCTCCAATATCATATCTACTTATAAAAACTAGTCCATCAATAACAGTGAACACGAGATCAGAAGCATTTGTTTACCAACATGCATTATATTAATGAAAAAAACTCAGTAAAGCAAGATAACTTTCTCACTTAGCTCACAGTAAGATGTGTTCTTATGTAAATAAAGTAACTACACAACACTTCCAGCTTTCTGAAATTTGAATCAAAGTTCTCAGTCCATATACGTATTTCCAGACATTTACGAAATATTCTTGCTAACATATATGTGGTTTATTTTCCCTTTAATTCTTTATATTAATACAATGAAAAGTATGTGTTTCTTAGTAAGAAACCATTGTTATGCATATTGGTGTTATATACCGGAGGGATTCAATATGCAGAAAAGTGGCATCTTTGTCTATCAGAATTTTCTGTTTATATGCTATGGTGTTGCCTACAGTTAAAAACAATCATACCAAAAAGAGCTGAGAAGTTAAAACAAGTATCAAATCTCACCAGCATACATTCAGAACACCTTCTCCAGCACATGTAGAATACTGTTCAAATACTTACCTTAACTATCCCACGGATATGCATTTTTGCTATCATCTCTGCAGTGTAAAGAAACATCAGTAGAGTATCAAGAGCAAATGTCACATATTGGAGAGGGGGATAATGCTCGAAGGTCTTTGGAGTGTTCATACAAACAGAAATAACACTGATGATGGCACAGATTCGTAGCAATGAGTGTACCCACTGAAGGAAAAAAAAAAAAAAGAAACAATTAAGACATTGGGAGATTGCTTTGATGTTCAAAACAAGCTCAAGTATTTAGCCTCCATAACTCGTGCTGACACTTTTTGGAAAAGCACAATTACATTTTTTATTTTACATTATGGTATTATGAAGACACATGACATGATTTTATTAGTTCAATTGGAAGGTTGTATTAATTCAGAAACCAAGAACTCGGAGGCAGAAAACTTGGAATTAAGATTCTATAATTTTTACTTTCCATTTTCTATAATTCAATTTCTTTTAGAATATCAACTTGTCATATTCATTTGCAGGGCAATAAGCTGATGTTATAATCTGAGTGGATGCATTAAATGAAAATTTAATGGAGAATTTTAGTTCCATGTTCAGATAAACAAACCGATTTTTAAATCAGTTTATAACTCCAAAAATTAAGTGAGAGGCATAGGGATTTAAAGTATCTTTCCATTTACCAAAAAGAAAAGAAATATAAAAGATGTCACATAAACCTAATTCTTAATATCAGGATTCAGTTTTGTTCCAAACAAGCTGTCTTGCTATAAGAGGACAGTTCATTTCTATGACTGCTTAGGACACAGGACCACTACAATCATTATTAATAAGGCTGGCATTCAGTGCCAGACACAGCAGGAGGTCTAACAAAAAAGCAGAACGTATTGAAACAGGGGTTTAAGGTTGGCATTTTTTTTTCTTAAAAATCAAAACACCATTGAAACATCTTGAAGTCAGACAAAAGGAATAAATGAGTTGTTAACAAGAAGGAGGAAAACGAGGAAAAAAAACACTTCAGCAATAGAAACAAAAAATACTGAAGTGTATTTATAACAAGCTTTCATATGAAGAAAAATTCTGCACTGATTCATAGCACCTCAAATCTTTTGGTATCAAGAAGATTTAAGAACACTCAATTTAATACTGACTGTATGCCTACCTAAGTATAATGATAGTTAATCTAAATTGGATAGTTCTATCATTTGCATACTTAGACCTCAGATTAATAATTTGGAATTGGAAGGCACCTGATGAGTGATCTCTTACGCTCTTTTAATATCCGCTTTGTTTCAAATCCTGTTTCAACTTTAAGTATTAAAGTGTGGCTGATATAAAAAACTTTCTCTCTCACAGTAAAATGTCGATATTCTACACACTAAACAACACACTACTCCATCAGCAGGACAAGAAAAAAATTCCATCAAAAAAACCCTGTACTGTATACTGAGAAACAAAAATAACCCAGCATATATTTCTGTGATGACATTTATGTGTATTACAGTAGTCCATACAAACATTCTACTCAAGATTCGCATGAATTAATGTAAGAGTGTTGGCTTGTAAATGTTTAACCTGAAGGAATCTGGCATCCATACCATAAATGAGATAATAGTTCCATCAAATGAACTTAATGCCAACAATGTGTATTATTTCAGAATATTTTACTTTCTGCTTTTACAAAGTAAAATGTGTATATTACTTTAGGAGAAAAGCAAAAACATGAATCATTCAAAATAAAGAAATCCCAAACGCACACTGACTGCTAGATAAATAATTTAACCAGAATAATCATCTTTTCATGGTAAAAGTACTTTCTTACTACTTCACATTCTATTAGTAACTACTCACAGTGAAGCCTTCCCCAGTTTCAAGTTGCCAGACACTTTTACATCTATCTGTTTCTTATGACTGGCTGTGGGTTAAATGATATCAAAGAAAGATAAGTGGTACTTCAAAACAATCAGTCAAAATGCACTTTCATATTCATAAGTGATGTGAAAGGAGAGATTTGAAGGTCAAAAGTGCCAACTGCTGGTTCCTACTTTAGCAATGAAATGCTCTTTTTTCACATGCTTTTCAAAAGGTCATTTTGCAAACTTCTAATTTCAATAAACATGTGAGGAAATAGAAGCATTGAAAAGATGGCCCTTTAAAAAAAAATTGTAGGTGAACTGATGAGCAAAGACTGCTTGACCATCCCGTTGGTCTGCAACAACCAAAAGAAACCTTTTTATGTCGTTTTGGACTCTTTGCAAAACAATGAGCTGGTAGATTCGCAACTATAGCTCAACATTTGTTTCTGAGAAATATCTAATACAGAATCTTTTGTTCAAGTCACGTAAACAATAGCATTTACATTTAACTTACAATTAGTAATTACAGAAAGATACATACTGGTTTGTTAATCCACAGAATATCTGCATTGTCTGACAAAGATTCATCAGGACCAAAATCTGTAACTGGCTGGGCTTCCACCCTTGAACTCTGTTTCCTTTTTAGCATTCTGAAGTTAACTTTTGTTATCTATAATAATGAAACCTGCTTGGGAATAAAAAGAAAAAGAGACAATTGACTAAAACCATTTGATAATGCATTTTGAACAGTTTTATAAATAACCTAGAGTATACTGTTTCCATGCAAACTGCTTTTGTACTCAGTGAGTAACAGGATCTTCACTTTATTTAAAAGCTTTGCCTATATAAATCACTGACATGACTCTCATTAGTTCACAAAAATTTCCATAAAGGTATGCAACTCAGACAATTACCACAAGCTTAGCAATGCTGGCAGAAAATGTGTACTGATATGCAAAATAGGCTATTGCTGTGAACTTAAACCCAGAACAATCACTGGATGGATTTGACTTGGAGCCACTTAATTTAATGGTGACATTTCCATTTATTATGCTAAGCTAAGATAAAACCCAACATACCAAAGGCAAACAGGAAATGATAAGCGGCCAACAGATGTTAGTGTTCTTTACTGAAATCAGAAGAGCCTTTCTGCAACATGCTACTATTAACAAGTATTTTTACAATACATTTGTTGTTGTTGTTAGCAATTATCTGTCCACCAGCTGAACAGTCATCTGTCTCTGGGACCTGTGTTGGCACATAGAAGCACTGAGGAAAATGTGGTGTTTTGACAAGATCAGGCCGTGTTTGGACATTCTTGCATAGGTGGCACTGACTGAGCCTTCTGTACACTCAGCAATGTGAATCACAACTAGCAGACACATCATGAGCACAGAGAGGTGAGTTAGATCTTATTATTGACTTTCCCACAAACACAGTTCATGGATCCCAGAGTCCAAATAAATCCAAAGCATTGAAGAAGCTACAATCTCCCAAGGAGAAAAAGTCTGCTTATGAATTACAATTCCATCATTCATTAAATACAGTGGTAAGTAGTTTACTGCAATGTCTTGGGAGCTCTGTTTCTCAAGATCTTAGGAGTTTTTCTTTTGTTGTTGTTGGTTTGGTTTTGTTTGGGTTTTTGTTTCTTTTTTAAAGACATTTTATAAAGTGTTTCTTGCAAATATGTTTCTTTGGGAGGTCTGTGAACAAAATAACAATTTAATGTTTCCCATTTCTGATTATGGCTATAAGAATGCTCTGAGTCAACTTTTAAGAAAATACATACCAATAAAAAGACAATCAGTAAGATAAGTACAATCGATAATGATGAGAATAGGCTCAGGATGTGAATCACTGACAATCCACCATTATTTTTTTAAATAAATGACACTAAATAATCAACTCCCTTGTTTTTATGTTTGTTTTTTTTTTCAGTATTGCTTGTTTACACATTTGATGTGTAGGAACATTAGCCATTATCCTTCTAATGAAATTTCCATTTACCCTTTTATCAAGTGGTTGTTTTTTGTTTTGTTTTGTTTTGTTTTTAACTAATCTGGGCACAAAATATACTGTGTCCATAATGAATTCAGTTTACTACTTAAATGTTGCTACTGAAGAGATCAGAATTCTTATTTTTAAGAGGTGGCCTTGAATGAACATATCACAACGTCTATCAATCCAGTGGGAGGGAGGAAATGTTTATGGAATTTAAGAACCAGCTTGTTTACTGCTCTGCTTGAAATAAGAAGAAATGCCCACATAAAAAGTATGGAATGAAAACAACAAGTCAAGAAACTTCTGGAAATGGTCTTCAGCAAGCTTATTCAAAGTACATCATGGTTGCTTTCAAGCTTTTATGTTTTGGGGGTTTTTTTGCAGAGGTTGTTTGGTTGGTTGGTTTTGTTATTTTTGTTGTTCTCGTTAGTTTTATTTTTCCATGGAACACACAGTGTTTTACAAGTGTTTGTTGCTGTAAAACAACACAAAACCCACTGCAGCCTCAGGACTTTGCCATGCATATAAAAGATTTTAATTCTTGGATTCCAATCACTCTTTTCATCTGTTTCTGCAAAGGGGGACCAGTTGAAATACGGAGGAAGGGAGCTCTGCACAAACTCCTTCCTGTATATGACACATCGTGAGCACCACAGCAAGCTGTGCTAATGGGGAGGCTGTAGAGCTTGCTAACCCTGACTACGAATCCAACCCTGCAGTTCTCACATTGATTCTGCCACACATCATTAGATCTTTCTTTGATCACAACTTGTTATTAAGAAGAAAGGCTTAATACATTCTCTAGAATATATTTCTAGCTTTAGAGGTTTTAAGAAATATTTGGTACAGGGCAAAAACAGGTTTTGAGACAAAAAAAAAGTATCATGGAGTTTTAGGGCTACATCCACTCCATATTTCTTTGGAGTATTTTCTTTACAGTAGTAATAAAATCCACAGCACAGGTGTCAATCTTCTCATGGAGCTGTGTTGCATCTTTGCCTCTATTTTCAGAGCAAAGGCAAATTAAGAGAAGAAAATTAGATAGGAAATTACAGACACACAGGCCCTTCAGATCCATTTGGTCAGCTTTTTCATCTTTCCCTGAACTTCCATATACATTCGGCAACCATTAAACTGTTTAAACCACCATGAACATCTAAATTTGCAGCTTCTGCTGAAAGTGAAGTATACTAGCACAACAGCTGGTGAACTTGAGAAAAAAGTCTGGAGAAGGGCAAATCTCAGTTTGTGCTATCCACACTAAACACAAAAACACTCCTGCTGATGGAAGCTTGCAGTTGCTACCAAAATCAAAAGGCATATTTTAAAAGGTATCTGATATCACACATGAAAAGCTGACAAATCTCTCATTTATAAAGTAATCTCTCTGCATGCAATAGACAAAGAGTATAGTAGAAAGAAAAAGATAAACAGGAAAATAAAGCAGATATTCCTAATTATAATTTATGGAGTATAAAATTCAAACAGTTCATTGGGATTAGCAACATCTGTCTTCCAAAATACTTCTTTCTCACCACCTACCGACTTTGTCACTCGAGATCACTTGAGCACTTCCTGAAGTTTCTCCCAGGGCTGGCCACCTATAAACACTCTCTCCAAAACCAATTCTCTCTTCTTTGAAAATGTCATCTGCCTTTCTAACCTCTCCCAGAGCTGAGACATACAACGTGGCACATACATTTCTAACTACCTTTGTACATTTTACTATCTGTGAAGGCTAAAATTGGTGGCAGGGTGAAGATATGAACACCCAGACAGAAACTCAATTTCCATATTATACATTAAGAAAAATCCCAATAAACTACAGGATACTTTTAAAGAAGAAAATGCTCTTAACTGTAGTATGCATTATGTGGTTCTAGGAAAAATGTAAGGTCTTATTCTTCCACACTGAAAGGCTTCCCCTTTCCTTCATTGTAAATGGTCAATTCCTCTATTGCCTGTCCCCTCCATTCCCATGTTCTTTCATCCCTGCTTTTGGATGCAGGTATAGGCAAAGAGCATTTCAGGTTTTGTTCTGATGTAGCAAAATATTTGTTTTGAGCTACTTATATACATGACAATAGAGTTACTTTTAGAAGGGTAAAGATGGAATTCTAATGACAATCCCATGACACATGCCACTATGGATACGATATTAACTCCTAACTAGTTTCAAGGAAAAGTTATTTCACTACTTTTTCTGTGTTTTATTGTTACTGCATCTGAAAAGAGCTTCCTAAAAGACTTCATTATTTTGAACACAGTACAATGATAATAGCTGACCAATTTTTAGTTACTAAAACCAGCCAGGATTCTTCAGACATAAGGTATAGTAAAGAAAATATCCTAAAAAATCACTTACATTCACATTTTCAAATAATTTGGATACAAGCAGGAAAGAACAGCTGGTGACATCTTACTAATGGCACCGAAGACCAAATATGCTGTGCTGGGGTTCATGGATCAAGGAAGGTAAAACAACTGCTCAAAGCTTCCAATGCAGGAACATCTCATCTCAAAATAAGGCAAATGTTCAGACTTTAGCCCCTTGCTCCTAACATGTCTCCTGTGTCTTCTCTTATTATAGACTAAGGACAATGCTCACACAGTATGTATTTTTTAAAACTTTTTTCTCTCAGACACAACCAAAATAATCCAGCCTCACTCAGTCACAGAACAAAGCATCACATTGCATACAAAAGCAGATCTCACATGAGCCTGACACACAGCCCATTACTACTATCACTTAATGTCACATCGTAAGTTTTTACTATGAGCCTTCCAACATCCGAAAGATACAAATTTGAAGAAACAACATTTGTATATACATGGTGTCATCATCCAGTCATAAAATTAACTTTATACAGAATTGGCTAGCTTTTTGACATTTTAGAATTAAGAAAATGGGTTGAATAAAAGAAAAGAACAAGTGAAGATGATTTTTCAAATGGTCCTGTTAAAATACACCAAGGCACATGCTACTTCCACGTCTTGAAAGAAGAGACACATCTAAGCAGAAGCAGTGCCCCAGGTTGGGAATTACAGGGTTAAAACTTCTCTAGGGACTAGAAAAAAATGTTATTCAATCCCATAATTCAAGAGGTTTGCTATGATTTCTGTATCTGCTCTGTAACTTTCTTTCTGCATCTCTCTATCCAGAATATAATTCTGTTATTTTCTCCAATTCGTTTGAGAGCTTTCATTCTGTTGGCAGTAAAACTATGACAAGCAGCTACTTCACTGTATAAGTAACCAGCTTTTTCTCTCAGAGGAAACCAAAGGGCAAGAGCGATGAGTGTCCTCAGTCTTGCTCCATGTTGGCTGAACCACAAGACAAGTTTCCAAACCCTACAGTTTAAATACGCTCAGATATTACTCTGTCAGAGTGGTTGAAAAAAATGCTAAAATTTAATGACAGCCACTAAATGCAGAGTAACTACCGTATATAGAGAATATACGGGTGGCAATACAAAGCTAGACTGCTTTGAAAGTTCACTTTGACTGTGGGCCACTTACCCACCACTTGCTGGCCTATAATTAGTCTACCGCAATATAGTCCTCCTCTCTCTAAAATACCTCCACATTGAATAACCTGCTATGAGTACTGCAAATCTATATTTCAGGGCTTTAAAGAAAAAGATGAGGGCACCCTTCCCAGAATGAAGCAGGGGTGGCAAGGAGCTTCTCTGTAGACAGATGACCGGCAGCATGCCTGCTTAAGCGATTATTTTAATGTTTCTGGGATTTTTATTGTACCACTGATCACATGTTAGTGTGCCTAGAACCTTGTACATACATCTCTTCATAATTCAAATCCACTAAAAATTAAAATAAATAGTGGTTATATTCTTCTAGCATGGTAACAGCTTTTGCTAAAATAATTATTTAATAAATTTGAGTATTCTACATTACCTCCCCTTCTCAAATTCTTTCCCTTTCATCATTTAAGAAATTGCCAGCAAAACAGTTAACACCTTTCTATATATTCAACTTGAAATCCTGGAAACAAAATTAAGATTTTCTCTTTTAATCTTATTTTTCCAGGAAAAACAAAAAAAATTCTCAATGGCGGAGGGCAGTTCCTAGAAGTTGCAGCCACAACCTTTGGTACTGTAGTATCATCTTCATAAACACAATAATTTAGTGTGATGCCCCAGGAAGTCAAGTCCCAACCCAAAAGTTTTGTTTTGGAGAGAAAAAAGAAAAAACCCAGCAAAAAACCAAGGAAAGGTAGGATCATAGAATCATAAGCTGAGGTTGGAAGGCCCTTGGGAGGTCTCTAGCCCAATCTCCTGCTCAATCAGGGTCTGATTTGGCTACTGTAGTTTACTCAGGTTGCTTCAGCCTGGTCTTGAAAATCTCCAGTGATGGACACAGTACAATTTCTCTGTGCATCCTGTTCCACAGCTTGGTTGTCCTCAAGATGGGACGAAAAAAAAGATTAAAGATAAACTAGACAATTTGTAGCCATATTAAAAGAGTGGACTCTCCCAAACTAAGACATCCATCAGTGCTTAACTGACACAGGACACTTCAAATAAGAGTTATGTCCTCCAGAACTTCATCCAGTAGCCCACTACTCCCTGCAACACAGCATGATACTGCTCATCTCCTGCGATGAACATTAAGATTTGAAACTACTGTGACTCAAAACATGGGTTTGGACAAATGCAACACAGTTCCACACAGTGCACGTGGTTATCAGCAACATTCAAAAGCTGGAAATAAGCCAAAGCAGGGCAAATTTTATTGCCAGGAGTTAATGCTTAAGTGGGAATGAACCGTGGTGAACCAAATTTCAGATTAAAACAAAACACGTCCATTAAACAAAAAGACTATGGGTTTACATTTCTAAAGCACAAAGTTCCCAAAGGTATGTGCATGAACTTGCAGAGAGCTGGAGTCTTCTAACAGCCAGAGACTAACTGAAAGAAATGTTGGGGTTTTTTTTCCTCCCTCCATTAAAATTTCCTAACATTGTGGTTTATGCAGCACACCTTAATTCATTGTCAATATGCACTATGTCTCCATTTGGTCACTTAAAGAGCAGGTGGGATATGGCTGTAGCAGAAGAAAATTAAAAGAGAAACAAAATGAAATGAAATGGGAAATTGAAGATGCTTAAGACAAAACCAAATGACTCGAATAGCATTTAAGTCAGTATTTTATCACTGTTAGTATTTTGTTTATGAATGCCTCAGAACGCAACAGTGTATAACTCACCAAATCATAGCTGACTTAAAAGCTCTATCTGCATATAAAGGTAGAAAGGAATCTCCATGCTTCCTAGAAACGTCTCTGACATTACCAGGACTGCTAAAATAAAAATATGTAAAAAAAAAAAAAAAAAAAAAAAAAAAAAAAAAAGAGCACCTCTGTCCCTACTCAACGAACGGTGCTGAGACCCCTGAAACTGCACATTGAAGAGACTGACTTCAGGCCTTGATACCTCGTTCCTGTCACACCAGATTCCGTTGCCACCAGCCAGGTGAAACATCCCCTCAGGGAAGCAGATCCACACCACAACCCACCTCGCCTCGGCCCCATTCGTGACCATCCCGTTAAATTGGTGCATCCCCAGCCTATGATAAATGGAGAGGCCTCTTCACCTCACGGCCCTACTGTGCACCAATAACAAAACAAGGCATCCTACTGAGGGATGTGGGGGGACCTCGGAGTGATGGTGAGGCCCAATGGTGGCAGGCTCCAAGACGGGCCCGGAAAGCCCCCTCCCATCGCAGGGGAAGGACAGTTCGGGAGGGCAACGAGAAGGAGGGGCGCTACCGTCTCTGACCCCTCGCAGAGCCGGCCAGGCCTCTCGCCGGGCCCCTCTCCATCCTGGGAGCCGCCGGCGTCCCCGGGTACCCACGGCAGTAGCCCGCGATCGAGGGGCTGGGGAAGGGGGCGGGGAGAAGCCAGGCCCCACCGTATACCGAGCCGAGCGCCGCGCAGCAAGCCGCGCCCGACGCCTCCGACCTACCGCCAGCATCTCCCTTCATGGCGCGGTCAGGAGGGGCCGGTCGTGGCCCCCGCGGGTGCGTGAGGTGTTAGGGCTGTGTGCCTGCCGCGTAAGCCTTCCTCCACGCGGTGGATCGGGGCGGCGGGGCCCGCCCGGCAGCGGCGGCGGCGGCAGCCGCCTTCGGTCTCTCGGCAACGGCGGCGCGGGCGGCCGCAGGGACGGGGCGGGGNCGCATTACGAGCCCAACCAGCAGCCACCGCCAGCTGATCACTCCTCCTAGCTAAGAAGAAGCAGGGATGCACGGCTCGGGGGCCAGGCCATGCCCCCGCCGTGGCCGGCGGTCCCGTCGCCGAAAACGCACCCACAGCGACTTGGAAATGTGTTTGCTGCCCCTCGAAACACTCAAGTGATGAGCGAAATGGGGAAGAGACCAGCCGGGGTTACTCCCTGACTGAGCAGTCATGGCCGCTAGAGCACGGCTTTGTGCATCACTTTCGTAGGGTTTTGGTCTGGACTTGTGCAGGTAGTGGGTTTTGTTTGTTTGCTTGTTTTCCAGAGGGTTTGGGCCTTTAAAAAATTGCGTTCTTCAAGTATAGTTTTCTAATTTTGGTAAGAGACCCCACGTGTACACCCCAAAGCTTTTGTAGTATTCACACACTTGACTTGCTGCTGCAGAGCAGTGCTTCACTGGTAACACCTGTGGACAGGTTAATTTCCAAACTATCGAACAGCCAAATACAGGCTGGTTCTTGAGCTCCACAGTGAAATAAGTTAATAAAATAGTATCACCTGTTGTAAAAAGATAATCAGAAATAAATGAATAAATAAGCAAATTAAAAAGTACTTGTGAAACAGTTTCCATAAATGAATGTATTTTTGTCATCTTGAGACAAAAAGTCAATGTCTGTAAATGATAATACATCTTTAAATACAGAATAGTGTGAGCCTTCTGGAGCATATAACATTAGCAAAATTTAAGATGCAATCCTGCAAATGCAGTTTTTGCCATGATGGCATTAAGACATGGAACAGGATTTGTAAAATAAAACCCTTAGGAGAAAGTAGAAGGAAAACCTGTGGCATAAATTGTATTCGGTTCCTTTAGGTTTTATCTGTTTGATACATGCAACACAAATTAATAAGCCAGGTAAGGAGCTGACCTCAGGATTATGGATATAGTCCAGCCAGGGCTTACATATTGTGTATTACCAGCATTAACAATTCCAGTAAATATATGCATCTAATTTTAGAGTTGGCAGGACTGGCATCTTTAGTGGCAATCATCCAGCTGATATCTCATGGGGGAAAAAAAAAAAGAAAAGAAAACAAATCCATTTAAGTATGCTTAAAAACAATGCTCCTCACATTGTGTCTGTTTCCTCCCTGATAATATATAATCTGGGGTAAGTTGCTAGGTGGTTTGTGCTGCTGCTGATGATAGTCTCAAATGAAAACTGACAGTTGCAAACATTGAAATATTGTAACTGTATCTAAGCAAAAACACTTGCCAGCAGACATGACTTTGTGTAGCAATTTCTGTGGATATACTGGTCTAAGAAAATACAATTCTTGATAGACCAATTGATTTTGGAAGGGACCTCCAAACAACAAGAAAGCTATCTAGTCTTACCAAGCTGCTAGAACTAGGCTTAGCTATGAAATCTCTCCACCCTGATTAGCTATGTTAAACTTGAGTCTTGTAAACTTCCCATGACACAGTCTGCACAGGCTCCCTGGGAAGCTTGTTCCAAAGCTTGACTGTCCTCATGGTGAGGACTTTCTCCTAGCCTGTGTTTGGATCCTCTGTTGCCTACTATCTCTCCTTCTGTCATGTACCCTTGGGAAGAGCCCAGCATCATCCTCTTGACAGCTTCCTTGTAGACACATGAAGAGTACTCTCGGATGCAGCCAAACCCCTCTCTATTATATACCAAAAGTCCTGGCAGTCTGGTGAAGTCCCCACTGACTGGAAAAGGGGAAATATAACTCCCATCTTCAGAAAGGGGAGGAAGGAGGAGCCAGGGAAGTACAGGCCAGTCAGTCTCACCTCTGTGCCTGGTAAGATCAGGGAGCAGATCCTCCTGGAGGCACTACGGAGACAGGAGAATAATGAAAAGGTGATTGGGTCCAATCAACATGACTTCACCAAGGGCAGATCCTGCCTGACAAACCTGGTGGCCTTCTATGAACAGGTCACAGCATTAATAGATGAGGGGGGAGCAACTGATGTCATTTACCTGGACCTAAGCAAAGCCTTTGACACTGTCCCGCACCACATCCTGGTCTCCAAGGTGGTGAAACATGGGTTTGATGGGTGGACCATCAGATAGAAAAAGAACTGGCTTGATGGCCACACCCAAAGAGTGGCTGTCAATGGGTCCATGTCCAAGTGGAGGCCAGTGACAAGTGAAGTCCCTCAGGGATCAGTCTGGGAACAGTCTTGTTCAACATTTTTGTGGGTGACACAGACAGAGGCATTGAGTGCAAGTTTGCTGATGACACCAAGCTGTGTAGTGCAGCAGACATGCTGGAGGGCAGGGATGCCATCCAGAGGGACCTGGACAGGCTGGAGAGGTGGGCACAGGCCAATCTTATGAGGTTTAACAAGGCCAAGTGCAACGTCCTGCATCTGGGTCAAGGCAATCCCAAACACAAATACAGGCTGGGCAGTGACTGGCTGGAAAGCAGCCCTGAGGAGAGGGACTTGGGGGTGCTGATGGATGAGCAGCTCAGTGTGAGCCAGCAGCGTGCACTTGCAGCCCAGAAAGCCAACCAGATCCTGGGCTGCATCAGGAGAAGTGTGACCAGCAGGTTGAGGGAGGTGATCCTCCCCCTCTACTCCGCTCTGGTGAGACCCCACCTGGAGCGTGTACTGGGTCCAGTTTTGGAACCCCTATACAAGAGGGATGTGGACATGCTGGAGCATGTCCAGAGAAGGGCCACGAGGATGCTCAGAGGGCTGGAGCACCTCTTCTATTAAGACAGACTGAAGGAGTAGCGGCTTTTCAGTTTGGAGAAGAGGAGGCTCTGAGGTGACCTTATTGTGGACTTCCAGTATCTGAAGTAAAAAAAGCTGGGGAGGGACTTCTTAGGCTATCAGGCAGTGACAGGACTAGGGGGAATGGAGCAAAGCTGGAGGTGGGGAGATTCAGATTGGATGTGAGGAGGAAGTTCTTCAGCATGAGAGTGGTGAGAGCCTGGAATGGATTGCCCAGGGAGGTGGTTGGGGCCACTTCCCCGGAGGTGTTTAAGCCAGGCTGGATGAGGCTGTGGGCAGCCTGATCTAGGGTAGGGTGTCCCTGCTCATGTCAGGGGTGTTGGAACTAGATGATCCTTATGTTCCCTTCCAATCCTGACTGATTCTATGATTCAATGATTTTGCTTATACCTGGTACCATATTTGGTAACAGTGTTAAACTTTGCCCTACCTGCCCACATTGAGTCTCTATGAATTACGCTGCTAGTGGTGGCCCATAGTGTCAGAGGAAGGTTGGATGCAGGGCTTTGATCAGGTGATGCTAGTGCTGGAAGAAGGATTTAACCTTGATGTACCTGCATACACACAAGGGAAAAGTTTTTCATTTTGAAGAACTGGGCGAAGAGTTAAAAATCTGAATAAAGCCCTTTCTTGCTTTGCTCTTTCACCATAAATTTACTTCCACGTCTATCACATAAAGATCAATTACAAACTATTAGAACTTGAGTGATGTATATCATGTACATAAGGATAAAGTGGAAAATTTATTTATAAAGTTGCTGATATAATTTTGTGAAGAGTCTACCAATCATTTAAAGTCCATGCCATTTAACGTATTCTGATTTAGAAAATTCCCATCAACCTAAAAAGCAAGCCATAAACACACAGATAAGGACTCAATTTGAGAGTTAATCTTAAGATGTTAATTTTTCCTAGGTCTGCTTGCTCAGTAACCCCTGAAGAAAAAGAGGGAATGAAAAGCATCTACTCAGTTTTGCCTGCTTCATTGAAGAATTTGGATAGGTGCTGAGCCCTGGTTTTGGTTGGTTTGGTTTTTCTTTGGTTGGGTTTGTGTGTGTGTGGTTTTTGTTTGTTTGGGGGGTGGTGGTTGTTTGTTGGGTGGTGTTGTTGTTAGTTTTTTGTTGTTGTTTGTTTGTTTTGTTTTGTTTTATTATTCAAGCATGCAGTTAAGGAACTAAAAAAAAAAAATATTGTGTAAAGTGTTCCCAGATTGCACCAAAGTTGGCAAGTAAGGAACATCCTCATCTTCCCCATTTTCCCTAAGGAAAAGCAAGAGTTAAGAAGGGAAAAGACTAGTAGACCCCCACTACGGGTTGAGGATCAACTCTTCTGCTTTATGAAATCTATTTATTACTCTCCCATGGCCAACATCTGCATAAATATGCACGTTGCCACAGTAATATATTTATTTTAATTGTCCTACTGTGGCTGAAAAGAGCTAAAGCCACCTCTGAAATAGTGAAATAGTGGATTTGTATTTCTGAATTCATTCGAGCTTTATTTGTAGCTCCCTTGTCCTGACTTTCCATAAGTACCTGTTGAGTTGAAAAGTAAGGCAAATAATTTTTTAAAACATCCCAAGGAGCTGAATTTGTTGGAAGTGCTATTGCTGGAGTTTCGTTGACAGTTTAGGAAAGAATGCACATATTGGTGCAGGGATTCCATCATGAGTAAAAGAATTTATAAAATATTAATTTTGAAATTATGCTCAATGTTTTAGAAAAGGTTGCAACATGTCATTCACAAACTCAGAATTAAACTTAAGACCTAAAGGAAGATTTAATCATTTAGGGATAGAATACAAGTTAAAATCTACTTCCTTCCTGCTTTGGTGCTGTCTAGTCTCAGGGCATCCAAAGTCCTTGGTGGGTACCACAAAGTCCTCCCTTAGTTTGAATTCATGCTCTGCACACACTGAGCAGTATCTTGGTAAGACCAATGTTCCACATAATTCAAAGCAGCCCAGCAATTCAGCTTTCTTCCATATATGTGCTCCATGTGTCTCAATCTGAGCAGTGGTCTTGCTCTGAAGCATACACCTGAAACAGATGAAAAATAAAGGACATGGAATATTGTTTCAAAATTTCAGACATTAAGGAGGTTCTCGAGTCAATTAACTTTATATTAACTTAATTTGCTTTCAAAAAGTACTAGAGACTTAGAAGAAGGGCAAAACCAGTGTTCTTCCCTCCCTTCCTTTTTCTTAATTTCTGTCTCTCCCTTTATGGTTTAGTAAGGAGCAGCAGGACCCCATGCAAGACAGAGCATTGAAACCATACAAGATGGTTGCTGCTGCCTGTGTGCATAAGTTCAGCTCATGCACTCAACCTGAATTATTGCAGTTTTGCCTCTAAGAAGTCAGCAATTTTTCATTTTTAAATTACTATTTTCAGAAGTAACTCCTTGGTTTAAAAAAATGAGAATTAGTTTTCATTTTAATTCATTCATGTGACTAGTTTAAAAAGAACCCACACACATTCATTATTTTTATTGGTTTTGCTACTATTTAAAACTCTGCATGATTCCCAGCAGCAAAGAGCATTGTCCTCTTGAGAATTAAAGCACAATTTGATTACAGAGTGAGAATTTATGCTGGCAAATGGCCATTTATTTCCTTTCTTGATCTCTTCTACAGTACTGTTACCTTGATTTGCTTTCTGAAAGGAGTGCTGAATGGTTAAGAATGCATTAGTGTGGTTTTTAAAAAGTATGCTGGCATTCTGAGTTGTCTTGCAAGCTCGTAGTAAAAAATCTTATGCTTCCTTAGGGCCTTTGTGAAACCAAGGTTTTATTGCTGTTTAGGGGAATTAACTAGTAAACATTACACAAACACAAGATCTACCTGATATTTAGAGTTTCAGCTGGGATCTGAAAGAGTAAGCTAAGGTTTTACACTAGAGCATAACGCAATAACATCTTGATTAATGTTGGCTATGAACTGTTTGGGTAGCTTATATTCACTACTATTCAGGCCAGCTACATTCAGACCGGCTCAGTTTTAATCTTGTTCTAACCTTGATCCTATAATGCCAAAAGCTATTTCTACTCCCTGTGTGATACCATCAGCTGTCCTAGATTCCATGTCATGTCAGCAAAATGAACACAAGGTTTGCTGTTCCACACAGCTCTTACTTACTTGGTCTCGTGCTCCCTTCCAAGGATGCTGTTGGCTAACTCAGCAATGACTCTCAACAGCTGCATACGTTTCTGAACACTTTAATTTAGATAGATTTTTATTAACTCCAGCAACTGTTTTGGTCCATGGGTGTTAAAAGTGGTTTGTCTTTGATCTTTACATACATTTACCTGAAGTCCTGCCTAACTGGGAAGGCAACAATGGACTGGAGGGTGGTAAATGTGACACCTATCTACAAGAAAGGAAGACAAGGAGGATCTGGGAAGCTATAGACTTTCGGTCTGACCTCAGTACTAGGGAAGGTCATGGAACAGGTCATCTGAAGCACTGTTACACACCATATAGGGAACAATTAGGGGATCAGGCTGAGTCAGCATGTGTTTATGAAGGGCAGGTCCTGCACTTGGGCCACAACAACCCCAAGCAATGCTATAGGTTTGGTGAAGTGTGATTGGAAAGCTGCCTAACGGAAAGCTCTCTGGGGCTGTATTCGACAAGCAACTCAATCTGAGCAAGCAGTGTGCCCACATGGTCATCCTGGCTTGTATTAGAAATGCTGTGCCCAACAAGAGTAGCAGATTGGTGATTGTCCCCTTGTACTCTGTTTTCATGATGCCACACCTCAAGTATTGTGTTCAGTTTTGGGCACCTCATCACAAGAAGGATGTGGAGGTGCTGGAGCGAGGGCAGAGAAGGGCAAAAAAGCTGGAGAAGGGCCTGGAGAAAAAAATCTTATCAGAAATGACTGGGTGAGCTGGGGATGCTTAGTTTGAAGAAGAGGAGGCTGAAGGGAGACCTCATTGCTGTGTACAGCTACCTGAAAGGACATTGTGGAGAAGTTTGTGTTGGTCTCTTCTTACAGGTAGTTAGTGACAGAACAAGAGGGAATGGCCTCAAGCTGCAAGTGGGTAGGTTTAGACTAGGTATAAGGAATTTTTTTTTCATGGAAAGAGTGGTCAGGCATTGGAATGGGCTGTCCAGGGAGGTTGTTGAGGCACTGACCCTGGATGTTTAGAAGTCATTTGGATGTGGTGCTTGGGGATATAGTGAACCTTGTAGAGTAGGGATATCAGTTGGACTTGATGATCTTGAGAGTCTTTTCCAACCAGAATACTTCTGTGACTCTGTGATTCTATGATTTCACTATCCTTGAGAGAACTGATCAATCATTGGAAGCTTCCAACTCTTCTCATTCAATGTTTTGTGTAGAAGTAATAATTTGTGTGGTATGTAGGATTTTCATCTTCTGGTTAATTTTTTAAAATTGCCTCTGCAATGTCTCCACTCTTATAAACCCATGGTGTTACTAAAACAGCTTCCACAGAAATCCAGAAGGATTATCTGACTTTTTTTTTGTGATCTCTGGTTATTTTTTAAGCTTCGACTGTGCACTAGAGATGCATTTTGCTTTGTTTCATTAAAAAAAGAAAAGAGCATCCAGTATGGTTTGTAAACCTAATGTTTCATTGACATGACAACAAAATTAAGTTGGCCACAAAGAGTATGCTATAAAGGATTAGGCAGACTCCGTCTACCTCACTGCATAAAATCAAATTTTGTTCAGTGCACAGTATGTAATCAGAATCATGGAATATCTGAATATTTGAGGATGGAAGGGATCTCTGGAGAAGTCTGGTCTAACTCTCCTGCTTAGAGCAGGGCTGCCTAGAACCTGCTACCTAGAAGCTTATCCAGTTTACTTTTGAGTATTTCCAAGGGTGAAGACTCCATAGCCTCTCTGGACAATCTGTTCTAGTGTTAGACCACTCCTACAGTAAATAAGCTTCTTCTTCTTCTTCTTCTTTTTTTTTTTTTTTTCCCCTTTCTTTGTTTGTTTTGGTTTTCTGGAGTTTATTTTGTTTGTTGGTTGGTTTGGTTTGTTTATTTAATATAAACAAACAAACAAAAAACTTTACCACAAAAACAACTCTGACAAAGTTAAGATACTGTTTGCCTTTAAAAAAAAACCAACAACTAAACAAACAAAAACCACACACAGAAATGTCAGAAATAAAGGCCTGCTAATATTATATACCTTCTCACTTATATACCTTCATCAGAGTCAAATGCACTAGGTTAGCACAACTGCAAACACTATCAAGAATGAAATCCACAAATCACTTTAATACAGGATCTTTACCAGCTGCATTGCATGAGAAAATTCTGAAAGATATTTACAAATTAGTATACAATATGCAACAGCAATGTATGGGGTGTTCAGATTTTTTTTTTTTTGCATTTTATTTTTACTTGCTTATATTTTAAGGCACTACAGGATGATAGCAAAGTTTCATACCTCATAACTTCAAGGTAGTCTATTAAAATAGTTCTTTAGAATAAATGTTGCTTTAACTTCTGTATCTTGAGTGAATAAGAATGTAAACTTATTAATATGTCAGAACAGATTTTGTCCAATTTGTTCTTTCGTGTTTTATTGGAAGTTTATCCTTCAGCTGAATGGGTGCTTCCATTTAAAAAAAAAAAAAAAAAAAAAAGTTTTCCAAGTGTTGATCTGGATTTTAAAGGTTCTTTTGGCACTTAAAAGGGGAGTAGATCACTTTTGCAGAAATATCACCAACAGAACTAGTAGTGTTAGCAGGAATCCTCAGAATGGTACCCTTGAGTTAACTATATAAAATGCAAGACACCTAATGACAACTGCAGGAAAGACAACATCTGAGTCAAAGGATTTTTAACTAAATGCACATGGGCATTCCTGCCAAATCATATCCCTTTAGAAAGACTGTCCCTCATTGTAACTTACTTTTAATGTACTTCCAGTCTCCCGCTTCTTGGATGAAGTATTGCACTGTGTGTTCTAATGAGGCATTCAGAAACAGCTAATAATATTTTCTAATTTGCAGTCATCCAGACTGATGCAGGCTGCCAGTTCATGGTGTCACACAGTTTAATGCCATGAGCAGGTGACTCTGGAGAAAAGAAGTTAGAGAAGGGACCTGGGAAGGCATGCAGGAGACAGATGCCCCAGTAACCAGACAGGGATGCTGCAGCTGGTGAGTACTGGTCCTGTCTCCTCAGCCACTCGTGTTTCTCCCACCATGTTACACAGATTATCCCAAGCAGCCATCTGTCAAAGGAGAGGGGGATACGCATACCTCAAATATTTACAATGCCTGCACTTTGGGAATAAGATAGTTCATTCACATCTGTGAACAGGCCATTTTAAAACATCAAAATAAACCATGTGGCTGTGCAACTGTTTCTAATTACTTTCCTGCCTAGACTGTAAACTTCAGGGTTTGGCACCGGCCTCCCTCCCAGAGCGCTGCCCAAATCCTTCTCCCAGGCAGCTAATCAGAGCCACTGCAGCACAGGAGGAGCAGCTCCAGAGCTGGGCTTGTCCAGCTTGCAGCTTTCTGCACACCAACGGGTCTGTCCTGCCGTCTGTCCGACTGTCTGTCTGACTGCAGGAGCACTCTAGGTGCTTCCTAGGGCAGCTCACACTATGTACGTGCAGGGGCTGCCAGGGCTGGTGATACTGCTGCTGATCACCTCACTGCTGGCCGGTCACCCTGCACTGCAAGCTGGCCTCCCAACCCCGTGGTAAGTGTGGGGAGTTATGATTGATTTAGGAGATAGCAGAAGTGTGGAGGCTGGGGTTGTGGAGGGAGTGGTGAAGGGGTTTGTGAGCCTGCTTGAAAGTGACATTGAGGGAATTGCTCTGGGTCACTGGGAACCTAAATAGCTGTTGTGAAAACTGGGGGGGGTCGTTGCAATGATGTATTTCATGCCTGAGATTCACACACTAAAGGAGCAAAGGAGAAAGAGCTGGATGGTGATGAGTCTTTACATCCAACCCTGTAAATTCTGCTGCTTGAGCAGAGCAGGCACCTAGCCACAACCTGCTGTGTGTTCCTGCCCTTTGGCACAGTGACCCAGCAAGGCACACTGTCCTTTGCTCTTCCCCTCCAACCACGGCCAGCACCTGCCTGCTCTGAGAGCCACCAGCTCTGCTCCTTTGCTCCAGAGCCTGCAAAATCCAGCATCTGAGAAGTGCAGGTACTAGTCTGAATCTTCAGTGTTCCTTAGGATTGTGAACATCTATTTTAATTCCAGCCAGTCCTTTGTTCTTTTCTTGCTACAATCCACCTCCTGATGAGGCAACTTGTGATTTTCCCTAAGTCCTGAAATTCTTGACATCTGTGTGCACCAGTGCCTGATACAATTGCATGGCAGAGATAGAAATCTTCAGATCCAGCATGCAGATTCTGCTGTCCTTATTAAGACCACATCCACTAACTGTACACTAATTCCATGGAAAGCAGTGATTATTCCATTTTTCTTTTTCGATGAAATCATAGATCCTTATATATATCTAACAAACAGGAAGATTACTTTGGCAAATACATTGATTAGAATCAACCATCTTTGAGGTCTCTTCCAACCTAAAGCATTCTATGATTCTAAATATATTTACTTTTTGTATCATATATTCCCAATATGCTACCTGGATGTTTGGATATATATATATATATATATATANTATGCATAATGACAAAGAGGATAAGCTTAATGCAATTAACAAGGTAATTGAAATACAGTATTAGCATTCATGCAGGTGGCAATGAGATTTCTGATGAAAGAGAACAAAACTGGATGATTTCAGGGAAGTAATAATTTACAACCATAACTAAAGTGGTGACACTAGAAACAATATTCTGGGGATTGGCTAAGGCCATGGCAGGAGAGTTGGCTTCACAGGAGCCTAGCTCTGATTTGCTCCAAACTGCAGCCCCTGGCTTTCAGCACAGCATGTTCTGTTTGCTGTCCTCTGCAGGAGTGTTTTGAGTAGTCCTTCTTGCCCGCTCACCCGGACCGAGTCAGAGCTCAGGTGCCGTGCTCCAGGGGGGAAGCTGTGCAGTGACAGAGGCAGATGTGAGTGTGGAGTCTGCATCTGCCAAGTGACTGAGTCTGGCAAATACTATGGTCCGCTCTGCGAGTGCCACGACTGGGTGTGTGAGATCTATGATGGGAAGATCTGTGCAGGTAAGAAAGCTGCTATGGTGACAGAAGCTTAGAAAATTGAGAGTATATATTATAACAAGAAATATGGTGGGAATGCAGCACACTGATACAGCAGAGACATGGTCATGTGTGTGTCTCTGAACCATCATTCTAAACAGGATGGTGGGTACATCCAGGGATTTCACCAGATAAAAGGACTGTCAAGTCCAAAGCACTGTCTCCACCACAAAATGAGACTTTGCCCAGAGTGAGCTTCATCTGCAGCAGGAGCAAAAACAGGAGTTTGGTTGGAGGCTCTGCAAAAATACAGGACACAACATTGCTGCATTTTTCATAAAATATTGCTGCAATTGAACTGCTTGCCTAGCGATGCATATGGTATCTACCAAGGCTTTAAACTATCTCTGAACAATCAGTTTTGTCCTGTTATTTATTTTTTCCTTCTGCTGCTATGAGGAGTCATGTTTGCTGTAATGGGTGCCACACTGAGGACATAAATATGAAAACTCTGTTTTTCTTTAATGATAATGCTTTGCAAATAGAGATGTAAAAGAATGTAATTATATTGTGGTTTCAGAGATTTCTCCACTGACACTCTATTCTTTAACAACAGATGAAATAACATACCTTTCTAGGACAGAATTTAGTAATTTAGTTGTTGCCAGTTGTTGGAACATGTTGCTTGGTTTGCATCTAAACATTATCAGTCTTTCATCTTTCCAGCTGTCTTTAGTTAAGTTTCTGGGCTATTTTGGTCAGTTGTTTTTTTTTTTTTTCTTTATAAGCAGCTTAGAGCAGGATTTTAGAAAAAGGCAGGGAGAAGAAATACTGTCACATTCCTAAGGGGATTCAGCCTGGAGCGTGATGAAAGGGGCCAGAAGCATACTTCATTTCTAGCATCCCTACTTCAACGGCTTTACCAGATTCAGACAAACGTGTCATTTTTTCAGGCCAAACCCAGCAATTAGGTCAATGGGAATGTTAAAGGAATTCTTCTGGTAAGAAGATAATATAAATGCATTCCAGCAGTGGGTTTGGCAAATTTTATAGGAAAAACAGAGTAACTTATTTTAGCAACAATGTAGCTAAGAAATCCAATAATAACATTAAAAGATCAAGGATGGGATTATGAGAAAAATATTTGTATTTGGCACCTATGATTTTAGAGTTTTGTGGAGGAACTGATTTACAGGTTGTCTAGTCAGCACTGTTAAGTCCAGTACAAAAGAAATGTTTGGGGTCCACTGATCATTTCAGTGATTTTCTGTCCCAAATATAAATTTTCTGATTGATGGTGTGATTTCAATATGCTTGCTATTGTGCTGGGCTAATTGTATAAAGTGAAACTGAAATCTTCAGTTTTAGTACTCTGCTACAAACTTCACTATTAGCTTCATGTTAATGTCACAAGCAGAGGCTGTGAGTTTTGTCAGTGCTTTGGTGGAAAGGGATGCTGACAGGATAAGCAAACCCAAGAGATTCCTAACAATATTTAGTTTTTCTGTAGCACTTAATTCAGCAGTTGAAAGACACAAACATTAAGTGATTCAGTGTTTGTTTTGGTTTTTTAAAATAATTGATTGTAATTGTTGCACTTTTGTAGATGGAGTATTGAAGTCACATTACCACTGAGCTGTCAAATAATTTAAAGTCACTCTTCTGGAAAAAAAAAAAAAAAGTAGTAAAAAAAATAAATCACAAAGCCATGGAGAGGGAAAGAGCTGTGAAGGTCTTAAGATTTTTGCTTGTTTGGTTTGGGCTTTTTGACAACTGTGACTTTACTGGAGTGCAGGGCTGCCCAGGAGAATGGCCCTGGGAAAGCCCTTTGGAACTGGGACACAGTGTCTGGATCCAGGCAGTGAAACTTCTCCTTTCAGGCTTTCCTTACTACCTTATTCAGTTTTCCTCTGCGTTTTTAATACCTTAACCTGAAGTTGTGCTTATATACGAGAAAGGCAGGATAGGAAAGATAGTCAGATCTAGTCTGACTAGATTGTCATGCCCACATACAAACGATATGCTGAACTGCACCTTCTGATGTTTCTTAATATTATGCTATCAAGTTGCTTTCCCATGTATGACATACTTCCATTTCTTTTTTTACTTTTTTTGTTCATTTTTTGCCTCAGTGATGAAATTGTGTTTCCTTCAGGTGAATGGCCGAAAGAATCTTACTGCAGTTGTATTCTTGTTTCCTGCTTTCTTTGGGTTTTGTTTGTTTGTCTATTTTTATTTTGGTATTTGCTATTTTATTTCATTGCAAGTTTCACCTGTTAAGTACAACAAGAAGAACAGCTGACTGGTGCCACATGCAGAACTTCTGGATACTAACTTAAATTTACTGTAAAGAACAAACAACTTTTCAAGCTGACAGAGTGATGCTTCTTTCACGTGACTGATATCTAACCGCTGGTGATGTTCGTCTTCAACTCAGAAGCAATTGATTCTGCGATTCTATGAGTGCCAAAAATAACTGTGTTTCCCTGCCACTCAGTTCAGGCTACACTGCCACTTCTCTCTCCTGTCCCAAGCTAAACAAAATACTCATTTGCTCAATGTATAGCTCAATACTTTCTGGACCAGTCACTGGACACTCATTGTCATAGTTTAAGGGGTCCCAGGTTCCGCTAAGAAAACTACAGGGACCCAGACCCATCCCAGAGGACAGAACTGGGCATCCCAGGATGTTGCAATATTGTTATTCCATTCTGTTTTCCAGTATTAGAGCTTTGAAGCCAGTGCCTGAGTGATATTGCTCTCTTCCATCCCTGCCTCTTTTCCCTTCACTTCTTCTCTCCGTGAACAGCCACATTCCTTCTTATCTAATGCTTTGTGTGGGTTAAATGGCTGTCAGCTGGCAGGGAATTTTGAGCTGTGTCATGCACCCTACTGAGGCCTTGTAAGCCTAAGCTGGGATGCAGAGCAATTGTAGCCTGCTGAGGGTGGAATGGGTGGAGGACTCTAGATGGTTTTAGTCCCATAGATTTGGCTTAGCTTCTGGATGTATTCATTTAATCATGATTGCCTTCTGCATATATGCACCTTTAAGTAGAATCTCTCTTTAAACTTTCAATCAGTGTGCAGTATTTTCGTTCTTACTCTCTAAAAGGAGTAAGAGTCACTCCTGTCGTCCAGTCCTGGGTTACTCATGGCCTCAAACTATGACACCCATACTCTGAAGAGGCAAGGTCTAAAGATAGAGATGATGTCCATCTCTTTATGATGTGCTTATTCTTATCAATTCATGTAAGCATGGGAAAGATATTATACCATGAATAATGAAGAAGAGCAGATGCAAATGTCTCTGCTGTATTACTCTTCTACAGTGTTTTCAGGTGCTTTAGAATGAATTCTGGCTTTTGGGTTGGGTTTGTTTTTTTTTTTTTCCTTTTTATCCCACTGAGAGTAATAAACCAAAAAGTGTCTCTTATGGAGTCAAAACGAGGAAGAAAGAAATTAAGTGCTGTAGTTTGAATCACTGAGTCTTCTGTCCTCCTCAGTGGCCTTTCTGTCTTCCTGCTGTATCCTAGGGTGTAGTGGAAAGAACAGTAGAATGCCAGTACTGTCATTGTGTTAGCAGTATTGGTGATGTCTGTAATGGCATGGGTGGGATCTATTAAAAAATTAGTTCTCTATTAATTTTTTGTGCTGGTTTGAACTAATTGGAGAATTTGAGTGAGAAATTAGACTATTGGCTGAGAGAGGAAAACACAGTATGTCACTTCACCCAGAGCTTTACTGAGAAAGAAAAAAAATTGTTTTTAAGTAGTGTAACCAAAACATGAGATATCAGACGGTTTCAGACTGCTCTGGGCTGCGGCTGCTTCTGTTTGCATGGTTCCTTTGTCTCTCTGCCTTGGTAGCTAATTCTCAGTAATTCTACTAACTACTTTCCTGCTACTAACGCCCCTGGCTGATCTACCTCCGCATATCTGCAGCATCAACAGGTGGTGAGATAAGGGGAAGGGGGGGGAAGGTGGTAGGGGGTGGTTGGTTACCCCTCTTGGGAATTTTGATCTCTGAGAGGGCTGTGGTGTTTCTGTGTTACCTTTTCATTGTATATATCTGTAAATATCTGTTATACATTGTAAATATCTGCTTGTATATTGTGCAAAGCTGTAAATACAAAGCTTCATTCATCAACTTCCAGTGTTTCTGAGTCCTAGCTGGGGTTTCTGTCAAAGGTGCGGGGGCAGGTAACTGCTTAAACCACTACATTTTTATATTCAGGAATCTTGCCACAGACCATGATATTTAATAGTAGTCTCTCTGCACAGCCATGAAAAGTATTACACAGAGGGAAGAACAGGGAATCTAGAACATATAAGAAATAATAATATAACAATAATTTTACAAACATCAAACTATTTTGGAAAGAGAATCTTGTGGCCAATATGTTGCTTACCCTCATGGGAGACACAAGAGGCTTCTTTCTGCTAAGGCGGAAGGCACAATAGAATTCAGTTCTAGAAAGGCTAAAGTCACAAAATATTGTGTCCAGATTCCTAGGACTGACTACAGTTCCCAGACAGTACCCAAACACTTGAAGGGAGTTCTGTCAGTGTCTTAATAGCCATTGAGGCTCCTAGTTCTTCCCAGGCTCTAACAGGGTTCTGGAAAAGAGACAATCTCTGACTGATCCTGGTTCCCCTTTGACTCCAGACATGGCACAGAGGTTTCCAGAGGTGCAAGCAGGATGTCTTGCAGAAGTGCAGAGAGCAAAATGCTGGTGGCACTTCCTGCCACATTGTGAGGCAATTAATGCCTTCTCCTGGTAAACTTGAGGCACAACAAGTTTCCGGGTAGTCAAAGCTTGTACATCAAAGCTAAGCACAAGGCAGAGGAGAACACACTGAGGCAGAGCAGAGCACACTGCTTGCAACTTAGCTCCTTTTATATTATTTGCCTGAGTATATTGGCTCCTTTGTCCACAGAGATTCGCCAATCAGAATGGCACTTTGCCAGAATGACCATATTAGGTGAAACTAGGGCTTGTTTACCCTTGTTTGGACAAGACACTAACAAGTGCATAAACACCTGTAGGTATCTGTTTATCACTTTGGGAGGGAACATAATGTCCCAAGCCCCTGTTTTCCTCCTGCCCTTTCTTCCCCCATCAATAGAAGGGTGGGGCAAATCAAGACATGTTTTAGGCTTATTGGCCTTCCACAACAACATCTTTCTTTTATAATTTGCTGCTGGTCTTCAGGGAGATGATCTAAGAGGAAGAACACTGAATCAAAATGCCAAAGGATTTATGCTTTATTCAGAGCAGACAATATATTTATGGCTGCATACTTGCAAATAGCAGTTCCAACCTCAGATGGTTTTGTATTGCCTCAGGCTTTTGTTAGCATAAGGGAAGCCTATGTTGTGTGCAAAGGGGAGAATAATGTAGCACTGACTTTTGTCACACCACTGCTTGATATCTGTCTTTATTGTGGCTTTGCAGTATAAAGGAAAATCGGTTTTAGTGGTTCAGGTTTTTTTAAGTTAACCTTTTTTACTGTGCCTGTGATTAATGAAGTAAACTAAGCATAGACTTCTATGGTCAGCTGAAGTAAGAACATTCTAGATGATATTAGGACCATGGAAGTTGCCAGCTGAGACATGAGATGAAATGATTGCACTGCTCAAAGTTGGTGAGATCAAGGGGCAGATACAGTTCAGTGACACTATACAGAGCTACATATGAAGAAGGTTCCTCTTTGCTCAGATCTATATTTTGTTTTTCCATAGTTTTAAAGATTTTTATAAACAATTCTTCAAAACTGAAATACCTTTTACACCTACTTAATAACAGTGATACTGCATGTTTTACCGCTGCCATAAGCAGTTGCTGGGGAACTTTTGTTGCTTCTGTTCAGGATAGTGAAAGATTTTTTTCTCTTCTTTCTCCAAAGCTGTAGTTACTGTAAGTGCTGTATCTATTTTAAGACCAGTTCAGCAATGTAATGGCAGTGTTAGTCATAGGTTTTCACAGCCATAAGTGTTATCATAGTTATATGAAGGACAGAAAGATACCAGTGCCATTATTTTTCACAGTGCAAGGCTTTATGCAGAGAGCACAAGTGAAAAATTAACTTGACAATGAGTGGATGGAGAAATGCAAAATCTAAATAAAAATATCAATGAAATGAATAGTTATATATTCATCTTAGTTTATTGGTTATATGGACCTATAAATCCATTGAAAAAAAGTTAGGAAATTGAGAATGAAATTTGGAGAACATTTTGAACTGAAGACTGGTCTTTGTACAAAAGCTGAATAGTTGAGTTGGAAATGCTCTAACAACTCTCTTTTTGTATTTGTACTGAAAGGAGTCTGACACTGATTTTTCATTGAGAAGCATTTCTTGCTAAAAGTGTGGAGAAAAGAGAGTTTGCGACCTGCATTGGCTGCCATTTGATCCGAAGCAGAAATCAAAGCCCTGGGTTTTAAGAATAGGTGTAAGCATCTTCCCCGTCAGAGGCCACGTTTGGGAAGCTTCAGCTGCAGAACAATTGGCCATTGGAGACACGACCTCCTAAAAAGTCTAAGTTAAAAATAGGGCAGGAGGCTACTGATGAAAACAAAGGTTGCACTTCTTCTCTGACCTGATTTGCTTTAGTCTGGATTTAATAACTTGATTTAAGTAACATTTCCTCTTGGAGAAGGGGTTAGTGGGAGTGATAATAGCATACATTTTCATCTCAAAACAACTCCTCCAGTTTCTAGTGATAGCATTCACCTCATTTTGGGTTTATTGTCTTACTAAGTGCATAAGGTCCTGACAGACTTAAAAGCACAAACGAAAAGCCCACATTCTCAGTTTTATGCTGTTGATATCTGACCCAGGTGTACTCAAGCTGTCTTTGATACGTCTACAATTGCTGTAGTTTCAAATGCAGCACATACTTTTGTAGCAGAGGTGACTGAGGCATGAGGAGACAGCTCAGAGAGAGGCACTGCAAGAGAGGCTGCAGAAAGGGAAGCATTTTAAAAGTATCTTGTTAATTGATTTGTGTCTAAATGCCTATCCCCCTTCTTGAGCACCTTCAGTGCTGTGTCCCTTTCAAACTAAAGCACTCATCTCTAGTTATTACTCATATAAAAAATGTTCTAGTTTTAAAACTAAAGGTGAGTACACTGACTATGTGGAAGAAGAGGCTTTTTGCATCATGTGACAGAGCAGGAATGCAGCTCATCTGGCCATTACCAATGGCAAAGTAGGTGGGAGCAGCATCTCCTTCACTTTTTGTTGTTTTGACTAGAGTGATATAGAGAAAAAGCAAGAATTTGTGCAAATTTTGAGAACATAAATAAATGTTCTGAAGTGAGTATGAATTTTTATGCTATTAATGGACTGATAATAAACTGAAGTGTTTTTTAAATTTATTTTAAAGCATGCCCTGTATGACAAAAGAGCTTTTACATACTAAGCCATTTTTTGGATACTTGTGTTTCATTAGCATTAATTTGGAAATAAAAAGTGTGGTAGAAGGTACAAGTGTTACAGAAGACTGTGTTAATGATCTTACCTGCTTCATCAGTGGATGATTTTCAGTAAATGTTCTTGTGACAGCATTTGTCAGACAAGCTGCCTGGATTGGCAAGATTTTCTGCATTTATTTAAAGCTTTGTTCTTGATAGCTGGTCCTGTAAAGGGCTTGAAACATTTGTCACTTTTTTTGAAAAGCTGTAGACATTTCTGTGTAGGTGTCCCAGGTAGCTTGTCCTGACTAGGAACATTTCCCTGTTAGCAGGAAAGAACACATTGCTAGTGCCATCTCAGGGAAAAACAAACAAACAAACGAACAAAAAAACCCAAACCACCCAAACAAACAAACCAACCAAAAAACCTAGTCCTTCACTTCTCTGTGGAGAAAGGCCCCAAAGCAGAGATGTGCTGGAACTTTTAAGTATTTTAAGTGCAGTATATGAAGGTGGAGGGAGGCCACATTATTTTTTATTGTACCACACTTGCATTGCAGAAGTCAAATTTCCTTTGTAGTTGCCAGAGCTGTGAAGAACAAGGCCAAGGAGCTGGAATTATTTGATTTTTTTTTTCTGAATTTTTTTTTACTTTTCTCACTTTTCTCTAGAAAGAGAGGATTGTTTTGGCCCTAACCACTTGCAAACCTTACTCACGGTGATGATTATACATTGAAAAGACACATGGCTAGACCCAGTGAGGTATATTTTCCTCCACTCCTCTCTCCAAGTCCAAGTGCATAATGAAAAATATGTTCTTTTAAACAGCATTTTAAAAGGCTATCTAGAAGCTTCATTTCCTAGTGATGGAGTGAATCTTTATTTGCACAGAATTTGAGCTGCTATGTAGGGATTTGGATGGAATGGCAACTCAAACAGTTAAGCGATCAGTTCTTATTTGAAGAGGAGTAAAGATTCAAGAGAGTTTAGTTTCAGTTGCACCTGCCCCTTTTCTTGAAAGAGCAGGTACATTCCTAATATTCCTAAGACCTGCTTCAGCGTTCTGCTTGTCCACTTAAGTAGCAGCAGGGATATACTCTGGAGCGTTTTCTCATCAGTGGCTTTAAAAATTGGCAGAGGATTTGCAGGCCTTTCTGGGGCATTTCATGGAGAAAGTTACTAGGAGTGCCAACTCTGACACTGACAGGAGCAAATTGTACAATATTGCAGTCAAACTCTTGGATGCAGCATACAGCTGATATTGTATCTGGAGCACTTGATCCCAGTATTATGAGAATGGACTAGCGGAGAATCCTTCTGTGCCCCAGACTGCCACAGTGCATCTTCTTCAGTCATGCTTTTTCCTATCCTCTGCTTCCAACATCTCCACTGAAGTCTTTAAACCAGGTGGTGCCAGTCATTTTACATACTAAGAATGTTATTTTTTGTCATCCACAGTTAGAGTCAATTGAATGCAAAAATAGCTCTTTTAAAGTACTTTTCCTGGTTTAATTAAAAAGAAGTATTAAAGTAATTTAGATCTTTAAGTTGCATTGTTGATAATTAAGAAATATTAAATTTGTTCTCTGCCTTTAATGAAGAGTCCTGTGCATTTTCACCATGATACATTTCTTAATTTTGTATTCGTTGTGGGGTTTTTTCAGTGTTTTAATGCTTACAAGACAGGGGAATGATAGCTTCCTGACATTTGAAATGTTTTAGTTTATGAACTTGGCAGCATATTTAAAGCAAGATATAAATGTTAATCACTTACCTTAGTCCATTAATTTGTCTGAAATGTGGGAAACAGTTTGTTGTTATGTAACAGGGTTTTCTTTGTGCTCTATTTGTTAATTCCAAGTATTTCAAACTCTGTTTTGCAGAAAGTAAATGGATATTTTCTAAAATCAATCATAGAATCATAGAATGTTTTAGGTTGGAAGAGATTCAAAGATCATCCAGTTCCAACCCCTCGTCATAGGCAGGGACACCTCCAACTAGAACAGGTTGCTCAGGGTCTCATCCAAGCTGGCCTTGAACTCCTCCAGGGAGGAAGCAGCCACAACCTCCCTGGGCAACCTGTTCCAGTGTCTCACCATCCTCACTGTAAAGAACTTCCTCCTAACGTCCCATTTAAATCTCCCATTTGCCAGTTTAAACCCATTCCCCCTCGTCCTGTCATTACAAGATCTTGTGAATAGTCCCTCCCCAGCCTTCCTGTAGGACCCTTTCAGGTATTGGAAGGCTACTATAAGGTCTCCTTGAAGCCTTCTCTTCTCCAGGCTAAAGAGCCCCAACTCTCGTAGCCTATCCTTGTAGGAGAGGTGCTCCAGCCCTCTAATCATCTTTGTGGCCTTCCTCTGGACTCTCTCCAAAAGTTCCATGTCCTTCTTGTGTTGGGGGCTCCACCCAGCCTGTATTTGTTCTTGGGACTGTGCCGATCCAGGTGCAGGACCTTACACTTGGCTATGTTGAATTTCATGAGGTTGGCCTGGGCCCACCTCTCCACCCTGTCCAGGTTCCTCTGGATGGATCTCTGCCCTATAGCAAGTTGACTGTGCCACACAGCTTGGTGTCATCTGCAAACTTGCTGAGGGTGCACTCAATTCCTCTGTCCATGTCACTGACAAAGATGTTAAAGAGCACTGGTCCCAGCACTGACCCCTGAGGGATGCCACTTGTCACTGGTCTCCAGGTGGACATTGTGCCCTTGATCACCACTCTCTGCGTGTGACCATCCAGCCAATTCCTTATCCAGTGAGTTGTCCACCCATCAAGTCCATGTGTTTCTAGTTTGGTGACCAGGATGTCATGTGGGACAGAGTCAAAGGCCTTACTCAGGTCTAGGTAGATGACATCAGTTGCCCTTCCCTTGTCCACTGCTGCTGTGACTTTATCATAGAAAGCCACCAAATCTGTTAGGCATGATTTGCCCTTGGTGAAGCCATGCTGGTTGGCATCAGACACCTCTGCTTTGTTCTCCATCTGCCTTAGCAGAGCCTTGAGGAGGATCTGCTCCATGATCTTGCCAGGCACAGAGGTGAGGCTGACTGGTCTGTAGTTACCAGGATCATTCATTTTTCTCTTCTTGAAGATGGGTGTTATATTTGCCCTTTTCCAATCATCAGGAACTTCACCAGTCTGCCACGACCTTTCAAATACAATGGACAACGGTTTAGCAACTTCATCTGCCAATTCCTTCAGGATACATGGGTGGGTCTCATCAGGCCCCACAGACTTGTGCATGTTTAGATTCTTTAGGTGCTCACGAATATGATCTTCAATTACAGTGGGCAGATCTTCCTTTTCCCAGTCCTTACTTTTGCCCTCTGGAATTTGGACATTGTGGCTGGAGCCCTTGCTGCTGAAGACTGAGGCAAAGAAGTCATAGAGCCTTAGCCATATCCTTTGTCACCAGCTCTCCATTTTCCTTCTGGAAGGGTCCCACACTCTCCTGAGTCCTCCTTTTCTCACTGCTATACCTAAATAAATTCTTCTTGTTCCCCTTAATATCCTTAGCCAGATGCAATTCCAGTTGTGCTTTAGCTTTCCTAACCTGATCTCTGGTTGCACAATGTCTTTGTATTTGTCCCAGGTTACCTGTCCTTGCTTTCCCTCTCTGTAGGCTTTCTTCTTGTGTCTAAGTGTGTCCAGGAGCTCTCCATTCATCCATGCAGGCCTCCTTGTGTTCTTACCTGCCTTCTTCTTTCTTTGGGATGCATTGCTCTTGGGCCTGGAGGAGGTGATCCTTGAACATTGACCAGCTTTCCTGGGTCCCCCTTCCGTCCAGAGTTTTTTTCCCATGGCACCCTGCTGAGCAGATTCCTGAAGAGACTGAAGTCTGCTCTTCTGAAGTCCAGAGCAGTGAGTTTGCTGTGCACCATCCTTGATGCCTTGAGGATCTTAAGCTCTACCATTCCATGCCACTGCATCCAAGGCTACCCTTCAGCTTCACTTCACTCATCAGCCCCTCCTTTTTGGTGACGACTAGGTCTAGCATAGCACCTTTTCTTGTGGGTTCCTCTACTACTTGGTGCAAAGTGATTGAATCTCAGAGGCAGAAAGCTCTGTTCTTTAGAAAAATCCTCTTCCTCTCCACTTCCTGAAACATCCAGGCTCATTTCATGCTTGTTCTTTCCCCTTTAGAAATTCTTGAACACAAGTAGAGCTGGTACATAGTTTGTATGGCTTTTCAGCAGGTGAAGATACAGGTGTTTCTTTCAGAGGAGAACAGTGAATGATTTGCCTATGAACAAGAGGTAGATCAGATCAATTTTTGTGGCCATGTGTCCTGGTGAATATGTGCTTTAAAAATAATTAGTAGGGGGGTTGTGGTCTTTTCATTTGTAGACCTATACAATTTTTGACTCCTGGGAGCGATGCCTGTGACTTTCATACTAGTAACAAATCTAGACACCTAAAATAAATTTCGATTGTGAATGCTCTTTTTACCAAGGGCAAAGGTCAAAATTTGAAATTTAACCACTTTCCTTTTTTCTGTGGTTCAGTGGAGGGAGGTTCTTCTCCCACTCTGCTCTGCCCTGATGAGACCACATCAAGTGCATTGTGTCCAGTTCTGGACTCCCCAGTTGAAGAAGGACAGAGATACACTAGGGAATGTCCAACATGGGCTACAAGATTGATTAAGGAACTGGAACATCTGAGTAAAGGCTGAGAGACTTGGTGCTGTTTACTCTGGAAAAGAGAAGGCTGAGAGGAGATCCTATTAATGTTTATAAATACCTGAAAGGTAAATGTCTAGAAGAAAGTGCTAGTCTCTTTTTGATGGTTTCCTGTGATAGGACAAGGGGCAATGGATGCAAACTAGAACACAGGAACTTCCACCTCAACATAAGGAAAAAGTTCCTTACTGTAAGGGTGACGGAGCACTGGAACAGGTTTCCCAGAGAGACTGTGGAGTCACCTTCTCTAGAGACCTGTCTGAATGTATATCAGTGTGACAGTTTGCTCATTCAGAATATTCCAAACTAATTTTTATTAATCACGTTAAAAGCAACCATTGAAAAAAACTATTCCAGATAGGCCTTTAAACAGAAATAAGATTTTAAGTTGACATTCTTATAAACTTATCATGAAAAGATTATAAAGAAACACTGACAGCTGCAGGTGCAGTGATATGCCCAGTAGAGACATGCCTGGTAGACTGTGGTGCCGAGAACAGTCTTCAAAATAGTGGTTTGGCAAGTCATGTTTTGAGGGATACCTAAAGAAGTTCTGACCTCTCACTTCAGGAACAGTGAAGAACTGGAGAAAAAAAATCAACTTTCTTTTATGAGCATAATTGCAGAATGCCCGAATTGTGTTAAAAAGTATCAATACTATGACTAAAAGGCATGTAGAAGTATGTTGTAGTGTGGTTCTCCTGCAGGAATTTGCAGAATTGTGCCTTTAAATCACTGTGTGCTTTACCTCTGAAAAATCACTTGTGTAGACTGTCAGAACACACCACACTTACCCTAACGAACTGCACTGACTTGGTTCATTCGCAAGTAGTTTTAAAACGGGAAAGAAAGCAATAATAAATTAATTATACAACTGTTGCCTGACTTGCAAGGGTAAGGCTGAGACTCCTGTAAAGAATCGTAGAAGTGAGTATTAAAAATTTGCTCAGCTCTTTTTTTCTGGTGCCTTTAATGTCAAGTATATCTATGGGAAGCAGATAACCAGAAAGAAATATATTTAAAATCAGAAAATGTTTCTGAAGCACTTTACAAAATCACAGAATGTTAGGGGCTGGAAGGGACCTCAAAAAATCATCTAGTCCAACCTGCCTGCCAGAGCGGGATCACCTACACCAGATACTTCATTGAAGTTCTCTTAGAGGACTGGTACTTCTACTATTATTTGAAAGTATTTTGTTTCATTCTTCTTCTGTTTCAAGCAACAAATAATTCCCATTACAAACACAGAAAGTACAGAAAATGTCATGAAGGACAAATTCTAGTCTGTGCTTAGGACGAGATCCAGCAGCCAGCTGTCACTTAAAGAAAACTACTCAACAGGGCAATTTCTCTAGATGAGTACTGGGAATGTAGTTAAAAATGCAATTGAATACACCTGCTTTCCATTTATTTGGCTTTGTCTATAGTCTGTGTTTGTGGAAATCCTTATATTTAGGGGGAAATTTCCAACTTCTATTTTCACAGTTATCCTTTATTAAAAAAAAAAACTCCACACCAGTTTCAGCTGGCCCAGTTCTCATTTGACATCTTAAGCCAGAATGATTCAGCCACTGAAGCTTAACCTGCCACTGCTGCCATGCCCTGCAGAGCTCCTGGAGCAATGTCTTTCCTACTTCCGTTGCTGAAAATCCATCTGAGAACTTCCCAGAACAAGCAACTCTGTGTAACCTGTTTCTTCATCAACCACAGACAATGTGAAATTTTCTTCTTTTTTTCCTGAGTGTACTCTTTTCATTCTCAGGGCTGTAGGGCATCATCTTACAGTGAGAGTAACTGGTACATTTTCTGCTGCCTTTTTTTTCCCCCAGTACTGCTTAATTAATTGAAGCATAGAGCAGAAATGTTAGGGCATATCTTTGGCATTGGTTGTGAGGTAATCTCATTTATATGTGGCTTCTTCTAAGTAGAGAGGCTTAACTGTGGCATAAATCTGAGGATCACAATAAAAAATAATTGTGCAAGGTCTTTTCAAGCTTTATAATGCTTAACTTCCTTGTGTATATGATGCATGAATACAACCAAAAATTGACTGGAGATGGGATTGGCAAAATAATCAAACCCCTAGGTCATGTATTTTGTTAGATTTAGAAGTGGAGCCTGTCACTCATCTCTACTCTTGAAGTTAAAATAATGTTTTAATATAAGCAAATGTTGTGGCTTCTTTTTTTTTTTTTTTTTCATTTTTAATCTAAACAGAAGCCGACACTTTCTGCTGGCATAAATCTAATGAAATAAATATACTAATGCCAACAGAGAATTGGTGTCCCACCATTTCCTTCTTTTGTTTGACCAGGACCTGCAGTTAACAGCACACGAAAGCACAACAGCATCATGCAGACCCTGTCATTTTCCTTTAAATGGTAGTGGTAAAAAAAATAAGTAAAAATAATGAAATCTCTAAAGTTTAGAATGCTTTTGAGGTTGACAACAGTTTTGTTTTGTTGTTTAGGGTGTTAGGTTTGGGGTTTTNGGTTGGGGTTTTTTTTGGGCGGGGGGGGGCGGGAAATGTTGGGGTTTTTTTCTGTTTATTGTACTACTTTAAAGAGTTACGTGTCACTCAGCGATAGCTTGACAGAACATATACCAAAATAATTTTTCTCCAGACTGGCAGAGCTGAACCTATCAGAAGCAGGACTTGTGTGAAAACATTCTGATAAATAAAAAACAATCTTTCAAAGAGCTGTATTCTGCTGTATTAGTGAAGGTGTTGGTTACACTGGCAAATCTATCCCACTTTATTAAATGGTTTGCTGATTTGGAAAGTCACAATAAGATTAAGATTTTGTAATTGGATGAGCAGGGTACTTGTCAATCCCTTCTCCTCTCAGCACCTTTTTGCTTTTATTTATGACTTCTTTGGGATTTTGTTTTGTAAAGAAGAAAATTTCATTTTAAATGCAACTGTTAATTACATGAATGTATGTCTATTTCACTTACATGCAGGTTATAAGAAATTGTATTTACAGATATTATTCAGAAAATACAACATTTCTCCATAGGTGGTTTCAAAAAGATATTTCACATGAGAATTTTTAAAATTAATTTCTTGAAGTGTGGTATCTTGGTGGCTATATCTAAATAATCAGTGACTATAGAATTAATTTTATTTCATGGGTGCCTGTCAAAGGAACTCATAGAGGTTTTTAAAATAATCCCCTTATCTGCACTGGGATATAATTTATCAAACACTTTAAAAACAAGAATATAGCTCTTCTGGCTCTCCATATAGGCATGTAGTTTTCTGTCTTTCAGTTTCAGGTGTTGTCTTGGCTTTTCCTCCATCTTTTTCTGTATAAGCAGTAATTGACAGCCCTGCTGTGAACATTTTGGTTATCTCCAATTTCAAAATTGATTTTTTTTTTAGTGCCAGGCCCTCTTCTCAGGGCTTTTTTTCTTCTTTTCAGGTGATCTCTATCTGGCCCCTTTCCTTCACACTACTCTTCACAGGTTTCGTAATCAAATGCTCTAGCTCATCAAAGAACAGTTTCCATGAGGACCTAGTGGGGATGGTATACCCACCTTGGCTTTCCTTACGCTTCCTTCCAGCTCTTTTTCAAACCAATGGCCTCTACTTTCATACTTGTGTCCCAGGACTATATTTACTTAGAGAAGTTGTGTCTTCAAGAGGACCTGAACTGCCTTAGGCGTTCACTGACCTTGTAAAAGTTAACCACACTTGTAAAAAATCAAAGACTGTGTCTTAGTTTATTATTTTTTCATGTGGGTATTGTTCAGATTAGAGGCTCCTGGCAGAATATAAATCTAAACCATGGAATTTTAGGCATGAATCAGATGTAGACTGCTGCAAGATTTCTTTCTTCACTGCTCTCTGTTTCCTGGAGTAGGCAGCACAACACACTGAAATTCTACAATTTATTTCAGTTACTCTAAATCACCTGTACAATGTTTTTCTTATTTCCAGGGATGGGAATAATTTCCACCATATTAAAAAACTTTGTCTTGGGGAGACTGGGCAATCTCTGTCACTGGGAGGTTCGTGACTTGACCTAATATCCACCAGGAAAGGTCAACGCACACTTGTTGGTGCCCCTAGGCACAGACATGAATCAGATTGTCTCTTCCAGAGGCCGCTTTGAAGCTGATTTTCTTTGATGCTGCTGTGAAACCAATTCTCAGCCTGATGTCATGGCTTAGTGAGGAGGATCTGTGGTAGCATAATCGTAGTTTTTGTCATGCTATTATATTTCTAAATATAATAATTTATGGAAAGGGATGTATGACCATTGATTTTTATCTGTTAAGGCTTAGAACTTTCATCTTTAACAGTATTTATAATACTATATAAAATATGGGCGTCTCTTTGTACATTCTAAATGACCACAGTTCTACATGACCACTACCAAATCTTCAAGCAGGAATAATCCTGGAAATAAGCTTGATTATTTGATGTTTAAGAGTCTTATCAACAGTGGGATGTACATTAGTGCTTTCTAGAGATAAGTGGTGAATTGACTGAGCTGTATCAAGCTCACAGCCATGGAAAATATTTTTCTCCAACCATTGCAATTTGCCAGAAATTTAGCATTAAACAGAAAGATTTCCACTTTTGTAATTTGCTTTGTTTAAACAAATAGATTTTCAGTCAACCACTGACTATTGACAACTGGTGAAATGTACAAAACAGCAAGGGAAAGAGAATGGTTGCCCTGCAGTTTGATACAGGGTAATACAGACCATGAAAATAATGGTATTCTAGATGGTCCTTATCCTTGTTGATTACATTAAACAACAAATAATATAATTCCTACTTTAATGTCTATGCTGCATTGTTCACTGGCAGTAAATATACAAAAATGTTTTGTCACATAATGAAAAATGGATAGCAAGTAGTATTACATTGTTAACAAACACAGTCCAGTTTTCTTAAGTGCTGCCAGGGGAATCTGCATTCCCTACACTGTCTCAATTGCAATATCATACCCTCCAGAAAGTTAACTATTTCTGGAGAGCAATGAACTAAACCTAGTTTAACTTGATGACAAGTCAAAACATGTTCTCATTGTGGAGGTACAACACTTCTGTCAATTTGATTTCTTTCCTATTGTTGCAAATCAGGGAATTTGCCCTACTCTTTTCTTCTTCACCTTAAAACCACCTAGTGCTATTCCTGAATGTACTGTGTGGTATGTTTCTGGAGCCTGCCAGTCTCAACATGGAGAGCTGAAATGCAAGCTGATAGACCAGCTGCAGAACGGTGACCAGGGCTGCAGGTGGGGCAAAATAGCCTCGAACTGTGGAACCAGTAGCTATTTATTGAGAGGTTCGTACATGCTTTCTTTCACTTTTCCACCCCACCAACCCTCAAACCCACTGTTGTGCCTTATTCTATGAGATGGGGTTTTTTTCCACACTGCTTTTCCTATCCACTTAAACAATACAGCATTTTGTTATCTCCATACTCCCATCCTTTCTCACACGGTTCTGAGGTACAACAAAATGTCACAAATCACCCTCTAGGCTTCAATATAGACATAAAGGCCAGCTAAATATTTTATTAACTACTCCTTTGGGTTCCCACACCACCCACCTATACACAGGGTAGTGCTACAAGTCAGTATGAATATTTTTTTGATCCCTCTTTCTCTCTGTCAGCCTTGCTTCATGGCCTAGGCACATGGTCTTCATCACACTTTTTGTGCACGTTTGTAGGAAGGATCTGGTGAGTTCCACCCCCACAGGGAGCTTCCTCAGTCTTGTCCTTTTCTCCTGTATCCAAGAAATGTAAGATATTGCTGCTTAACTTTTCATTTAGCTCCTCCATTTCCCTTTAGGCAAGCCCTTCAAGGGACTGTGTTTTGGTCTTGCTGCTATTTTGTCATTCATTGGTGCTGAGAAGCAATGATTTCAGAAACTGCTGCAAGAGAAATAGCTGCATTTCTGGACTGTGTATTTTAGAAAACCAGATAATTTTGTGATGCTTATTTCGTTAGGTTAGTCTCAGAAGAAAAGACAGCACTTTTAGGGGGTGGCGTTACTCCACCTGTACTGCGCAACAGAATTATTGCCTCACAAATGTAGTGGCAGAGACTGGTGATGAAGAGTCTTTTAGTCTTGGCATAATGGATGTTCCTGTCCTGTGCTGTTCTTCCCCTTTTGCTCTCTTTCCTCCTCATGTGAGTCATATAAGTGGTTTTAAATGTCTTTCAATGAGTCATATAGTACTGTTGATGGGTAGTTTCTAATTCTCTCCCTATCCTGATGTCACTATATGCAGAGTCTCTTTGATCCCTAAAAGCTAACATTTCATTTGGTCAGCTACTGGACACTATTGTAAGTACTTGTTTTCCCTATATACACATTTTAGTGGTTTTTAGTTTGGTTGATTTTTTTTTTGTTGTTGTTTTTTTGCTCAAAGCAATGTCAAAACCTCAAGCTTTTGTTTGTGTTCTGAACTGTCAGTTTGAATTTTGAATTATCTTTTTTTTTTTTCAAAAATGAATCAGATTGAGTGTTACATTGGCTGCATACTTCCTAAGACCTTCTGGCAAGGATCAGAATCTAAGAGTTCCACTCTGCCATGGCTTATTTCTTGGCTGAAAAAGAATCAAAACATACATAGGAAATTTAACAGGGTGAAAGTGAGAAGAAGAAAATCATTGAAGGTTGGAAACAAATGTAAAGACTTTGTATACAAGGAGCAGCTGGAGCATATGAGACTATATGCAGTACAAAGTGTTCTGCAGAACAGGAAAATGTAGGTCTGTTATAGCAGCCACATTTTTTAAACAGTGAATTACTTTTGCAATGGTAATGTTCATAAAATTCCTGATCTAGTGGTTTGATTCACCCTGCAAATGACAGAGACAGATGCCTGAAGACATTGTGCATGTGGTACAGGAAGGGGAGACTAAGCTAGCAGATGCCAAAAATGAATGGGGAAATACTAACACCTTTCCAGGCAAATAGCTAAGCAGGAAAATCCTATTTTAGATACTTGGATAGGCAAGATGTATTTCTAGAAAAAAATATGGGAGAGAGCCAAAAGAGATGATTTGTCTGACTGCTGTGCTGAAACATATTGTATCAGTGTTTGGCATATGATTAAAATTAAATGAGCAGGAAAATAAACATAGTTCAATGTCTTTGTTGCTTTTCCCCCAATAATAGTTTCTTCCAAGGCAGCATTTTAATGGTAAAAGAACTTTCAAATTCTTTGTGATAATAAAATTATTAGAAATGCAGTTAAAAAAACCCAAACAAATATTTTCTTCCCCACCCAAAATACTGGAACACGCAAATAAGCAGTTTTAAAAAGTAATGCTTGCATAACAGCTTTCAACATTTTGAATTCTGAAAACTAAAGCAGAAGCAGTCCAAATACTGTGGAGTGTCTTGGTGAGCAGAACATCATCTTCCAAGCACTACAAGTCATGCTTCTGGTTTCAATAGAGACAAATCCACTCAAAGTCATATTCAGTTTTCAGTTGTTTTGAGATTTAAACCTTAAAAATAAAAAGATTTCTTGTATGGTAAATGGAATGTAATCAGATGTAACACTTTACCATTTGTTCTGCTGTTTTTGCATGCAGCTTTTCTGTTGGTATAGCACATACATTGGCCAAGGATGCACTTTCATATACCTGTCTTTCAAGGTATATGAAACTGCAGTTTCAGAGGTAACATAACAAGATTAGGTCTGTTGGGAGTTATTTGGTCTAAAAGTGTGTCTTAAAAAAAAAATAAATTAAAAAATCCCATTTACAAGATGTCCTATTTATGCATTTAGATTTCAGTTAATATTTTCTTCTACCTTCCAAATACCTAATGGTAGGATTTTTCTACACAAGGCTCTGTGAAGATACTTTATTACATATGATTTGTATTAGTCTGGCTTTTGATTTCTGTCTTTTCTCTTGAAATATTTCCATGTCTATTTTAATATGGCTGGGAAATTTGATCACTTTTGCTGTTTTGCAAAAAGCCTAGGATCCTGGTGAATACAAAGTGATTCAGAGAAGAGCAATCTACTGAATAATTTGCAGGCTTCTCTATATAAATGTTTTCAGCTGGCAATGTCATGGCGTTTCAGGACATATTTTCTGACTCTTGAGTAACATGACAGAGTTCTCAGAATCTCGTAAAGAATTATGCAGTAGGTAAATTCAGAAAGAATTGACAGCAACATTCATGTTAAAACAAATACTACAGAGGATGCTTAGAGGAAACTGTTCATTCTAGAGGATGAGCAGGTGAATTTCACCAGAGGATGAAAGACAGGATTTTATCCTAGATGATGAAATGAGGAAGAAATAAATAGATATAGAAACAGTTCTTAATAACTATTAGAAACAACCTTTGTTTTGCTTCATTATTTTGCCTACTCTGAAAACCTTACTTCAGTGTTTGTAACGGTAGTAGTGAAATTAGGACATGCAAAAGGGATTTAGGTACAAGTAGCACAGGGCCTTTAGCAGTTGTTTCAAGAATAGTAGTATTGACTTTGCTAAGACAGTAGTAGCAGTGTTTGTGTGGCGATTTTGATTATATTGTACACTAAACACTAGAGACAGGTTTATCTTCATGATCTAAAGAGGGATTTAAGTGCTCCTTTCTGAAATTCAACTGTACATGTCCAGCTCTACTCCTCATCAGGAATCCATCACATGTCAAAGTTTATCAGGGGATTTTGGTTATGTTTTGGTTTGGTTATTTTTTGTTTTGTTTTTCTTTTATAAAAAGTGGGAGTTCTCATGGTCAAGCAGAAATTGAGATGGAAAAAAACTAATGCATGGGAGAAAAACATCTCTGAGGTGTATACTTTTTTCTATATACCTTATATACTGTTATTATAAACATGTATGCTTTGCTATCACAAAGTAAGGCTTATGCTCAGAGCTCTTACTATTTACTACCTTCTTTTTTTTCTTTTTTTTTTTTTCTTTTTTTTTAAGGAGCATTGGTTAAATCATGACAGAAAGAATCATCTGGTTTGCAGCCATACTAATAGAATACCATCAGAGAATGATTTATGTTGGAAAGGATTTGTGGAGGTTGGCTGGTCCAGCCTCCTGTTGGAAGGAGAGATAGCTTTGGAGTGTGATCATTTGCTTAGTGTTGTCACAGAGATGAATTCAAAACATGTCTATGTGACAGGATACAAAAAAAATCAAAAGTACAGATGATCCTCTTCTGAAATAGTGCTCAATTCATCTGTCATTTGACAAAAATTAAAGCATTTGAAAATAATTTTTGACATGAGATGTGGGCTGTGATACATTTATCCTGAGAGGTAGTTTTTAAAGCTCTGCAATTTCAATTACAAAAAAATACCACCACCACCAATAAAAATGAAAACAAAACAAAATAAACAAACCCCAAAACAAACAGAAAAAAACCCCAAACTCAACCAAAAAAACCCTCAAAACCCCATAAGCCTTGAGATAAACAGAGGCACAAAGAAATTTTTTCTATTGGATTGACTTTTAAGCAAAGGGCTGTTAATGGGTTGGTTCTGCCTACATCATTAGCACAGTCAATTCATCTGCCCCGACTGCTTTTAGTATTTATCTGACCTCTTAAGTCTTAATTGAGTATGTGCTGTTTGGATTTATTATTCTTGGATTTCTCCATGAAGTGTATGATGAAATACCGAACAATTTAAAATTCATGAGTTGAAGATAACTTGAGGTATCTTTCAAACAAGGGGAAAAAGCATAAATAAAAAAAATTCTAGGTTTATGGTTTGTGTGCAAGGATCTTTCTGTTGACATAGGAGGCACTCATAAAATACTGTCTGTATCTCAGTCTTTGTGCCTAGCAATTAATAATAAAAGTTATAATGAATAAATAATAATAAATAATCTAAAGGCTTGATGTGCTTCACTATGGCTATACTGGTCAGTGAAGGCTTGATAACACCGCAACAGAACTTCTGTGAGATTTAGCCAAAGGGTTTTTTTCCTAGCAATTTATTACAACCTTGCAAAGTTAGTTTCTTTGGCGCTGCTTAAACTCAGGATTAAGAATGGAAGGTCTTGGTGCCCCACTCAGATTGACTGTGGAACAGGTTAACTTAAACTCCCTGTGCTTCATCCTCCCCTCTACAAGAGGGACTTAACGTTTTTCCATTCTTCCATAAATACCTGGTTTAGATGGTACTAAAGATTTTCACAGAGCTGTTTGGTGTTAAAAATATATAGTACACTGCTCCCAAATATTCAGTATAGTCTTGTCTGTTCAGCCTGACAAATCTACCAGCAAAAAGTTACATAAAATGTCCCCCCCCTAGGTGACCCTTTGCTCTATTCATCCATCAGCAGGGAAGTAAACAGCTTGTCTATGATTGCTTGTCTCACCTATCTATTAAAGTTTATTTGTTCTTCCTACCCTGTAATTGCTCCATTGGATCTGCTGAATTATCCTCTGATTCACATTCAAACTATTTTCAGAAACACCTTTTAATTCTGGCATGATATTTCATTGCTCAGTAAATGTGAAGAAGTGCTTAAGATTTGCTTTATTAAAAAGTTCTGGATATAATTGTGAACTTACGGCAGTGTGGAGTTCCAGTTTGGCAGCAACTGAAATATGATTTCCTGCATAAACTGGATGCAGCAACTGCAAGAGGCACAAACTTGCTTTCTCCCAGTATTAATAAACTAAGTCCAGGCAGATTGTCTTCAGAGGGATAGTCAATTCTTTTGATATTGTTGCTTTATGAAGAGTTATGGTTTAACTTTTAACTTAAAACCTACCAAACAAAGATACAAAGAAAACACTTAGAGGTACAAAGAAAAACACTTAAACTTTAAAAATAATTTGTTTCTATAATTTTAATCCTTGACTCTGTGCCATAAAATGTAAGGAAAGGAGACCTAGCTGGCTGCCTCAACTGGGCTAGATGTTAAGACCATGAATAAACTTCTCCTGCAAGAAAGTTAATGGAGGTGACTCAAAAGGGTGGCTGATCACCTGGCTGAGTGAGCATATGCATGCAGACCACCTTGGGATGTGGAACAACTGTACCTGCTCTCTAGAGAAGCCAAGTTCCCTTCCATGTATGCCCTACTCATGTATGCCTCTGGTTTCCTGGGTGTACATCTAACTTGCTTGTTTGACCACAGAGTTTTACTCCTCATCTCCAGATAACAGGTCA
>VWZI01000499.1:191212-217672 GCA_013396835.1 Psilopogon haemacephalus
GGGGGGGTGGGTTTTTTGCTTTGGGTTTTTTTTTTGTGGGGTTTTGTTTTTTTTTTTTTTGGTTGATTGGTTGGTTGGTTTTGGTTTTTTGTTTAACCACCCCTCTCAACTCTGATATCCAGGTATTCCCTTTTCTGCATTTCCATATTTCCAAAATTCTGTGTTTTCTTTGGTGTCCAAAGGAAAGATAAGTAGCATCTACTCCTATACTATTGCATATATCCATTATATGTACTATATTTGCCCTACTGATACAGTTCAATATATAATTAAGCAAAATACTACCACTATGACCACCACCTTGGGAAACCATCTGAAAAGAACACATCTTTCAGGTACTGTGCCTGGTTCTTGGACTCTTATTAACAACACAGTGACATTTCTTAGAACTGCTGAGTACTTTGTCAGAAAAGGGTATTAATTTTCTGTATTTGGAAAGAATCACAGAATCACAGAATGTTAGGGGCTGGAAGAGACCACGAAAGATCATCTAGTCCAAATCCCCTAATGATATACTGGATTACTGGATCTCAAAATACCATCTCACCCCTTTATTATCAAGGACAAAATTAATCATTTTTTACTAGGAAAAAAAAAAAAAAAGCTAAAATTAAGATTGAACATGTAAAATTTAAGTATGAAACACTTGCACACCAGAATTATGAAGTAATGCTCACTTCATACATTACTTTGTAAGAACTAAAGATTGATGTGTAGTAGTACTATCGAATAACTCTAAATCAAACAATCCAGGTGACCTATAGGATATTTTAAGTTTGGGGTGAAATAACAGTAGGTCTAATATGGGATTGGGTTGATGAAGAATTAAGGAATAAGAATACAATTTATAACAGTCAACCTGGTTTTATGGAAATGACTCTTTTAAAATTACTTTTCTTCAAGCTAACTTGAAGAGATTACAAAACTGATTGTTAATACTGGCTACTTAGCTGGGACGCATGCTTTCATATAGCATTTGTTTTGTTATTGAAAGTCTTTCTACATAAAAGAAAATCGTACCATCATTAATGTCTACACGAAACAATTTCAGAATGAGGCATTTAATTTTTTTGATGGATTTACATTTTATTGTTGTAATCCAGATGCAATTAAAAGGCAAATTATGGGTTGCTGTCACTGAGAAAATATTTAAACTAGTAATTATTCAATTTACTTTCTCATAGTGACCTGCTGTTTTAAAAATACCCTGGACACTGATTACAATTTACAAGGCACAGAGACTTGGATAATGGTCAGTAAACGTACTTCTTAACATGAGTATTAATACATAATAAAATAAACAATAAATAGAACTGAAGGAATTCATATTTCAAAAATAATGTGCAGTAATGCAAAGGCTGAATAGAAGGACCAAGAATGAGGCACCTGGTAGAGAATGAAGACTGACTGAATCCCTGGAGAAACTCAGATTTGTTTAAATGATCAAGATATGACTTTTTAATGTTGAAGTATACTCACATTTTTAAACAAATCAGACCTCTGCCATATATATGAGATGGCCACAGTTGAATACTGGAAAATAAGTACATTCTCTTTAACTGAGACCATGTTACAGTGCTCAAAAATTACCTGCTCTTTCAGGAAGTGAGAGGGTTTTCTCCTTCAGAAAAGTGCCACTTTTTTGGTTTTAAGTGTTTCCAGTCATGAACTGAGATGGCATCTAAGGCAGCATCTGGAAATGAGTATGGAGTCGCTGGGGGCAAGAGTTCACAGTTCCATATCTTACCTGCACTGCTCTTTCTGCTCTTAGTGGGATTTATTTTTTGCAGTTGTTATCCTTGCCTTTGCAGTCTTGTGGCTGAAATGCTTGACATAAGTACAAGTTCATTATATCTGTATCAAAAGTAAGAAATGCATCCTTCTATCTGCAGTCAGGCTCAAAGGGCCTCATCACGAAGCATAGCAACTGAAATAAGCCACATGTGGAATTATATATATATTTAAATAAACAAATATGGATTTTTTTTTAAATTTAAAATATGTATATTTAAATACACACACATATGTGTGTGTATACATGATATATATATATAATTTTCAGTGTGTTTTGCAAAGGTGTATCTTGCAGCATTGTGGCAGAATTTTGCCAATCCAGAACCATGAGTGTAACCCATCAGTGTGGGTGTGCCTTATATATGCAAGCTCAATAGATTATTCTGGCTCAGGGGAATTGATTCATCTGCCAAGCAATTCAGGCTTAATAATCTCCACTATAAATCTATGAGTCTACTAAATGTCCTTTTACAAGGGGAAAGCAACATTACAGCATCAACCTGGAGATAAACCAGAGTCCTTTATGCTTTATTTGGTGTCATGGGATGCCTAGGCTTTGTCAGTCAGTATTAGGGTGATAATCAGGGCATATAGCACTAGAGCAGTGATATGTCTAACTGACACCAGTGATGCTTGTGTGATCTGTTTTTCTGGTAATAGATCTGGTGTTGGATGGTTAGGTGAAGTAGGTCCAAGGGGCCAAGAAAGCCTAAGAATTTCAACAGAAGCACCAGAATTATCTTTTCTTCACTAAATTTGTGACACTGGCTTGGGGAAGGGAGGAGCAAACATTTTTAACACCCAGACTTCTGTTTCAGAGACATACACAGGATAAAGACCATATCTCTCAAGGCTGTCGTGGAAAGTGGCTAATGAGTTGCTGTTACATTGATTAACTCATAAAAGGACCTTTGAATAAGTAGTTTAAAACAACAATTATTGCTGTAACAAGAACAGATGATTGCATCTTGCTGATGTACTTGTCAACAGGTTCTATGAGAAAGTTACCGACTGTGTGAGCAGAGATGAAAACACTGGTTGACACTGACTGTTCACAGTAGATGGTCTGTCTATCTGGAAAGGGTTCATATTGGAAATCAATTATGAATACAATGAACTGGTGAATATTGAACTTGGAAGTGAATATAACTCTGAATCAAAATAAACCAAAGCCTCAAATTTAATGTCTGGTATAAGAAAAATAATATTGAAGTAATATAATTAGTTATTCTTGATCAAGAATATTGTTTATTCCTTTGTGGTTTTGTCATGCACTGTAATTAACCTGACAAGACTAATGGATAAACTTTCAAATTTTTGAGATACTGTTCACTTAGATTCAGTAGCAAACAGTGAAACCCCAAGCAATCTGACAGATTATAGCAGGCTATAGATAAATGGATGAGTTATTAGATGGCAAATGCTATTTATCCACTTAAATGAGAAAAACTATGTAAGAAAACAGAGTAAAATATAGTGGTGTCTGTTTGTAGGAAGCTTGCTTCAGAACACAGGCCAGGAGGGGTATCATGGGTTTGTGAGAGCCAGCTGTCTTAAACCAGGACAAGGGGGTATATAATTAATGTACTATGAAAAAAAAATTAAAAAAAAAAATATATATTATATCTTAAGTACAGTTAGTGGGAGTCAGGAGAAGAGGGGTAGTACAAGACACTGACAGAATACTTACTGCTGTGGTAGCTTCATTTATTAACTTCCAGTGTGTTTTTCTGAGTTTTAGCCGGGGTTTCAAAAGGTGGGGGGGCAGGTCACTGCAAACCCACTACAAAGGCATCATTTCTCTTCTCTGTCAAGGGGAGGATGGCTGGTGTGCCAACTGCAGGGAACTGATTTACAGGTTGTATCCTCATCATCTTTGTTTTCTCTCATATGTCACCTCGGGTTTTACATGGTCCTACAGACTCGTCCTCTGAAATAAATGAAGCAGGTATATTGTAAAGGTCACAGCTGGTGGCATTTTCACCAATAGGTGGAGTTAACAGCTTTACCTCGGTGCAAATTTGTTGTTTCTGAGAGGTGGGAAGTTAAATCCTACTTGTGCAAATCGAAATTTCTTGCTGGGTCTAAGCAGAGCTTGCCATTCCTAAGGAAAAAAGCTCTTGATATTGGCCTTAAAACAGTGTTGAAAGCATTCTGCTTGAGGAAAAAACGTGCTGGTGATTTAGGAGATGATGAGTGCTTAGCAGATCTGTGTTTCTCTTGGCAAACAGATTTACAAGAATATTGGGTAAAGTGTTTCCATGGCAATGCTCAGGGCTTTTATCAGTATTTTTCATATGGTGACTGTGCGGTATAGTGATGGGCAATACCTAGTAAACCATTTTGCTTCCAAGTGCCAAGAGGAAACTTCTAAACTTCTGCTAGGCATGAAAATGAAAAACTTAACAAGGTGATGGCTATGGGAGGCTTTATATAGCATTGTCCCTTTGTCATTCCAGATGTGAAATAGCCTGAGATGGCCTTTTGAGAGAGTTCAAACAGAAGACCTTTGATGCTGATATAAGGAGAGAAGCCACACAGGAAAACTAAAAGCTGCTAATGCAAAAGAGTAACTGTTTAAACAATATGTGTGAATAGTTGCCCAAAAAATTGTTTAGGCAGACGGCTACTGGCTGTTGGGCTTCAGACCTGAACAAAGTCTGATCCATGGGACTGAAGGGGCAATTATTATGCTGAAGTACATGTAAGTAACTGGAGAATTCCAGCTTCTCTTTAATTGGATTTTTTTTTTTCTTTTTGTGAGAAGTAGTATTCCCAGTCCAACTGGATGAGAAGTGATTTTTGCTTAAGGGCCTGTCAAGAGTTCTGAATTATTTTTCTTTTTAAAAGCCTGAGCTCAGCAAAAGTCCTCTGCCTGATACAGGCAGAAGAAAGGACACATCCTGCAGGATGAAGGGGGAGGGAGTACTCCTGAATCCTCTGGAAGTAATTGCACCATTAACAATTCTGCACACTTTTTGGATTTGCCAAAAATTACTCATGAGAGGTATTATTAGAATATTATTGCCTGTCTGTGGGTGATGGAACATGGAAAAACTTTTAAATTAATGAAGGAAAGGATGTGTGTCTCCATGCTTTCTCTAAATAGACAATTAAGACTCTCTTAATCAAACATGTTGATGACATCAGTAGTTGCAAACCCAAAGAAGTCACAGATTGAACAGGAAACAAGGTTTTCACAAATAAATTTATGGGTTTGGATGCTGTGTATATTTATGTGCTTACCACATATACACCTTGCACTACCATTCTTCCAGTAGATCTTTGTGTTGTGTTAGGGCTTATGTGAAAATAGATATGCAGATGAATTTTTCACATAAGCTGGGAAGACAAGCTTCAGTGTCAGATGCTGTCATGGTAGGATGATGGCAGTGAGACTGCAAAATGAGGTAGAGACACCATTTAAAAGACCAAGCACAGAATCAAGACTTTCTTTAAGGTGCTTGCAGGCATTCTGCTAATGGGTATACAGGATACACTCTGTTTTTAATGCAAATCATGAATTTATTGATTCAGTTATCAACCCACAGGTGAATGATGGTAATAGGACTGCTTTTGCAGCAAACTTGCAGAGAATGGTAAGCAGATCTTTTCATGCTAATGAGCCATCGCCAAACCACAATGAAAACAGCAGTCAAAAGAAAGATAGGAAGAACTTTTGCTGAGATCAGAGTCCAAGTGCTGAGCACTAGTGGTGATGCACCACAGGGCACAGTCATCCCCAATGCCAACTAGAGCAAATATTTCTGGAATATTAGAAGCCTCAAGTCAGACAGTGATGCCAAGTGAGGATGCAGCTCTCCACTTCCAGGGATGCCTGAAGCCTATCACTGAGGCACTGGCTTGGGCAGATGGTGTCCTTAAATACAGGTGGAGAGTCTATGTCACCAAGTATAGAAGCTGAAGGAGGAGGTCAGCAGACTGCACAGCATCACAGATAATTGAGAGAAAACTGGCCGGATATTCTTCAAGACCATGTGGCTGCAGTAGTCTGAGCAGCAGTACTGAAGGAGCGGAGGCAGAGTCTGCATCAGGCTGGAAAGCTATGACAAAGATTGGAAGTTTGCAACTTCTACCACATACAGAAAATCATTGTCCTGGTAGCAGGAGTTGGGAGCTATTTTCAAGAAAGAACCAGATCTGGCTGATCCTAAGACACAGAGCAGCACCAGGAAAGAAACATCAAGGTGATCACTGTGGTGGGGAATGGAGACCACAGTCCTAACTGGCTGTCAAGGATGGTTTGTTGCTGGTCAGGGTCATGGACCTGATATATAGAGACTACTGAACCTCATCCAGCACTCAAATTATTTGGCCTGATGCTCTCCATGTGACATAAACAAGCGACACCTGGAGCATATCAAGCGTGACTACATGGCTCCAGGAGTAAGGGTCAAAACCTTGGGAACTCAGGTGATTTTCTTCTTGCTCTTACTGGAGGAGGGTGTTTTACTTTAAAAGAAAAAAAAAAAAAAGGTCTCATTAAGTTTTCAAGACAGGTCCAGCTATTCCTTTAAATTTTATTAATTTCTTTAGAAATTCATAAATGCATAAAATATTCTATTAAAAGAGTTTACATTTTGAAATAGTGTTAGCCTTAATAATGTTCTGGTTTAGGTCTCCAAAATATCTGGAAATAACTTTCAGTAATCATTTACTTTTCTCTGATTGGAATGACAACCTTCAATGTGGGGGGATATTTCTATGATGGGCAGAACCCTTGTAAACGGAATAAACTTCAGTAAGTTTTAAACATCTCTTAAACTTTATGTACATCTCACATGCAAAAGTACTGCACTCCTTATAAAGGTCCAGGTCTACAAATTTTGAAACCCCACACTTCTTTTCCTTTCAGTGCTGGGAAACATTTTATTAAAGTAGGCATTCAGAGTTTATGCGAAAGGTTAGGTAAAAAAATTTCATATGGTCTTTAGGGATGGAAATGAATGCTTATATTCACTTCTGTTCTCCTTGCTATAATTTAAGTTTTGTCTCTTCTGCATGTAAAACAGTAACATGACCAAACAATTAGAGAAAGAAAAAAAACTCATAAATTATGTTTGGTAATTAGAAACATAGAAACTTAGGCTAGGATCTAGGCTCTCTTAGCATTATTAGTTATATTCTGTCAACACAGGTTATTCAGCTACAGACAGCAGTGAAAGGATCACATCGATGACCCCTAGAAATTTTTTTTTTTTTTTAATACTTCTGTTCTCTCAGTGCAGAGAATTAAAATTAAAGGCAGTATTTTAAATTCTGCTACACTGGAATGGTTGTGGAATGATCTTTTGCAATTTTGTCAAAGAAACAATTCCTATGATTTTTGTAATGGCTCTAAAAACAGATTCTGTCATCATTCTTTAAATCACTTTCCTACTTTTAATGTGCAAAGGTCATGATCTAGAGTTCTTTTAAACATCCTGCTACTTTATAGAATTAACAGTGAATTTGGTTTAGTTATTTTTGTGACTCATCTCAGAAATCTTTACTAAGATATTGCAGAAATGGATTTCTATTACAATTCTTTGGTATGGGATGAGACAGTAGTTACAATGAATTAGAGGTGCATTTATCAATTAGTTGCTTGGTAAGTTTCTTTCTCTTGTCATTATTCTAAAATTTCTTGACATCAGTTGATGAAAGCATCATCTGAAATGAACATTTTCCCCTGCATTAAGCTTTAGCCATTGAATTTTTACTGTAGTTGTATCTGGTAGGAGTCTTGTGCTGAGCTCTGGGTAGGTGTCCCGGCATAGAATGACGGAGCATCCTAGGATTGATCCAATTCCTGGGCTCTCTTCTCCCTCTACTGTTCAAAGGTTTAGTAGGGGGTGAAGGGTGGGGCATCCCAGGTGGCCCCGGGACCCGGGGGGGGACCTCGGGATGCCCATATACGTGGAACCTTGAATCAATTGGCCGGCCGGGAAATGCTGGGCGCCTGATGGACAGTTTCATACGCCCCGCAGGGTACTTAAACGGGTCAGCAGACGTTTTCTCTTCTCTTCCCGCTCTCCTCGTCCACCGTCGTCCACGCAGTAGTTGGGAGAAGCCTCAGCCACGTGCACAGCAACAGGCGGCGAGGCACGGCAGCTTCCTTCTACGCGGCAAGGCTGACCCCTCTCTCCCCTTTCCCAGTTTCTCTCCCTCTTTCTAATCCCTCTTTTATTTTCTTTAAATCGGTTTCCCTCCTTCCGTGGTCCCCCCCTCGGTTCGGGAAGGAGCACGTTTTACCCCCCTTCGCTTCGCGCTCCCGCGGGTACTCATAGGCGCGATCGGGATCTGTTTTTGCATGTAACCTCTCTGTTTTCCCCAGTCCTGGTTGTTAAACGTTTATACCTGACATTTGAGCGATATTTGTGTCTTTTCTGCTGACCGAAAACCCAAAAGAATCGGTGAGGCGAGCACTAGGACCCCCTCGTCCCACGGGATACTGCATTTAATTAGTGCTATCCCGTGACAGTAGGTTTGTGTAGCAGAAATATCTGGTTATTTGTCAGATTCTGCAAACAAATGTGTTGCCAGCTTCAGAGATGTCTCCTCATTTGCCCCGTGATTTGGCTTTGTTTGGCAGATTGACTGGAATTCCTTAATACTACATTTACTTGATTTTCTTACGTGATAAAGGCAATCACTAAACCAAATTAAGTTTATTAGTGAATGTTTATGTCCTGAAAATTCTGCTTGAAATGCAACTGAATGAGCACAGGTGACAGGAGAAAAAAAAAGTTTGGAGGTATTATATATTGTTTGCTTAAACTAAAATTAAAAATAACCTCTTTGTATTTTCATGTAGCACATAAACCAGCAGAACATCCCAGTCAGGATGATGTCATGTGCTGCCCAAACACTGATAGCTGGTACTTACTGCCCTGGAAGGCACTATGCTCTCACAATTTTTGCAGCATATTGTTATGTAAATTTCTGCAATTGTATTTAAAAATCCCCTTGAGAAAGCCCTGGGATATGCAGTAGCTTTTCTTAAAGGTTCCTGTATACTGAAAATGTAAAATAGTTTTTCAGGAAAAGTACACGATTAGATGTGGCAAAATCCTAGTAGTAATACTTTGAATAAGGCTGATCAAGGACAAGTACCATGGTACTATATAATGCCTGTAAGACATACCAAACTCTTGTCAATAACATAGTACATACCAAACTCTTGTCAATAACATAGTTCACTTTGTGCACACTAACAAAGTGGAATGGTTATCTTTGTGCATTTTCAACATCAGACCATTATACTTTGTTCATATTCCTCAAATATCTTGTCTATCAATAGATCATTTACCTATTGATAGAATACTCTTATTTTGTTCAGTGCACATGGCTGCTTTTAGGAAAACACTGGGAATTGGGTGCCTTGCACCTACATTTGCTGTAACAAATTAGATTTGTTTATAATGAGACATTATTATGGTATTTTAGACTGTGCTTACTTTTATACTTATGATTTCTATGGTAAGATTCTCTTTCCCTAGACAATAGGTATGTTAACATAATCCTGACAGATACTTAAATTTTGATCTCTTTTTTTCTCATCCATATAAATGCTATTAGGGAGGGTTACTAGTTTCTGGAATAAATTTGACAAGCCCCAGAGGCAAGGTTAATCTCTTCTGATGCAAATTCTGCTTCCTTTGCCAAGACCAAGTAGCAAGGTGAGGTGTTAATGGAACTTTAAGGGTTTTAGGCAGTTTCTTCAGCATGTAATTCTTCAGTCTGTTTTATTACAGCCAGACCATTCATCTGGTTGCATTTGCCAAACGTCAGTCTTTGTGACTGCCTGCTACTTCTCTCTAATCGTGTCATATAGCACATACAGAGTTGCTGCGTGTATAAGGGCTGTGTGGTGCACAGGCTTGTCTGCCTGCTTCATCTGAGCTCCCCAAATCATGGTTTACCTGTGGATAATGCTGCTGAACAGAAGAGAATTTCTAATCTGCAATAGCTAAAGATTTATGTAAATGCTACATAGCGAAAAAGCAGCAAGATAGGAAAGGATTTTGTGCACACCCTCAGATTTGTTCCAGCCTTTCAAAATTAAGCTCATTTTAGGGTTTTGAAGTTGATCAGCCTTTAACGTGACACTAGATTAAGAATTTAATGATAATTGTATGATTAGTATCGTATTTTACATCACTGTGTTTATGTACATAAACATGTGCTATGCTGCTGTATCAGTGAACTATCAATAGAAACAAAAGCAATGTTAGCAGGGTGTGGTGTATTCAGATATAGGAAAGATGATAAAAATTGCCTTGTGTATCCACTTTCAAATATATTTATTCCTAATAGACTAGAGCAATTAGTCAAGAAAGTGTCACCCACATGAAACTACGCTCCTTATGGTGCTATCAAAATAGCTGTGACTTTAGCACAACTGATGCAGAAAGTGATGGGCAAACAAACAAATGCAGCTTTAATTTACTTTTGTCTTTTAAAAACAAATTTATGCTATCATTCTTTATTTTCAGCCTAATTTTCTTCTTTTTAGAAATGCTTGTTCTAGTCACAGGCATTTCAGTATAAACGAATACTGATGATGAATTAATTCTGTCTACACTAGATCTGCATAGGCTAAAAGTAGGTTATGATACAAGGCTCCCATTTCTTGTCAAAGTGATAATTTGAGGCTAGCAGAGGTATGCAAGAGTGAGCTATTTCACTCATCTTGTTTTTCTCATAGGAGCATGACACTAAAAATTAAGCTGGCTGGTTAAAACTGCCTATAAAATGCCCGTGTAGCATTCTACTTTTACCTCCTGAATGCATATTGCTAACTTGTTTACACACTTTCAGTGATTATCTTATTCTCTGACCTTAATGTTATTCTTTACAGGCATTCTGACTTTGATACTTTGATTTAATTTTCTTCTTTTGAAATAAATTTTGTTTTTTCTACTCCCTGTTTTGTGTCAAGTGTGATTTTCTCTTACATGCCATTAGAACGCAGTGAGGGCCTCTTGTGCAGTAGCTGGAGAAGAGTTATAAATTACCCAAATAAGGCCAGTGGAGTGGGTTTATTTTGCAAACCTCTTCCAAAAATAGGCTAGAACAGATATGTAAAACAAGGCTACCTTGGTTACTTTTTATTGTTGGGAAGGAATTATTAAGTTTTTGGACATAACTTGTTTCTTCAGTAAGACCACCAAATAAGGTCAGGGAAATCTGACAATCAGACAATGGCTTTTCCTCCATGACCTCCCAAAAAGATGAGTGAGAAAGAATTTGCATCTGGATTTTAAAAGATATTGAAGTATGAGTGCCCAGGATTAATTTCTGGTAAGTCACTTCTGCAGGTATTGTTTGGATGGAGTATTACAATTTCTTCATCCTCTCACAGTGTGTGAACCCTAGAAAACTCTTTAAGATAGAGGAATCAATGGGGGGAAAAAAAATGTTAGTATTGTTAAACTATGCAGGTTTGTGGTAATGTGTGTTTGATAAACTTGATGTAACTAGTACCTTTTTCCCCACAGAGTCCTTACAGAAGTGGATTTAAACTTCCATTTTGGAAGTTTAAAAAATGCTGATAGTTAATCCATCTAGTTGTTTTTTCTGGTCAGGTGGTCTCATATAATATCTGTTGTAAGGAGGAAAATATATGCTTGAAGATTTCTGTCCTATTGTGAATAACTGTGCTTGAGGTGCCACCAGGGAGGTTGAGTCACCAACCCTGGATGTGTTTAAGGGTCATTTGGATGTGGTGCTTAGGGATGTGGTTTAAGGTGAATCTTGTAGTGTAGGGTTGGACTTGGTGATCCTGAGGGTCTTTTCCAACCTGGATGTTTCTGTCATTCTGTGAAGCTATCGTAATTGCACTGCTACATTTAATATAGAGTTCACACACTAAATTCCATGACAGCAGAATTGAACCAATAGGCATAATGTGCTCTGTCCATGACATTTTTTCACTTCAGGTGAAGTGAGGCAAGTGCAAGAATAGATCTTAGGTGGAGAAGTCTAACACTTTTTACCTTTGGTAACAAAAAAAAACCATGGAGTACAAACTACAAAAGTCTGACATGCACAGACCTGTGTGGTCTACCTTACTGAGTGCTCTAACATTTCTTACTGGCTGCTGGGTTTAGTTTTTTTTTTTAATGAAGAGGAAAATTAGTGTGCCATTGCACTTTATAAATAATTCTTGCACATTTAACTCATAATTTTCATCATTCGTCAGGAAGCAATTAACATTTTAAATGCTAATTTTTAGACTATTAAAGAAATATCCGCTGATATGAGATGGGATGCTGAGATGGGAGCATGCCATGGTAGATTATTATAGCATGAGGACATAGGGAAGAATACTATATATTTTTATTCATTCTTAACAAGAAGCAACACAGTGAAGTTCCACAGAAAGTTGGGAGATTTATTTTAAATTCCAGAAGAAAAATAGCAAAGTAGAGATATGTAGAAAGCCTTAGCTGAGAGAAAAATTGAAAAAAGTTAAACAAGTGTATTTTTTGAATGTCAGAGTTATTTAGTTTTTTTCAGTAGAACATTTGGGTAAGTTTGGTTTTGCACCTCTAACATTAGAAATGTCTCTCTTATTAGCCTTTTCTTGTTTTAATCTCACCAGGATCATACTGGAACTATCACACCTGAAGAGTTTCAGAACTCAAAGGACGAGACCCAATCAGAATGTAATACTTCAGGATCAGAAAATTATAACAGGGCCTGAGACCCTGCTTTCAGGTCATAGCTTAGCCAGTGAGATGCACTGCAATGTTCAGTCAAGGGTTTTGCTTCTAAGAAAAAGAGTCTTCCTTCTCAGAGCACTTAGAGCTTTGTGTCAGTTTAGGCTGGATATTAGGAAGAAGTTTTACACAGAGAGTGATTGCCCACTGGAATGGCCTACCCAGGGAGGTGGTGGAGTCACTATCCCTGGAGGTGTTTTTTAACACCTGAAGACTGGATGAGGCACTTAGTGCTATGGTTTAGTTAATTAGAAGGGTTAGGTGATAGGTTGCACTTGATGATCCTAGAGATCTTTTCCAACCTGGTTAATTCTGTGATTCTAAGCTCTGTCTTAAGTGCTGATTAAAATATTAACTGTGTAATTGTATCCTTCTGGGCAACAAAGGCAACCAGAAGAGAGTTATAAAATTTATGGAAATATATGTAGTTTCTGTTGTCCTTCCCCCATCCTATTGCTTTAAATACTGGCATACTCAGTTTTAGAAAATCCCAGTGTAAGCTATATAGACATAGTAGTGTGAAAGTGGTTTTGTTTTTCCATTTTGTCATGTTACTAGTTATGAAAATTGGAAGTCTTTTTTTGTTGACTACAGAAACAAAATTGCTAGATCCATCGGATGCTAGACACTGTTAGTAAGGACATACATTTTGCCCTAGGCAACTTCACATTTCCAATTTGCTACCAAACACTTAGCCTCATAACAAATGTCTAGTTTGATGAATTGACTCTGTTAGCCCTCAACTCTCTCCTAGATAGGCAATATTGTTTGAAGCCATAAGTTTACTAGTAATAAGACAAATACAGTAATGAAATGCAGTTATATCTGCTCAAGCTGACTGGTTATGCATTCAGAAAGATGCACCTGTGAAGCAAACTGGTGGTAAATGTCCATATAAGTGGGAATGTTATTGCACATAGGTACATTTCATTATTTCCAGCAGGTAGATGCTCCCCAGCAGTGTTCATTTGGCTCCACTGGAGATCATTTGTTTACCTATTGATTTATATCTGACTGACCTCTCCTCATTGAATGCAAGTACTGTCACTTAATACCAATTACAGCTTTTGAGGACTATGAAATCTTTTGTTCTCTACCCCTCTAATAGAAAATATTGTTAATTTATGTATGAAATGAGTTGTGGTGGTTTGAGATGTCCCAGCTTCCCTTAAGAAGACCACAGATAAAAGTGTGTCCCAGGGGATGGATCTGGTTGTCCCTGGGTATCGTAATTTTGTTACTCAATCCCATAATCCTGCTAACACTTTATAAGTGAGCAGCAAGGGCAATTCACTTTTTTCTCCCTACCTTTTGGACCTCCAGAAGGACACTTAACTATGTAGGAGCAACACTTGCCTGTGGCATTCAAGGCTGCAGCAAAATTCCAGCTGTACAGTCAGGCCTGCTTGAGCCTAAATGGGAGACAATGGAGGGGAGGGCAGAAAATGAGCACTGGGTTTTGGGTGGTTTAGCTTGGTTGGGGAGGAGGTTTTGGGTGAATTCTCATGTATCCTATATCTGTATTAGGTGTTAAAGATTCATGTATGCCATATCTTTTCCTGCACATCTTTAAATACAACTTTTCAGTATTTCACTCCAATTCAGCAAGAGTGTTATTAATTTACTGCCTTTTAAAAAAATATGAGTAAAATAATCTAAGAAGTCTGCCGTGCTCTTAAACAAAAAACTATGACACAAGTCAGGCTGGAGAGCCTAGCAGTGAGTATATCATCAAAAGTGCATGGGTGTTTTCCAAAGCTAAAGGAGTGTTCAGATAGTTCTGAAAAAATAAAGAAGTAATAAAGCATTCAAAGTAATCTATCTTCAAAAAGTCACTGCTTAATAAATCTTAATGTGAAAAGTTTTGTTGTGTTGGTTTTTTTTCTACTAAACAAATCACAGCAAAGCAATACAATGGTAAAACTGGTGCCAACAAAACCTGAACAAACAAAAACTCAACAAAAAACAACTGGAAGGTTAACAAAGTTGAATAAAATTGACTACACTGAAATTGAAAATCAGTTTATTGGAATAACTGCCCTCTCTAAAACATATGCATGACACTGCATTTACCTAATTTTCATGGCAAGTTGCATTGGAATTATTTCAGTTGTTCAACTCTTGAAAAATCAAATGTTCTCTAAAACTGAAAATTTTTGCTAAAATGCTGGGAAAATCAATGAAGTTTCATTGCAAGTCTTAAATCCATTTGTGTGGCTGCAAGAGTTTGCAAGGACAGAAAATGACTTACAGCTACAGCAATTTGTACAAGAATCTGTGACAGAGCTGTAAAATAAATACTTACCTTAGAATCTGTGATGGATCTGTAAAATAAATACCTACCTTAAAAACACATTATTCACAGAAAGTCCCAGATGGAGATTATGGGTCACATGAGTGTGTACAAGCCCTGTAGCTTTTCTTAGTGATGTAAGATCATTCAAGATGAAAATGTCCTAGCTTCTGCAGAGGAAAAGACACTGCAGAATGCCCTGTCCTCTCTTACAGGAGCCTGTAAATTTACTGGGCATTAATTAACAGTAATGGTCGTTTCAGATCTTCAGATAAGTCAATTTTTGAAACAAAGATGCAAAGCTGGTTTTATGTGAGATGTTTCTGTCCTACACTGGCAAAAATAGAGTAGAAAATGCTACTAAAAATTTTGTTCCCTGGTGCTTTTTCCTTTCTGCCTGCTTTAAAAGAGGTTGGTTTAGAGTACCAGGACAAAATGTCCTGGGATCGTGGGTGGACACAAGATTCACCAAGTCTGTTTTTCATTTTCATAGTTCACACTGTGAATTAGTAGAACTATGATTGCCTCTTGGCTTTGTATCTTTATAATATGTGGGAAGTCTTCTGTGTTCAGGTCAGCTCAAGATCATACACAGATCTAGCTTTTCATCTTTACTCAAGTTCTTCCTTCCTATAAGTGGCTGAATATGTTTAGAAGAATATTTTCACTGATTTTTTTTTTTTTCACTAGAAACAGTGAAAGGGAGAGATTCTGGCTGTGAATTAAGGGAGAGGGAAATGCATACTGAAGCAAAACTTGTGGAAAATGATAACTTGACTAACAGCCAAGTCTTAGCTGCCACAAATATAATGCATGGCCCTTCAGGGAAGTATTTGGATGCTGCATCTCAGTCTCACCTTGAACCCGGTTTAAAACAAACTGAGTATTCAGGTCTCTAATTTCAGAATCCCACACTTTATAGTCTAAAAAATTCATAATGCTGTTACTGGAAAAAGAACATGTTTTTTAAAATTAGAGTTCTGTATTTACCCTACACATATTCCTATGTGTAATTCAACCTAAAAGATCCCAACTTGCTATGTCTTCTTGTTGAAAGGCCTGGAGGTACTTTGCAAGACTGTTTATGCTAACACAGAGGAAAAGCACTTTCAAAGAGGCAAAGAAAATAGAAGTTTAGAAGCTGTTAAGGGCTTGATCCAAATTTTGCGGAAGTAAAAGAAAAAAAAATATAGATATTGAAATGAAGCAACTGTCCTATTAATATTTTTCGGAATCTCAATTGAAAAAAAAAAAAAAAAAGGCCTGCAAAGATAAAATGAATATAATAATTTCCACTGTGCGTATCAGTTGAGCATTAGGGAATGTCATCTTTGTTTAGATATGATTTATATATATTTGTTGGGGCAATTATCCCAGTATAGTCCATAGAGCAATAGAGTTAGTATAGATTGTGAAGAATTTAGTCATTTCATTGCTTGTAGTGGTAGTGTTGCGTTGTCAGATATGGATGTGCTGGAACGTGTCCGGGGAAGGGCCATGAAGATGATCAGAGGGCTGGAACACCTCTCCTATGAGGAGACACTGAGGGAGTTGGGGCTGTTCAGTCTGGAGAGAAGAAGGCTCCAAAGTGACTTTATTGTGGTCTTTCAGTATCTTAATGGGGCCTGGGCTGGGGAGGGACTCTTTAGGATGTCAGGTAGTGATAGGACTAGAGGAAATGGAACAAAGCTAGAAATTGGTAGATTCAGACTGGAGGGTAGGAAGAAGTTCTTCACCATGAGGATGGTGAGACCCTGGAACGATTTGCTCAGGGAGGTGTTCAAAGCCCCATCTCAGGAGGTGTTTAAGGCCAGGCTGGATGAGGCTCTAGACAGCCTGATCTAGTGTGAGGTGTCCCTGCCCATGGCAGGGAGGTTGGAACTAGATGATCCTTGTGGCCCCTTCCAGCCCTGACTGATTCTATGATCTCCTGTGCACTCCATTTGAAAGTAGCAAATATGACAAATGATGGCGAGAGGAGGCTATGTTCCAGAAGGACAAATAGAAACTGGAAGAACCAGGAAGAAGTGTATAAGATTTAAAGAAGACTGTAGAGAACCTTTTGGATAGATCAACAGAAAACCCATTCCATTCTGTGGTATTGTATTCCTGGGAACCCACATCACTTTCCACTTGGCCTTTTCCTTTTGCTTTTTCCCCTTGGTACCAGTGTTGTTGTATGGTCCTCAGCCAAAACAGGATCCAGAAATTGTTCCCTATTTCAGGCCTGTGCTCATCTGTGTTCCTGGTTCTGGCAATTTTGTGCAGAGTCCTGCTGGCTGTGAGGCTTAACCACAGTTTTAGAAAGTCCTGAGATTTCAATGGAGCTCTGTTTCTGAGGGGGTAAAGGCAGAATAAACAATATAAATCTCAAGAACTGCAGTGCTCTCCCAAGGCTGCCATTCTGTGTGAAAAAAGAAAAGAGGATACATTGCTTCTTATATCTACCTAGTAAGTAAAATTTATGCCTAAATGAAAGCCTATTGCCATTTGTATTTGATCTCTCAATTTCCTTCAGAAGAAAAGCTAATTTAAGAGAAAGAGTAAAAAGCTTAAAAATTGAGTCTGTGAAGGAAAAGAACAAAAACCAGTGTTATTTAATTACCTTCCTTGAAATCTAGTTCCTAGAATTTTATGATTTCTGTAGGAAAAAAACCCTCACTTCATACTGAAAAACAGCTTAAAATAGATAGACTTACTATTTTTATCTGCTTTTCTCATTACTGTATGGTTGTTGCTTATTTTCCTAATATATTTTTACAACTTTTTTTTTAAAGTATTTTGACATATAGGGCAGTATATACAATACTAAATAACTTTTCTTTATTTTAGTTATGATCATTCTACCCTTTTTGCAGTGCCTTCCCCAAATGGTGTATACATTTTAATGCTAATTATGGTATTTTTACTTATATGGGTACATATGTAACTATATTTTATATATGTGATTGTGTGTGGTGTACATATATGTGTGTGGAAAGAAGCTGTCTAAAAAAGCTCTGGAGAAACTACAAGGTAACCTTTCTGAATTGTTTAATGCCAGAAAAAAAAAAACCCACAAACTTAATATTTAGCTTTTTCTTTAATGTGTCTATGTACTGTTCTTTCATTTAGACACCCAGATCAGCAGATACATGTATTAAAGTGCTAAGTGGAAAGCTGTGCACTCTCCCTGTTAGTATTTATTTTCATTTACACAGCCAGCTTTAGAAATATGAGAAACTGTTATTTTTATTTGTTTTAAAAAATGATAATAAAACATATATTACCTGAAGATCAATAAGCACTTTAATTAATGCTAAATATTGGTGCAGGTTGAGGGATAGGGGATGTAGTTTATTTGTTGCTTTGAATTTTTTTTTTTAACTTCAGAGTAATAAAGTTCTCTCTCTGACAATAGGAAATTCTAACCTAACAGCAGATCAGGAAACCCTTTGTTTGAAATTGTGGTTGTCCTCCATTCTAGATCCACTGAAGGTCCCAGGTCCTAAATGCAAGCGAGATATCAAAGCATTCTCTGGGATAGTAAAATTAACGTAAATTCTTTAAGGCATGCTTTAGGACTACTTTCCATTTCACATGATATTCCTGATAAAGAGTTGTGTATAGAAGTTAAAATTATAATCATTCCTGCTAACTTGGTAACAGGCAGAGACACAGACCTGCAGTGCTGTTCTGTTTAGAATTTCAATATTTTTCCCTCAGTCCTATTGATACCTTATTCTCCACCATCTGTTTCAGCTTCCTTTTAATTTTACATAAATATCCTAGTAAATGTTCCACTATCCTAGTAAATGTTCCACTGTAAAGCTGCACTCCTATCACTGAACAACTAAAGACTAACCTAGCTAATATGTAGGTTGATATTATCCAGACCTGGTACACCTGGGTGATATTTTCTGAATATTTCCTTAGCTTCTTTTTGATTTTACAGATTTTCATTCTTTCATAGTGTTATGGTCTGGAGGACAGAGATTAAAAATATTTCTGTCCAGAGGAGTGAGATTTGTTATTATATATTTCCATGTTATGGAATTAAGGTACAAGCAAGACTAGGTATTAGAAGTGATTTATTAAAGCATAAAGTGAACAAAACAGAGAAAGAGAGAGAAGGGGAGAGAGATAAACAGAGAATTAAAAGACAGGAAAAGAGTTGGAAGGGGAATATATTACCATCTGCTGGAAAAAGAGGGTGAGGGGTGTCTGTGTGTGTGCTGAGAGAGAGATGGAGTTCCCCAAAGTCCAAGTCCTTTACAGTTTTGTATTGCCCAGGGATGTTTGTCCACTGAGTGTAGTCATTTTCTGTGAGAGTTCTTCTCTTCTTCCAGCAGGCAGAACTTAGGGCGTGGCACGGCTGGTGGTGGTGGTGGAGAGAAGGTTCCTAGGCTGCTGTCTTGAGATCAGATGCCCATGGTGATGCTCACCTTTTCACACATTCACCACATCTGGAATAGGCCCAGTGTCTTTTATTCACAGGATCACAGGACATCAGGGCTTGGAAGGGACCCAAAGAGATCATTGAGTTCAAGCTCCGTGACAGAGCAGGACCATGCAATCTAGCTCAGGTCACAGAGGAACACATCCAAACAGGACTTGAAAGTCTCCAGAGAAGGAGACTCAACAGCCTCTCTGGGGAGCCTGTTCCAGTGCTCTGTGACCCTTACAGTAAAGAAGTTCCCCCTTGTGTTGAGGTGGAACCTCTTGTGCTGCAACTTACATCCTTTGCTCCTTGTCCTATCACAGGGAGCAAGTGAGAAGAGCCTGACCAGCCCTCAGATATTTCAAAACGTTTATTAAATCCCCTCTCAGTCTTCTCTTTTCCAGACTGAAAAGCACCAGGTCCCTCAGCCTCTCCTCCTAAGACATGCTCTCCAGTCCCCTAAACATCCTTGTAGCCCCTCAGTTTATTGTAGCCACCTGACCATCCTGGTCACATTAATGCATAAGTGACTGCCAGGTGTGTTGTGAGTGGGCAGAGCTGACCTATCAGGCAGGTCGTTTACAACAATTGTTGCACCTCCACATGCCTGCAGGGTTCTGGCACCCCTCGATTCAATACACATCCCATGGCATTTCAGGAAAAGCACCTGAGCAAAGGTGCTTTTTATCTGTGTTGATCTACATGTACAAGAGTGACAAGATTTAGTCTCTCTCACGTAGTATCTCCTCTAATGCAGAACACACATCCTAAAATGTTTTCACATTCTCATTTTACGATTGATAGACCTTGTCTTTATTAATGAATACACTTTCTGCTGGTACTTTCCATAGCCAAATATTTTAGTTTGTGTTATCACACACTCCTTTTCATCTAGATTTATTTTCCCTCAGTTCTCCATAAACATTTGTGCTTGGTTAGCTCCCCACAAAATTTCTGTGTTACTGATTTTTTACTTTACAATCTGACTTTTAAAATAATTTTATTTTCTTTGCAGTCTCCATGGCATGTAGGTTTGTTAGTAAAGTGTCTTCTCTTTCTAAATATGTGCTTATAAAAATATTTTTGCTAATATGTAATGTATGTTTTCCATTGGAAAACCACAGGTGTTTGAAGGAGAAAAACACAACAATCCTAAACAGAACAATAACCCCTCACATCTTTAGACATGCTCATCTATGTAAAGGGATTCTATTAAGTATTTATAATTCCATGAGGATATATTCTGAGCAGCAGCTATAATTCAGGAAAGCTTAAAACCCGAAGCAATTTATGGACCTCTATGGTGTATGCAGGAAATGGAATGAAATCTGGCACTTGTTGCTAGGCAAAATATGCCTACCAACATAGCACTTAAAAGTAATCAGCAAAGACCTGGCAGTTTAACTAGCAGGAATGCTAAATTGCTTCCAATGCAGTTTGCCTGTGATGTATTTCTAAAATGAATGTAAACTTCTTCTCCTAACCAATAATTCATGCCCACAAAATGTAAACCCCGCTGCTTCCGTAGGCTGTCAGCTCTATGTGGGAAAAAAAATATAAACACTTTGGGGGCTTTTTGTTGGGATGTACTGAGCATTTCTAAAGACTATTGATTTTTGCAGGAACGAATGAAACTCGCAATTGCTTTGTAATGCACACAATATGGCTTTTGAAAATCAGCACTCATATTCAAAGCGTATGACTTCGAGAGGGATGTGGCAAATAAATTTAGCTAGCATTTTGTATAGGTTTAATACTTGCCTCTGCTTTGGTGCATGCTGTGGACACTGAAGTGAAAGGGAAAGGATTATAAGTTTTGAGGACTGGAAAGTTTAAAGTAACACATCCTTCAGTGTCTTGCTGAAACAACACAATCAAATCAGCAAATAATCAGTCATTCGGGGTGAGATTAAATTGTGTTTGAATATTATATGTGCATGTGAGTGGGCTATGTAGAAGCAATTAGAAACATATGGGATGAGTTATATGTTCTGTTTGTCTGATCTTAAATTCTTTTTAAGATTTTTTTTTTTTAAATCCACTGTCTAACTGGGATTAAAACAAGCAGTGTCCTTGCTGAAATCATGAAGATGCACCTTTATCAAGAATGTCACACTTTATTGTTCATACTTTTACTTTAAAATGTTTAGAAAAGAGAATGTTTGGGTAATTTATAGTTAATTAAAGAATAAAGCTTCTTTTATCCTGGTATGATCCAACTCGATTTTCTGTTGTGGATCGCTATATTGTAGGTATCTGACAAAGATCCCACCAATCTATTTTGTAGCTTTGTAGCTTTGATTGACAACTGCCATATAAATGAGATTCCATATTGCTCAGTGATTGTCACTCAGGCATTCTTTGCAGGGAACATAAATTTGAACTAATGGCAAGAAAATTAAATAGTTTGCTTGATTCACTAATTATATTATTATAAAGGCATTTCCTTTAGCAAGACTGAATTCTTTTCAGGCGTATCTTTTGCAAGGCCACAACTGATTCTTGATGTGATGACATCTCCTCTTTTTGACTGACAGGAGTGACTCTTTCTAGCAAACTACTTTTATATATCTTTTTGTTTTCTTTCTTCTTTGCATTTTCCTCCCCATGTCACTGCTTTCTTCCTCCTTCTTTCTCTTCCTTCTCTTTCTCATTTTAACAATTGTCTATTTTCTCACCTTCCCTCTTCATTTTCTTTCCTTTATTCTGAATCTTCTCAGCAGTCTTGTGGTTTTGTTCCCTGTGTTCTGCATTGTATCCCAGTCCTTTCTACTTATCTGTGCCTGCCTCTTTTTCTTTCCTTAGAGTCTTTGTTAACTCCCTCAGCATCTGTAATTTATTCTTCATTTGCTTCTGAGCTCTTTACACATGCTGTATTTAATACTGTCATCATCCTAATCCATACGCACTTAAAGCAACTCCTGTGTTTTTACTGAGTTCCTCTCCTGATCAACCCTTTCCAATGCTGTGCATTCACCTTTTGGTCTGTTTTTTGTTTTGTTTGTGTTTTTTTTTGCTTTGAAGAGCACCAACTGATATTTACTTAAGGAGAAGTATGTTCCTCTCAGATTTTAATATCTTAAGTACCACTGCAAAGTAGTTGTGTTGATCTGTCAGTTATTTAACATTTGTTGGTCTAAGCCATTGGTCAGCCTTATATTTAGCCATATTTACAAGTTCTGAATGTTGACATTAATTTTTTGACCTTGTCTAATCTATCTTTCAAATTAATTTTCTTAGAATAAATAACATATTCATAATCAGAAGATGTTTTTTTATCTCTCTGCTAATTGGTTCCTCAAAAAAAAGTATGAGTGCTAGCCAGGGTTACATATTGGAAAACTTTGTGAAACAAAGGTATGCAACAAAAAGGGGGAACAGGAAAACTTGGAGTTAGGGTTTAGGTTTTTTTTGGCTTTCAAGGCACTATTTTAACAATTGTTGTTTGCATTATTCCAATTTTTGCAGCTCTTGTAGATTCTTTTTCCAACTTAATTTCATCCTTTATCTCTTTCCTTTAAATTTCCTTTAAAATGGCACATCTATATGTATTTTGAATACTTACATGGATGGTGACTCTACCACCTCACTGGGCAGCCTGTTCCAATGCCTGACCACTCTTTTAGTAACCTAAACCTCTCTTGGTGCAATATCCTCTTGTTTTATTGCTTGATGCTAAAGAGAAGAAACCAACATCCACCCCACTACAACATCCTTTCACGTAGTTGTAGAGAGCAGTAAGGTTTCCAATCAGCCTCCTCTTCTCCATACTGAAGAATCCCAGTTCCCTCAGCCACTTCTCATCCATGACCTTTCAACATCTTCATTGCCCTTCTCTCAAACTCATAAAAAAAACAATAAGGATTTTGTTTATGGAATCTCAGAATTAAGAGAGGGAGTTTTTACTCCTCTCTTTTCATTTGTTGCTACCATAGTTATTAGGAATTTCCTCTTTGAAAGCTGGTGGAGAATCTTTTTGTGTGTATATGTGAAAGACTTGCTAGCAAAAGCTACCCAACATCCTTTGTTAGAACAGCCTTTTTATCTGCTGCTGTGACTGAGCTTTTGAAGATCCTCTGATCATTTCATTAGATGAGACGACTTCCATGTAATGAGCAGAATTATTAGATTTGAGATTGAAACCAGACGTGAAAACCAGCGTGAGTTTTGCCACTGACTTCAACAGGCCACTCTCTTCTGTTTCCATCTCTGCTTACAGGATTCATTCTGTATCTTCTCTTCCATTCTATCCCAGACAGCAGATATGAGAAGGAAGTGCACAGTGCAAAGTGCACTGACTTACATAACCCGAGTTCAAAGACAGAGTCTATCTCACTCTGCCTTATGAGTACCTTGGGAACATTAGCTAAACTCACCTGTCTTTCTTACATTTCAGTACACCTTCTTCCTTATCTATTAAGCATGGTTAATTATTTTCCTCACAGTTTTGGGGCATTGTAGATGTAAATGGCCATACAAACACCTAATAGCAGATTGTGGTATGCTAAGATGATATCTTAATGTAACTATAAAAATACTAGAAATCAAAAGAATTCACAAACCCATCTGAACTTACCTCAGAAGTTTGAGATATATTTCCCCTGTGCTTCATACTTTTTCGAGAACTCAAAATGTTGTTCAGTTTTTTGGATTGAGTGATTGGGTTTTTGTTGTTTTTTTGGGATTTTTTTAGTAAATTCATTACTTACTAGCACTAAATCTAAATGTGGATTGAGGAGAATAACATAAAGGGACTGATTAGTTCAATTATACCACCCACACCTAGAAATAATCTTTTTACAGCAGGAATCCGAAACAAAATTCTAAAAGCAAATAAAGCAATCTGTTCACCTTTTATCCATTATATTCTTCTACTTTAAGAGACTTCTCTGATTTATTTCAAACCAAAGAATAAAAATAGATTTAATTTCAGTTTGCCACCAATTGCAGTCTCTGCTATTTTAAAAACATATAATATTGTGCTGATTACACTTTGTTTAAAAGGATGGTAATCCGTGCATACTATCACAGTTGGAGCCCTATACCCACCTACCAGCTATTTTCTCTCTCTGTCTCTGGACAAGTAGTTTTTCATTTTGCTCTTTAAACTATCTGAAAAATAAATTATATAACGTGCATTACTTTGCTTTTCTCTACACTTTCTGACTGTGTGAGAGGTCTGAGAATATTCACCCACTGTACCTGACACCTAAATTAGGATTCTACAGAATCATAGAATCACAGAACAGTTTGGGTTGGAAGGGAACTCCAGAAGTCATCTAGTCTAAGCACCTCTGCAGTCAGCAGGGGCATCCTCAACTAGATCAGGTTGCCCAAAGCCTTGTCAAGCCTCACCTTGAATATCTCCAGGGATGGGGCCTCAAACACCTCCCCATGCAAACTGTTGCAGTGTTCCACTACCCTCATGGTAAAGAACTTGCACCTAACATTCAATCTAAATCTGGTCTTCTGTAGTTTGAAACCATTGCTCCTTGTCCTGTCACTACAGGTCTGTGTAAACAATCTCTCTCCACTCTTCTTGTAGGCTCCCTTCAGGTGCTGGAAGGCCACTATTAGGTCCCCCCAGAGCCTTCTCTGTACTGAACAACCCCAGCTCTCTCATCCTGCCTTTGTAGCAGAGGTTCTCCAACTTCCTGATCAGGAAGGATAGACCAGCAAGGTGAGGTGGACGAGTTGCTCTCTATGTGCGAGAGTGTCCCGGCATAGGATGGCGGAGCATCCTAGGATTGATCCAGTTCCTGGGCTCTCTTCTCCCTCTACTGTTCAAAGGTTTGGTAGGGGGTGAAGGGTGGGTCATCCCAGGTGGCCCCGGGACCCAGGGGGGGGACCTCGGGATGCCCATATACGTGGAACCTTGAATTAATTGGTCGGCCAGAAGATGTTGGATGCCTGATGGACAGTTTCATACGCCCCGCAGGGTACTTAAACGGGTCAGCAGCCATTTTCTTCGCTCTTTCCACCCTCCTCGTCCACCGTCGTCCACGCAGTAACTGGGAGAAGCCCCAGCCACATGCACAGCAACAGGCGGCGAGGCACGGCAGCTTCCTTCTACTCGGCAAGGCTGACCCCTCTCTCTCCTTTCCCAGTTTCTCTCCCTCTTTCTAATCCCTCTTTTATTTTCTTTAAATTGGTTTCCCTCCTTCCGCGGTCCCCCTTTCCGTTTGGGAAGGAGCACGTTTTACCCCTTCCTTGCGTTCTGCGGGCATTTCATAGGCGCGTTGGGATTTATTCTGTGTATAGCTTCTCTGTTCTCCCAAGCTCTAGTTGTTAAACTGTTGTACCTGACATTTGAGCGATATTTGTGTCTTTTCTGCCGACCGAAAACCCAAAAGAACCGTCGAGGAGGGCACTAGGACCCCCTCGTCCCACGGGATACTGCATTTAATTAGTGCTATCCCGTGACAGAGAGCAACTGAAATGTGCTGAGTTCTATCCAAGGGGAGAGGCAGAACAAGTTGAAAGCTTCTGAGCAAGAATTAAGGGATGTGGGAAAAGAGGTGAAATTTTTGTAGGCATCTACTATAGACTACCAAACCAAGAAGAAGATGATGATGCCTTCTACAGACAACTGTAGATAGCCTCTAGAGCTAACTCCTTGCTACTCATAGGTGGCTTCAATCACCCTGATATTTGCTGGGAAGCTCACACAGCCAGGCACAGCCAGTCCAAAGGGCTCTTCTTGATGCAGGTAGTGAAGGAACCAACAAGGACAGGTGCACTGCTGTACCTTGTATTAACTAATAAAGAGGGACTGGTTGAGGACATTAAGGTCGGCAACAGCCTTGGGGACAGTGATCATGACATAGTGGAGTTTAGTATTACATGGGGCAGAGTCAGACCAAAAAGTAGAATTACAACCCTGGACTTCTGCAGAGCTAACTTTGTGCTCTTCAGAGACATACTTGAAGAAATCCCGTGGGCTAGGGCCCTAGAGGGTAAAGGAGCCCAAGAAAGTTGGTTAAATTTTCAAGACCTCTTCCTCCAAGCCCAAGGTAGGTGTGTTCCCCTGAGTAAAAAAATCAAGTAGATGTACTAGGAGACCTGCATCACTGAGCAAGAAGCTCCTGAAGGAAATCTCAAGGAAAACAGAAACAATTCATCAAAGAAAAGATTTGTCACTTGGGAAAAGTATAGAGAAGTTGTCAGGGCATGTAGGAAGCCAACAAGGAAGGGCAAAGCCCTCTTGGAACTGAAGCTGGCAAAGG